>JBBNAF010000031.1:0-381750 GCA_039657365.1 Stephania yunnanensis | reverse complement strand
CGATATCTCTCTATACGAGTGAAAATTCTATCTTGATTACACACATTCACATATTATTCACACGGCACCAATCACACTTTTATAATAGTCCGATTAAAGACATCATTTGATTGTGTCAAATTATTATGCTCTTAATATTGAAGTATATGGTAATCTCAAATCGAATCAACTAAATAATATACTTCCATCATGAGTAACACCTATAAGTTAATCCATGTGGTGTTCTCATAGCGTGGCTCTGCTATGTACCTTATTCCCTAAAAAGTGCACATACGATCTTGATTCGTAGACCCTATACGTATGATTATCACATAACCATCAATAAAGATTCACACTAGTCTTAATTCATTATAGTCTCTAATGTAATGACCGAATTAGGGACATTTATGATATTTGAACAAATACCACCTTCCATGGATCTTATTATATGGAAAACATGCAATCACTTATAATAAAACAACAAATAAAACCTCTATTTTATTAACCAAAATTATAAGATAAACAATGTTTCAGTAGATTGACCTCAGTGGGCACATGCCCTAACACTTGACAACAACGAAGCTTAATAATAAGGAGTTCTCCAAGCTTTATTTACAAAACATTGTCCCTTAATCGATACGACCTTCCATTATTTTGGTTCAATTAAAGACGCTTCGACCCAACTAGTCTAACCCCACGCCAAAGTGGCACCTCACCCTTGTCAGATCAAACTAGTTAGGTTAGTATTCCTCAGCGGACGCCACATTTGTGCTGGTGTGGAGATTCTTAACTCCCCTATCAAAGAGTAGGTGAAATCAGCTCTTATCCCCATCCTTCCCCAATTAATCACATGATTTAGGGAAGGCCAAAAGCAGAATCGATAGCAACTCCAACCCACCTCTTTGAACGCCAACCATTTTCGAATGCACGCTTTCAAAAGCCGCATTATGTCGTCATGCATACTGCATGGGCTAGTTTATAGGTTATAAAAGCATTTTCCTTTTTCTTTGTGCTTTAAGTATTGTTAGAATGAAAAAACTAGTCAAACGTTGGTTTAATCGAATATAAGCAATGCTTAATCAAGATTAATTTATTATTTTATTTTCTTAATTACACTAAAATTGCTTAATTAAGTAAAAGTATTTTAGACCTCAAATCCACTTCCATCATCCCGACACCAATGCAAACACATGAAACACGATACTAGCTAGTACTCTAAAACCTCACCCAATACTTGACAAATAACGCAAACTTAGTTTTTAATAATACATGCAAAAGAGAAATGCTAGAATGATAACACTATGTCACACCGCAAGACACATTGACTCACAAGAACACTCATATGCTCCTCAAGACAGGTACACACGCACACACACACACACATATATATATATATATATATATATATATATATATATATATCATGATGCATAACATCGTGAGTCGTGAGGCTCGCATGAAAGGCTCTAGTTTGCGAGCCAATGTATCTTGTGGAAGTGACACATTGTTGTACATCCTCCATGTCGACACCCCTAATTTCAAGCATCTCGGCCGACCTAAATTACTTTAATCCCTTGATAATCTAGCGCTCTTCACTTCTCCATTAATAAACATATAAAGATTAAGATTCTGCAATCATCAATTATAAAACTTTATTAACCACAATCGATTTTAAAGTGAATATTAAACCTCAAAGTACGTTTAGACGAATACAATAATCCTTAAAATTTCGTAAAAGTTTTTTTACAAGCACCTCCTCTCAAGCTTCTAAGTCCACATCGAAAATCTCGATCAAAAATCTTCAACAAAATCGTCAAGCCAAATTAAGCTAAATGCCTAATGACTCGTAATCCGCTCATAACAATATATATTGAATCAACTAAATTATATAGTCATTTTAACTTGGTTTAAGTATCAAAATTCTTAAATCTAGCATTACCTTAACTCCAAAAATTATCTCAATTTGTCCTTAAAATCATTCCAAATTCATTCCAAGGAGATCCTAATCACATTCAAACCCAAAAACCTATTTATACAATATTTATGTAAAAACAATAATACATGCATATAAGAGAGAAAGACAAACCTAAACAAGTCACAAATAATTCCGAAAAACTTTCTTTCCCTTTGTCGTTGTTAGAATCTCATCATTATCCAATTATAAAATTCGATAATTTTAGATAATTAAATCTCACACTATCCAAGACATCTCGTAATAATCAAATGCATTGTATTCCAAAATTTAAACAAACAATAATATCGCAAGGAATCATAAATATACAAGTGCTAATCCATCATGTTTTTATGTTTACCAACTCATAATTAGGAAAGACGTCTCTTCCAAAAGTGATGGGTAAACAAGAATAAAGATTTAAGAGGAGAGGCAGTCCCTCGATGAAGCTCACATCCCTCACTTCTTCAGAAGCAGGATCCTAATCAAGATCATAAAAATAACCATCTTAAACAAAGTGTCTACAATGATCAATGACTCCAAATCAGCAGAGCACCACGGTGTTCATCCTACCACACATATAGCCAATGAACTACAATGGGACCCCAAAGACTTCTTCTCTCGTGTCCTGTGAATGCATGATCAATAAATATGCAAAGCACATAAAACCATGCATGCAATTATTATCCGAGAAATACTCGTATAATGTAAAGGTTACTATGGATTTACTTAGCCTTACAAACGCGATATACTATGAACTCCCTTGCACTCTCGAATCAATAAACTAGTCTACACAAAGGCTCCAATTGCAGCCTTCCTACAATTCATTTATAAGTTCGATAAGTTTCCATAACAGCTCCACAATTTTTTCCCCTTAAGCTGCAGCCTCAATTTATCGACCCAATCGCGTCTCGAGATTCCTAAATACTTTCAAAATAATTTATCTCGATGCCCGGATTTTATTTTTGACTCAAAATCATTTTCTACATAGAAAATTACATTGTCTAGACTTAATTTTTTTTTCAATCGATTATATATTTATCGGTCCTACCTCGACTCGAAACCTTGAAATCACCCCCCTCAATCAACTTTCAGATGTTTGAATTCAATTTTCGACTCCAAATTGTGATTTGGAATCGAAAATTAACTTAGGATTAGGTTTTAAAATAATTTTTAAATCTTATGACATTTTCGAGTATCAGAGAACGCTTTACGAGGAAATACCTCGATATAAATCCTCGAGAAAATTTAAAATTCCTTATTTTTTATAAAAATCTATAATTTCAATTTATTTAGGTCAAATTTCTTTTTTAGTTTTTCTCGTTTTTTTGGATTTTTTGTTAATTTCTAGCATTTTTTTATTTTTATAATTTGGTGTTTGACCTCTGAATCGATCCGGTTCTAAGTTTAGTTGAATGGGCCCTGGGCTCAATCTGGTTCGTGGGCCAAACCTCTTTTCTTTTCTCCACATGCCGGTTCGTCACAACCGCACAATTTTTATTGGGGTTGGGTTTGCCCCCAACCCCAAAGGTGTTTAGGAGTAGGAGACCCGGCTAGGAAGCCGTGTCTTTCCTCGGACCAAACTTCCCCGACTACATCTCCTCCAACTCCATTTACAAACCAACAACAAAATATACAACAATGATCAACAACTAACAAACTTTAACAACATAACTCACATTATAATGTCGATCTCCTCTCTTGGTCTCCTCTCGTCTTTCTCCCTCTTGAAATCGAAATACCTGGGAGGAGAAGATTCTGATTTTTTTAAAAAATTAATATTAGGTTTTTTCTGAGATTCGCATCGCACTAATCTTGAGACAAATTTAATGGTTTCATTTCATAATATTAATTCGATCTTCCTCGAGATACGTACTACGTGTCTCGAGATCAATCTTTAGCTCAAAACAAATTGATGAGGTGGAGTAAGTTTTGGTTGGGATATATTTGATTTTTTGAGATATCGTGCCTTGATTCTCTTCAGAGATTGGACAACACGCATCTCGAGGCGTAAACTCATCTCACCAATAGCAACGTTAAACCATTTTACCTCCTCGATGATCATGCTATGAGTATCTTCGAGGCAAGTCAAATGCTTACTTTTATTTGATTTAAACCATAGGATTGATTTATATATATTTATATATGTATAAATTATATAAAAATATATAAACACCTATATATTTTCGCAGCCTATAAACTGCGCCACGTGTGCCAACGACCAACCTCGGCATGCACACTATTGTACATCCCACGCGTGTCACCCTCGACCCCCGCGTGTCATTAGAAGCGCCCACTAATTTATTAATTATTTTATTTAATTTCGTGATTATCTCTTTAGTTTACATCCAAATTAAATTCGAAAAATATACAAAAATTAGCAAAAGTTAGAAAAAATCTCCCAACGCGCTCTAGAATTTACGGACACCACACTCTACTTGACCCTATTTCACGTCAAAAAAGTGTATAATACATCAAATAGACACAATCTAATTAATATAAAAATATTATTAAAACTCCTATTATCTTTGATCCATAACATGCCATGATCCCACCTAGGATACGTAAATTCTAAATTAAATTCGAAAATACTTCTACTTAGCCGCTTAATCCAAGCATATAAAATTTTCGGATGTCAAATTGTCATTCTAATATTTTCCAATGCCAAAACATTGGAACAAACTACCCAAGCTGATTTGGCAATAACCTCTAACCAGCCACATAAAAAATTCCTGACATTAATTTTTTTTCTAGAGTACCCTAAGTATACTTTACGCAAGTATATTACATGCACAACAATATGTATGCATGGCTCCCCAGCTCTCACCTCCGTTGCTCACCAAGTAAATTTTTTTTATTAATTTGGTGGTTCTGGCATGATGATTGGAGAAAATTGCTATTCATAGTGATTTAAATTTTGTTATTGAATTTAGATCGAATAAATAATATGGTTTCTTAGTACTTATGCACATATTTATGTGTCATTAATGTAGCTATCAATTTGGTTATTAGAGCATCTCCAATGGTAACATGAATTTAGACCATGGATTGGTGTCACATCATGGATGTGGAGAGAATGTCTATTATATGTGGCACTAGATAGACATTCACACTATATAGATATTCACCTCTTAAAATGATCTTCAATTGTAATGTGGATTTAGACCATGGATTGATGAGTTGGCACTTTTATTTTCAATTTTCAAAATATTAATAAAGGTTTCAAAAAAATAAAAACTTTAAAAGAATTAATAATGATGATGTGGCAATCTACCACAATGTCTAGAAATAGACATTATAGTAGACATCCCCCACTTTGATTCTATGCCACATAAGATAGACATTATAAATCCATGATCTCATTGGAGAGCATTTTTCAAGGGTTGGATGTGGATTGCATCCTAAGTGGATTCATTTCTACCCTAATCCATATGGTCCCATCGAGATGCTCTTATATTCATATCAAATTGTCGAAATTTTTTTACATGACCATAAATGGTGATTTTATCCAATCATTATGGTAGAACTACCGATCCGTTGTTTTTTCTCTTTATTTTTTTTGTAAAAAAAAAAAAATGTTGAGTTGGTTTCAACTACTTCTAGTTAGCCCCACGACAAATGTGTTTTCGAGATTTATCTCATTCTCTCGTATACATATCAAAACATGTGTGGAGAGAAAATAAATACACAGAGTAGAGATTTGAGAGAAAAAAAAGAGATCAGGAAGTAGAGGAAGTTTTGAGGGAAAGAGTTTGATACCGAGACTTTCAGCCAAATTCGATACCACTTTGTAAACTTTCTTCATAGTGGGTTTTTTTCTTCTCTATGAAGTCGTAGATGTTTCACAATTAGGGTTCTATTACGTAAAAAAAACTCTTGTCTATTATTTATTCTGATTCTACGAAATTCTATTTTTTTATTTTCAGTTCATTGGGATATTGGGATCGAGTTTTTGGTATCGAGACTAGTTTTGACGATCTTTTTTTCTCGAATCTATTTTGGTAGGGTTTCAGTTGAATGCACAAACTTCGATCAAAAGGTAAAGACGTAATTCCGATAAATCCTCGAAATCGGCGTAAAAATATATCAAATCGATGTCCACTTCGTAAGATCCCTACAAGGGATGTCTATTGAAAAGCTTAAAGACATGAATTACATGAATAAAAATATAGGAAGGATGATGGAAATGATACGAGAGTCTTTCAATGTCACGGACTCAAGTTTTGAAGCACCGGAGGTTTCATCTTCAAATCTTCTAAAATAGAATACTTTTGAATGATGGATCCGACTCCGTTCAAAGTAGAAGCGAAAATTGATATTCATGTCTATAATGTTTAAGAATTAAATGTTGAACAACTCGATGATTGATTGAGATCTTCTAGAGGTATACTTCGCGTGATAAGATAGATTCACAGACGGCAGAAGTCGGGCTGGTAAGACTAAGATTGGGGAGGACATGCTCTTACTTGGTAGGAAGCACATTCCACGAGGTTGGCTCTCAACAATGAATCTCCAGCTACTATTTGGACTCACTTTGCAATCAAGTAGCTAGAAATCGGGGCTCTACCTTATTGACAACAAGAAACAACTAAAAGAACATTTGCAATTTCTCATGCAAGGAAAAGGCAAGAGTGTGCAAGATTACACAACTCAATTCACAAAGCAAGTAGTGGATTTGAATATCAATCTACGAGATCCTCAAATCGTAGATAAATATAAATGGGGTTTGTTTCTCAAGTCTTCGAATAGAATTGTCGCTCTTTCCAACTATGAACATTGACGATGCTTCGAAGAAAGCCAATGTTTTTTTAGATGAAAAATTGTCCTCGCAACAATCTAAGCACCTTGAGGAAAATTCTTAAGAAAATAAGTTTTCAAAGGAGTGCAAGAAAAATAATGTAGTGGCAAAATAGGGGAAGCAATATTAGACAATTGCAAGACAAGATCGTCATGCCAAAGAAAAATGTTGGAAATTACATATGAAGTTTTAGCACCAATGGTGGAAAGATTACAAGAAAATAACAAAACTCCTTGTGTCGAGTGATTGAAGGTTCATTCGAACCTAATGAGAAACTGGTATTTACCACTCGCAAAGGAGAGTCTCGACACCCTCGAAGAAAGTAGTTTGTTCCCAAATTCATGTTGATGTACTAGAATTCTCTAAGGAAGAGCTATTTTGGGTATATGCTCAAATTGGTAGAACTCCAAGAATCACCTAATTTGATAACGGATCACATCATGAACTCGATTGCGGAACAACCGTGTGAAGCGGTTAATGAAATTTGAGACTTCCACACATCCTCGACCTTTAGCTATCGGGATGGTTGAAGAAAGATTTGGAGTTGCAAGTAAAAAGTTAATGCGCTTTCAAATTTGCAATTAATGAAAAATTTTATGATGAGGTGACTTCAAGTGATGTCGTGTCATTGAATATATGCCAAGTTATTTTTGGTAGTCATTATTTATAAGACCAAGATGCTACTTATTACCTAGCGAGAGAATATTTGGTAGTTAGTGAAAGATGGCAATGGATACAAAATTATGGCATCAAAGGAGAAAAAGATTTGTAACTTATGATTGTATAACTTGACCAAGCACATAGTTAACTCCAAATTAGAAATTCAATTTATTGGACGATTCAACCAACGCGATGAGTTTGTCAATTTAATGGGACTTAATTTTAACGATTGTTCGATGATCAGGGAAAAAGCTTCATCAATCATTGAATGATTTCAAAGGTGTCATGCAAGAACCTATGAGTTTACCACTTCAGAGTATGATGCTTTCCAAAAAATAAACTAACTATATGGAATTTGAAGGAAAAAAACATCAAGACTTTGAAGAAAATAACTTATAAGGCAACAACTCTTTGAAAAGTAAACGATCTAGAATTCCAAGTGAAGCAACTACAAAATACTTGGTTTTATATAAGAAGGCTCAAAAGACCAAAAGAAAAGTAAGGGATTTTTTTAGATATGTGAAAAGTGGGCTTAGTCAAATCTTGCAAAGCAAGTACTCAAGAACAAGTCGTAAAGAAGTTTTTCCACTTAGTGGTGGAATGCTTTCGAAGTACCAAAGGCCTCTTATGAGGGGAGTTCTCGATCCGTAATTTTATTTATTTATTTACTTTGTAAAGAAAAAAGAAAAAAAGTTGGGCAATGGTTTCAACTATTTCTAGTTAGTTCTCACTACGAACACGTTTCCGAGGTTTATCTCTTTCTCTGTATCTATAAAAACATGTGTGAAGAGAGAAAATACATAGAGAGATTTGAGAGAAAAAAAGAGAAATCTGGAAGTACAGAGAATTTTGAGGGAGGAGTTTGATACCGAGGCTTTTAGTCGAATTCGTGCATCGCTTTGTAATAAACTTTCTTTATAAGGGTTTTTTACTCCGTTCTATGGAGCCGTGGATGTTTTCCAATTAAGGTTTTACTACTTAAAAAAATGTCTCTTATTTATTTTGATTCTCGTAAAAATCTATTTCTTTTATTTTCTATTCGTTGGGACATCGGGATCAACTACGTACTCTACTTAATTTATTTTACATATTGATTAGCAATGACATACGTTATGAACATGTATTAATAAGCAAATCACTCGATTAAATTCTTAAGTCCATGTTTGATTCTAGAGGCAAGTTTAAGCTTAACAGCTTAAAAACATCAATCCCTTCTTATATTATGATAGCTAGCTACCATTGATTAACATGACATCATATAAGCGAGCGTTTACAAAGCACTGTATACTTCATAGTTTCTACCACGTGTTGTAATTAATCACCGCGAAATACTCAAGATTACTATCGCATCGAATACACAGCTCGAAGATTAACGAATCACAAAGAAAATGAACACAAGAATTTACATGGAAACTATTAACGATATTGCTTTTAACTCAACAGAACGTATTAGGGACATCGACATTCAATTATCTATTTTTCGTTATTATGTTTCTTGCTTCTTTAAGTTATCATTTAGTTGTTGATAAGTTAGATTAGGATACAAGTTTCGCTTTTTAGGATAAGAGTTTTATTCCAACTTTAATTCTTGTTACTTAAGTGCATTAAAATACACGTGCAAATATGTTTTAATACGATCAGCGGCATCAAGAAATAAAAGAACCAGATTTAAGTTCTTGTTTTTCTTCCTTTTATATAGACTCGCTTTTCTTCTCTCCTCTATTCAATTTTACTTATCTTTTATTTTCTCCAACAAATTGGTATCGTAGCATTATTTTCTTAAGAGACTCAAGTGGTTGAGAGAAACTTTTTTTTCTCATCCAAGAACTTCCATGGATTCGATTCAATTCTTGAAAAGCATTTCACCTCTCTCTTGCACCACCTGTTCGATGGTGAGGGTTATCATATATGGGCGGCCATTATGGAGGCACATCCGGGAGGTGAATGATATCTCGGAAGCCGTTAAGGAAGATCAAGGGGATTCTTCCCTTACCCACAATTCCAACAATGGCGCAGAATCAAGTATTACAAAGAGAGAAAGTCAAGAAGATCTAAGGCAAGAGCTATGTTATTTGTTGCGCCTCTTCAAATCTTTGTGAGGATTATGTCATTAAAGTCTTCTACTTTGAAGTGGACGGAACTACCTAAAGAAGAAGTACGAAGGAGATGAAAACATCAAAGGAATGAAGGTTCTCAACTTAATCAAGAGAATTCAAGCTTCGAGAGAATAAATGACTCGGGTAGACAAAGAATGAGTCTTCTGATAGATTACTTGGAATCGCGAATAAAGTGAGATTACCTGCCTCAGAATTTTTAGACTCTAGATCAGGCAAAAGTCCTTGTAACCACCCCGGTAAAGTTTGATGCTACTATTTCATCACTTGAAAATACAAGAAATTTGGCCAACGTTAGTTCGGCGAAATTGTTTGAAAGTGTTATGCAAGCACGGTAAAAAAGAAACCTCATTAGATCTCAAGGGTCCTCATATAGCGTGCATTAGGCTGCAAGAGCTAAATTTGGCCATGGACAAAAAGTGGAGAAAGCTTCGAGAAGAACGAGAAGTAAATTTAGGTTTTGATTCTCTAATACTAATAAGGGAACAAAATATGATTTTCTTCTTTGTAAGCATTGTGGAAGAAAGAGTCATCACCCTTCTAAATATTGGAAGCGAATCGGATCAACAATGTGAGAAATGTCGAGAATATGGGACATCATCGTAAAATATGTAGAAGTAATCCACAACAAAGACAAGTGACTCAAGTCAACCTTCAACAAAAGAATGTTGCACAAGTTGCAGATCGCTAGCAGGATGAGCATCTTTTTGTTGCATCTTGTTTTGCAACAAGTAGTACAAGTGATAAATGGCTTGTAGATAGTGGTTGCACAAACCACATGACTTTCGATCGAGACCTCTTCCTGAGAATTAGACACTTCGTAACCTCCACAGCTCGAATTGGCAATGGCGAGTACCTTCAGGTCGGTGGAAAAAGGCACGCTTGAAATTGAAAGTATTTCCTGCAATAAAACTAATCAAAGATGGATTATTTGTACCTAATATAAGTCAAGACTTGTTAAGTGTTGGCCAAAACTTCTTGAGAAAGGTTTCCAAAATAATCTTTGAAAATAATCAATGTTTGATCAAAGATTCGAAAGATGAAGATGTGTTTAAAGTTAACATGAAGTGGAAGAGTTTTGCATTGATCCTCGGAGGAGGAAAATACGTACCTCATTCAAACCCATGAAACTAATGCGTAATTACGAAGAAAAAGGCTTGGACACTTCAATCATAAAGCTTTGATGACTTTATGCGTAAGAAGAATATGGTTCAAGGACTTCCTCATCTTGAACTAGATATTCGAGATTGCATTGCTTGTCAACAAGGAAAGCAAACAAGACTTCCCTTTAAACAAGCAACATGGAGAGCCACTGAGAAGTTGAAGCCGATTCATACTCGACGCTGTCCTGGACTCTCATAATACTCCATCTTTAAATGGGAGTAAGTATTTCTTGATTTTCATTGATGACTACTCAAGAATGTGTTGGATCTATTTTCCTAAATTCAAATCAGAAGTTGCTGGTGTGTTCTGGAAATTCAAGCAATGGATTGAAACATAAAGTGGTCACTAAATTCAAGTCTTGATATCGTATAATGGCAAGGAATATACCTCAAATCAGCTCTAATCTATTTTGTGAAGAAGTTGGAATTGGAGCATCAACTCACCGCTCCATATACTCCACAACAAAATGGAGTTAAAGTGAGAGGAAAAAATCGTAACATAATGGAAATGGCCGATGCTTCGATGTTCGAGAAGAATTTGCCGAGAGTATATCAAGCGAAGCATCACATACCGCAGCTTCTTCTTTTTCTAAATAGGCCGCTTATAAAAGCGTAGTTGGAAGAACTCCATATGAAGTATGGTTTGGATTCAAACCTTTTTTGAAAAATCTCAGAAGTATTTGGATGTCTTTGTTTTGTCTATGTTCCTCAAATTAAAAGGGACAAAGAGCGAACAAAAGGCGTAAGAAGGGATCTTTATAGGTTATAGCCTAAATTTTATAGCATACATAATTTTCAATCAAACACCAAGAAAACAATGATCACAGAGATGTGTATTTCATGGAAAATGATGAGTGGGATTGGAAAAGAAAGCATCCAATTTCGAACCTATCAATGTTTCAAAAGTACAACTCAATCCGATGAGTTGGTTGATGATGTACCATTAGAGGTATGAGATCACTTTCCTCTAATTTTATCAATCATGAAATGTAGCTTTACTTGAAACTTCAAACTCCTAGGAAGCCGCAAAAGATTCACGATGGGTTGCGCCATAGAGGAGGAGATAAGCATGATCGAGAAAAAATCAAACTCGACAATATTTGGTGAAAAGGCCTAAAGATAGAAAAGTGATAGGCATAAAATGGGTGTTTAGAACTAAGCCGAATCCCGATGGTTCAATCACCAAGCATAAAGCTAGGCATGTTGTGAAAGGCTATGCTCGTGATTTTTGGTGTTGATTTTCCATACTTTCGCCTCCCGTTACTAGATTAGAGACAATCAAAGTTGTTGCTTGCAATAATTTTCCGCACAAAAGAGCCGAAAAGTTTATCAACTTGATGTCAAATCAACTTTTTTGAATGGCTTATTGGAGGAGGAGATCTATGTAGAGCAACCTCAAGGATTTGTTGCAAAAGGAAAATAAGATGATGTGTACCTTAAGAAGGCCTTGTATGGCCCGAAACAAGCTCCAAAAGCTCGGTATAGTAGAATTGATGAGCACTTGACTTGAGGTCTGGGTTTTAACAAAAGCCTCAATGAATCGACTTCTTTACATCAAAGCGTGATGAAATCAATTTCAGTAGTTGTTTCACTTTATGTTGATGACTTATTGATCACGTAAAGTAATGAAGAACTTGTGAGAAAGTTCAAAGAAGAAATTATGCAAACTTTCGATATGACAAATCTTCGAGAGACGTGTTACTTTCCTAGGGATGGAAACAAAACAAAAGAAAGGAGAAGTCTTCATTTGTCAAAGAAAGTATGCCAATGAGATTTTGAAGAAATTTAGAATGGATGAATATAAGAGTGTTTATACTCCCATATGTCAAAAGCAGAAGCTATGCAAAGATAACGAAGCTTAAAAAGTCGATGAAACCTACTATAGAAGCTTAGTAGGGTCAGTCTTAGGTATCTAACTCGCTACAAGGCTGATATCTTATATTCAGTAAGTCTATTATCTAGATTTACAAATTGAAGCTGATCAAAACACATCTCAGAGCCGCTAAAAGAGTCCTTAGATATGTAAAGGGGACATTGAATTATGGAATCAAATTTTGTGCAAGCTCGAATTATGTGTTGCATATGGCTACTTTCGACATGTTGATCAAGGCAAAGCTCACTCTGATGATATGAAAAGTTCATCCGGGTTATTGTTTCAAGTTTGATTCGTGAGTGTTCTCTTTGGAGTTCTAAAAATCAGTACAATGGCTCAATCATCGTGATAAGTTCGAATTTATCGCAAAGAACAAATGCTTGCAAATCTAGCTTTATGGTTAAGGAAAATGTTAGAAGATTTACATTTGAAGCAAAAGGAATGCACAGAGTTGTTTGTTGACAATCAAGTCGCCATCGCTATCTCTAATAATCCTCGTTTTTCATGGGAAAACAAAGCACTTCAACATCAAATTATTCTTTCTTTAAAGAAGCGTAAGAAGGTTCGGCGCCTTTGAAGTATTGCAAGTCCGATCTTCAACTAGCCGATATATTAACAAAACCTATGTCAAGAAGCAAGTTCGAATTTCTTAGAGAAAAAGCTTGGAGTTTGCAAAACTAAAGCAAGGAGGAGTATTTAATCAACGATATTGCTTTTAACTGCTTGCAACATATTAGTCAGACATCAACATTCAATTATCTATTTTTCGTTATTATGTTTCTTTGCTCTTTAAGTTATTCTTTAGTTGTTGATAAGTTAGATTAGGATACAAGTTTCTATTTTTTAGGATAAAAGTTTTATTCCAACTTTAATTCTTGTTACTTAAGTGTATTAAAATACACGTGCAAATCTGCTTTTAATACAAATCGCAAAGATTAAGAAATAAAAGAACTGCATTTAAGTTCTCGTTTTTCTTCCATTTATATAGATCAATTTTTCTTCTCTCCTCTATTTAATTTTACTTCTCTTTGATTTTCTCCAACAAAAACACCTAAAATCGAGAAAAAACTACTACGGGCAAGAAACAATGCAATACACTATCAATAATTTAGTATACAAAGGAAAACCTCCTCTATCTAAACCTCATATAGAAACCCATTAAATCTCATAGTGACGCTAACCCGCTCGCAAGCCCATACGCTACGACACACATTTAGCTCTCAAATACCTCAACACTATATCTAACCAAGCACACTAATATACACATATATACTTGTGCACTTATACGTATTCGGGACACTTATACGTACTCACGTACATCAACATGGGAACTCAATTTTAGAGTTCAAGTCCAAAATAATAACACCGTCACACCTATAGGTCTTGCACTTTCAATGACTAAGATTCACAAACTAATTAGAAGTCCACTTTCCAATTTCATGCTTATCACATGCATTGCACAATACGTCAACACAAACAACAATTGGAAACTTCTAACTAGTTTTTGACACCAATTTAAACTCTTAAATTTGAGCCACCGTATCTCAACAAATCTTCACCTTGGCAAAAATTCACTACCTTGTTCTTGCTCCACCGCTGTCTTGGGCCACCATCCTCAACATCAAGAATGAACCAAGTCGGCCCCATTTAACTTACCAACAACCGAACTCACTTCTTGATCAACTTCGAGGCTCGATCTTACTCCATGTTTTCGCACCAAAACGAACAAGTTCTTCTCCCTTACACCTTTCATGACCAACAAAGATTTTCGAAATATTTTTAATACTTCACCTTGCCCAGTACATGTAACCCTCGAATCTAATTCGGAAAGAAAATCAGATTTTGAGTACAACTTGACACATGTCAAACATTCCAAAGCATTATGATGTGTCCACAACGACTTCACCTAAACTTCACCGACTCCTAATATCGATCCAGTAGAGCCGTCAACCATCGACATAACTTTGCCACCATTATAACTTGCATAATTATCAATCCATGCCCTATGTACGAACACATGTCATGTGGCCTCATTGCCAATTACTCATTCTCTCTTCTAATCACCAATCATATTCTTTCTTGGACACATAGGATAATTACTATTAGTTTTGAGAACTAACAAATTGTTAGTGTCATCACCTTCAACATCGAATCACTTTGTTGAACCTATGAGCTTTTTGCCAAACCCGCTCTTTTTCCTTTCATATTCCTATAGTTTATCGTAAGACCACGTTGACCGCATCTACAACAGTATCGCGCATATCCAATGACCGCTTTCATGTACTTCTTGGAACCCTTCCCAAGAGCTACCAAACCTAAGCTTTTAGATGAACCGTCGTTTTCACCTTTCATAAATTTCTCTTCAAATATTAACATGGCAATGACCTCTCGCTAAACTAATGGTTTCTTTCTCGTACATCTAAGATTGGTTTCGTGTGGTGCTTAAACGAATGCGGAAGTGCCCGTGATGAGTTTGAGCTGTCTAATCCTCGTCACTTACTCACTCTCCCAACTCCTTAAGTTCTCGAGACGATCTCGTTAAGAGCACTAAGATAATTAGTAATACTTGTACCTTCATCCATCTTTAGGTGATGGTATCGACTCTCCTTTAGGTAGAAACGATTTGACATGTTTTTCGTCATATGAATAGTCTACAATTTCTTCTTAAAGACCTTTCGCGAAAAAATATTCCTCATATTCGAAAAACATTATTTGCCAAATTGAATCTTATGACGTTCGCCGCCCTCAAATCTAACTCTTCTCAATTCTCATCATTTTCCTTCCTACGACCCTTCAACGCTTGACTGCGTAGCTCCTGCATCGAATCAACAAATCTTTGACTTGAATTTTTCACAAGTCAAGATTTATCTTCCCATCAAACTTCTTCACATCGAACTTCATCGCACTTCGTACTTCAACATCTCCTGAAAACTTCACCTTAATTGTGTAACCTCTTAGATTTGAATCTTGGCTTTGATAGCAATTGGTAGTGACGAATCACCGCAGAATACCTAAGATCACAATCACACGAATGCACTCAAAGATAAAAAAAAAATCATAGAAAAATATGAACTCAAGAATTTACGTGGAAAATTTTAAAACCGTTAAAAAAAATGGACAAGCAACAAAGCAATCCACTATCAATAGTTTAGTACACAAAGAAAAAAACTCCTCTATCTAAACCCTGAGATAGAAACCTTAATAAGATTAAATCTCGTAGACTACCCATAATTCACTAATAGTAAATTAGTCTCTAATCGGCAAGATTATCGACTCGTAACATGGAACTCACATCTAGTTATACGTACACCGGTCGAGGCAATGCGATCGAGGTATATGTTAATTTTGTTGTAGTGTATTATATATGTGTAACCGCTAATTCACTCCTACTAGTATATAGATGTCGAGACGTAAATAGGACATGCATCGAGATGCGTGCGAGCATGGGACCGAGGGTAGAGAGTGATGTGGTAAGTTAGGATGAAGTTATTATGGCTTAAATAGCTAATTCGATGTGGCTATAATTTGATTTACATTAAATGTAATTTAAGTAAGCAAAATAAAACATTAATCATTTGATATTTCATGAGATAGGTGTGGACATATCACAAGACCAATTGACTTGCAATTGGTGTTATCAAGAGTGAGTTAGTGGATTTGAAACAAGATGTGAGCCATTAGATTAGCCTCGAGATGTGTGAATACATTAAGATCAATGACCATAATTCAATCTTATCTACTTATATATAAATGGATATATGAACATGCAAATCACTCACATAATATAACTTAGGAAAGAAGAAAGGTCTGAGAGTAAAAGATCGGAGAAGGATCAAGTAGAGGTGAAGGAAGTCGATGAATTTGAGAAGGATTAAGCAAGACAAGGAAAATCTACAACTAGGTAAGCTAGTGTACATTTTCATTTTGTATGGGTTTCAGAAAATTAACTTGATGAATATATATATATGAAGTGTATGATGTTCTTTTGTTTATGGTAAATGTATTAGGTCTCTCGGTGGAGGGGTAACAGAGGTCCAAGGCGATGGTGAAGGCCATTTGAAGAAGGAAACCCAAAATTCAAAGTGCAATTCTTCGGGATTTCCTGCGTTTAGCGCGCTAAAGGCGTTCACTAGTCGTGCGCACTATGCATATTACCCATCGCGCTAGGTGCTATGATAACACAATTTCGCATTTTCTTGATTAAAACTTAAACACTTTAATGAAGTATAATATTTTAAGTAAAGGTCAAACGCACTCTAAAATACGTAAAATAATATCAGAACTTAAGGAAAAGTCTCGAGGGTTCGGCACGTGTTTTGAGGTGTTGAAAGGCCTGGATTAGCCTAAGAACTTTGCGTGATTTGTAAGTAAACTAATTGAGGTATTTTTCTTCATTTCGTTTCCATTATGCTTCTAATTTACAAATATTTAAGCGATGTACCTTTTGTACTTCGATGTCATGACTTTATTGTCCTATTTCATTTTATGAGTTTATTATCATGGCATTGGTTTATGTTTAGATGGTATTCATTGACACTTAATCATGTGCTATGTCATTCTTAGTTGTTTAGAGTGTTGACCAAGTAGTCCAACATGCTATTAGGTGAATGATTTTTATGTTGTAAATCTTGTTCCTTGCTTTGTTTTAGCCATTCCACCGTATCTCGTAACGGCCCAAATTAATTAAACTAGGATTAACGTTAATCTCAAATATTAACGATCGTAATTCGGGCGTTACGCGAACAACTCTATGGACTCGGACACGAGAATCGAAAAATATGTTATTTATGGATGGTGGTTGTGTATATGTGGTGTTTTAAAAATTATTATTATATTGCACCGCATGCAAGTATGTTGTTATCGAGCGAGTTTGTGTGACGGGTGGTCGCCTCGAAAGGCATGTCAACACGGTAGTAAGTATGCGAACCATCGTAGGAAACTAGACTAGTCCATGTTAGGATGACTAGTTAATCAATTAAAATGGGTAATATGACCATAGGCCAAGTAAAATTCAATGAAAACAATAGGCTATGGCGTACATCGAATTGTGTGTCGAGATGTCAGCATCGAGTGCCAGTAGTCAGTCGGGTTAGTGAGATCACAAAATTTGTCAATTTGGTGAATAAAAACACTAACCATATATATTATAATGGGCCTAAGCTAATGTAATTGAATCAAATAAATCAATGCACATAGTTTAGTTATTTAAATTAGAAACCATGAGATTGTCATAGAGATACGTGTTGACACATCGAGGAACCATGTAAGTAGCAAATTAGTGTCACTTTGATTGGGTTAGTGGGATACATGTCAAGGCGTAGATCATTAGATGAGCTTCGAGATACGTAAATACATGGAAATCAATGGTCACGAATCAATATTACCTTTATATAAGATCAAAGCACATGCAAGGAAACCATTTTCATTTTCAACGTATGAATCAAGAGAACTTGCCGAGAAGAAGTAGGTCGATTTGAAGAGAAGGAATCCATGGAAGATTGGTGAGAATTTCTCAAGCTAGGTGGTACATCAACTAGGTACACATCTATTTATGTCGATTGAAATCATTTTTGGTTTTTGGTTAATTCCAGTAGGGTAGATGATTGAATATTTGCAATCGGGTTTATATATTTGGATTCCTCATTTTAATCTAATAACCTAACTATATTGAAGTTCTTAATTTGGATTTGAAATCATAAAGATATGAATAGTATATGTCAGTTACTTGTGATAAGGTTGCTCGCGTCGATGGCAAGAGAATATATCTACGATTAATCTGGAGGATTAGTGGTGGTCCTGAAGTGTAACAAATAAGGTCGAGAATGGACCATACCATTTACCGAAGTTAAGGTTTAGCCATTGTAAGCTTGTAAGTATATACGTGGTTCCTATTCGATTTATCGATTACTTAGTCGGTGTAGGTCGGGATTTTTTCGTGATTATACGAATGTTTACTGATTAATGCTTTATTTCTAAACCGGTTTAATTGGTATATGCGCTTATTTATTTCACGCTATCGTTTTGCTTTTCGTGTGCTACTTACATTCATGAGAATATGACATATCGTTGTCAGCGTTATATTCGCATGTCTCATAGTTTATCGGCTTTATTTTATGAATATTATGTGGACTTCTCTCGGGACTTTATTCATTGGGCTCGTCACGTATTTATTAGGTGACTAAGTGCGATCCTTCGATCGAGGAAGGCAAGTGGCAATGAGGTACTATCAAGACTACCTCGATATTGTGAGCCACCATATGTGACATAAGTATGTATTTATTTTACTTTTGTTGGGTTTTGGGGGACTATAGAACACTCGATTATATGTATATGGAACTTTGTTATACTTAACTCGCCTTGATATATACATGGTATCTTTTGTTGGGTTTTCCACTTCTTAGGATTGTTGAATACTGTATAACTTACTTAAATTAAGACTTTCGCTGTAAAATTTCACTATAACTTGATAAATTGATTAACTGGCTAATGAAATCATTAATAATTATATAAAAATCAATTAGCTAAGTTAGGAATAAATGGAAAAGTGTAAATAGCTAGGTAGGTCGCGAACGTCAAGGATAAGCGGGCCATGATGTGGTAAGGTTTGGTGATGTGGGATGAGACGTGATTTGGTAGCAAGGCGGCTTGGAATTTAAGGCCGCCACAAGATTATCATTCTTGAGTTATAAAATTAGTTCGCATATCTAGGACCATTATACGTAAAGATGGGTTGTACCATCCCCTAACCCTTAGAGCGATACTCTACCTTTGAAACCCTAATTGAGCCTCGTTAATCCCGCTAGACTTAACTGAGCAAGCAGCCTCTCCTTCTATCTCCCGATAAACAAAATTGTAAATCGAATATCAATGTAAAACAAATAATAAACTCAGTGAAAATTAAAACTTTTATCAATATTAAATACGACATTCAAAACCAAATCAAACCGCAATAAACCTCCGTTATATAAAACCTCTAATCCCTTATGATATTATAAAACTGTAATTCAATACAAATATATAAGACAAAGGGAGATTCATTACATTGAAGAGAAGATCAAGACTCCTAAATCTTCCCTATCCCATAGTCGCAACGTTCGTCGGTATTCCTGAAATATTATTTGGGATGAGCGCTCCAACTTGCTCGCAAGTCGGGGATTCACAAAGCCATTTACATTTTATATAATAATCAAGAACATTATGCAATAACAATATGCACTAATGTTAACTAACGAGATTATGAAAAACATATAATTCAATAAATAGCATATACAAGTTCGACCGTCAATGAATATTACATTTTGATTCCCATTTTATTTGTAAAACTAGGGTCGATTACCCACTGACACCATTAATGTTATTGCTAGACCAACACATTGGCCGATGTGTTGTTTAATTAATCCATTGATGCCTAATGGTTATATCCAAAACCCTATAGTGAGTATGTAATCTACACATCCTATCAAACTCGAGTAATAGTTACATATAGGTCTGGGAAGGTAACCCATCTCCTATATAACCTATTCTTAGTTCCAGTAAGTTACTCTCATGAATTACATTAAGCGTCGTTTTCCATTTATTAAAAACATCACAATGTACATAGTCCCCAATTCAGTCCATAAACTACATGAGCTATATATACTAAAATAGCTAGACAACATTGATAAATAATCGAATCCATACTTACCTCGAGTCAAGTTTTTGTTTCCAAACTTCCTAAGTTTTCTGTCACTCACGCTTTCCATGTGTTCCAACACCTATCACAAACCATTTTTAATTAATATAAGTCTAACACCCTATGTTTAGAACTCCTAAGGCAAATCTCCCAAAACCTCGAAATTATAAGTAAATAATAGATAGTTGTTGTTTTCTCGAGGTGGGAGCGCGTTCTTCCAATGGATTGGGGCGCGCTCCACCAACTAGGTTCATCCCAACCAATGAAGGGAACGTGCTCTCTCGCTAGGTGGAGTTCGCTCCACCTCGTACCGTCTCTACAAGAAACAGGTCGCAGCCCACTTTGTTCCATCCACAAATCATCATAACAACATTCAACACTCCCAAAATACATCATGTAGGATCTTTAGTGAGGTAACAACCCATTTCCAAGTGATCAAACACAATAATTCACAGAGAAATCATCACTAATTATTGAATTCAACTTAAAACTCAAAACTAAACTCACCAACAATAATGATCTCTGATCCAATAGTTGTTTGATCTCCTTGAATCAACTTAATTGCCTCATGGATCAATCATCCAAATCAAACCCTCAGCTGCTTGGTTTTTTTACTCTCTCGATTGATCGATGAAATGAGAATAAGTTCGATACTTTTTGATTTAAATATATGAATTTTTCTTGAGATACACATCACATTATCTCGTGGCTAATCAAGTGATTGATGTGTTAGAATGATACTTCTTAAGTGACATACATTTTGACACCATCAACACTCACGCTTATCTCGATGTGATCTAACAACCAATAGAATTCAAACCAACTTATAATTTTAATGTATATATTTATATATCAAATATATATAAATATATATACTTCATGTATTTTCTCGCCAATAAATTCACCGCACATCCCTACGAGTGTTCTCGCGTGCCCGTTCATTTCACGACCACCTCGTCGCACTTGGTGTACTCGCTAGGTATTTATTATTTAACTACTTGTTTTTCGATTATAGGGTTGTATATAAATTCTCTTTTATATTACGACCTATAAAATTCATTAAGCATTCCAAACAAACATAAATCATCACACAAACTCACGCACACGCTAATCTGTAGGTACGTCGAACCTAACCACAAGCTTAACTCGGGTCGGCTTAAGATTTGGATTAGCACTAATCACCACCTTAAAGTAACGGGTCGTTACATGGGCGTGTCACACCGGGTCACTAGATCTCGGGAATATTAGGATCTCACCACTAGCTCGAGCAAAGACACGGGATATGGGACCTAGGGTTGTCGTCAAGTATATATGTAAATGGGCAATCACAAGCATATTTATGCTCTAAGTAGTGGAAACAGAGTTGATGTGATGTGATTTCATAGTCAACTAGCCCTAGATTATTACCGCTAGCCGAGTGTCGGGCTTTCATGTTGTTTAATTGAAGTATCTTATAGCATGATTCTTTTTCAGCTTTTAATTGCTATTTTTATGCTCTCATATACTTGTGTATTTGAAAATGTGGATAAATGTCTCTCGTTGTTACTTTCTACATTATTGTAGTCATCGTCTTTTTATGACTGTGGTGCAAATACATCGAGTAGCAGGTGTTAGGGAAGGAGAAGATCGACGATTAGTTTTGAGTCATTGGTGGATAGTTTTAGCTACTTTTGTAGCTAATCATTTTGTGTATCTATATACTATGTCTTTTTGTATAACTTTGGATTATATATTGGGTTGAGAAACTAGACTTCCCTATTGTTCATGTATTATTTTGGTTGGTTTATACGATCTATGTTTACTTAGTTTTCATAGTATATGTTTTATAAATGCTTCCGCTAATTTTATTAAGTCTTCCGCTGAAAATTAAGGTAATGATAACAATGTCTTAATGAACTTTATTAATATTGAAATGAATAGTAACTAAATTGATCGTGTGTAATGAGGTGAATGAATGTGTGACACATAAATTGACTCCAAGTTGAACTACAACTCCTAAGAGTTTGAGCCACGATTCAACATGACGAAACTTAAAAAGAGGCATTGAGTAGTGAAAATACTAGAATGACAACAAGTCTATATGCAATACATCGGCTCACAAAATCTATCTATACGACTTTGACCCGCGTGTTACACACAAGAATCTATATATATATATATATATATATATATATATATATATATATATATATATATATATATATATCCATATTTCGAGGTACATGAATGACTCAAAGGCCCGATATAACTTTTACTGTGACATATCCGTTATCATTCTAGCAATTCTCTTTAATCATATCTAGAAAGGTTGCCCTATTAATTGGTTCAACCTTTAGAAAAACAGTTTGACTAAGAAGAAAAGAAGTTGGAGGTGGTGGGCCAAGCAAGGAAATAAAAGTAGTTAAAAGTTGCTTGTACTTTTCTGTAAGGTTCAAAATATTTAGAATTTTAGTTCAATAGGGTGGAATTTGGTGTGTACCGTGTACCGACGACCCCTTCTCCTCCGGAGAAAGAGAGACATGGAGTCCTCTTAGTAGGACATATTATTTGACCTTTTTTTTTTTTTTTTTTTTTGGCCAACGTATTGTAGTATTAGAGAATATTCAAGGCTTCCTTCAAATTTTAGATGCTGAACTTACTCGTTGTTCCCAATCTTTTTTTAAAAAAAATCTTAGATACAAATTTTATGGCCCCAAAACTTTTCAAAAGCAAAGTAGAGCCTATTTCAATATAAAGTAATACATAAGGAATCAAAGGTACATCGATAATTAAGGTAGTGGACATACAACTACAACAATATAAACAAAAGCCTCGATCACAACCAAGTTGAAATCCGCATAAAGTATCGATTGGACATCAACTAAGTTTTTGTTGATTTGGTCATCACACTTTAATCGGTTCACTTTTGTTCCCTAAATATTTATTTATCTTTATTTTTTATTTTTTGTTAAGTTTGAAGAACAGTGATGAGTCGTTATCAAACGCTTTGCGTGCAATTCATAAGCAGTTCACAATTGACTCATCAACCCAAGAAATTGATCGTGAACCGTTTCATTAGTAATTGTTACTCTCCAAACTTAACAAAAAGACTATAAGTAGAGGAAAATGAAAGCTTATGGATCAAAATTAAACTGATGAAAGTTTCTGAAAGTTTAAAACAAAATTCAAGTACAAATAAACAAATTCAAAGTATAAAGTCGCATCGTCCACATCGACAAATAAGTCATTTGACAAGTGATCTGCTTCTTTATAGGATTTTCCAACTTGATACCTATACCATTATCTAAACTTTGTTGGGCATCATCAGCATTTCTTAATTTTCATTTTTCTTAAGAAATGAAGTGTTCGACCTTGATTTGATTAAAAGACACTAGTGTTGAACTTATAACTCTATTACTCTACTCCCTCCTTCCGAAAATATAATTCATTTCTGCTAAAGTTTCATTTCAAAAAATATAAGTTGTTTTATAAATTCAAAAGAGCATTTATACCTCGTAAAACTATTTTACCCCTTATTTAACCAAGTATTTACACTGTAATGACCCCCAAAAACCTAACTCGTGTTACGTGTCATTTCAAGATCGTACGTGGGACCCACTTTTCTTGAAACACATGTCCAAATCTCGAGAGTCGACATCGAGGTATGCTATTTTTGTTTGATGCATGTATTCATTAATATACCAAACAATTTAAACTTATTAATTTTGGAAATGTGCGGGTAAGGTAAAGCGTATCGGTGTCGAGGCAAGTGGAGACGTACTCTCGAGTCGCGTTCTCGAGTCGCGTGTCGACATAGGACCAGGTAGCGCGGCATATGGGGTAAGTGAATTATTTTGAACTAATGTTGAATTTATGGCTTAGTTGCTTAATGTGATCACATTTAATATAAGCATTAATGTACCAATAGTTAGATAAATAAAACAAGGTTCATTTGATGTGCATCGAGACACGCATTAACTCATCAGAGACATGGAGTCAACTTGTGAGTCATTTATGCATAATATGGGTAGATAATTGGGTGAAGGTGGACCACAAGATATGTCTCGAGATACGTGTGCACAAAAGATCAAGGGCCAAGGTTCAAGCTTATCCATTAAAGCCTCCTAAGTAAAAAAATAAAAAAAAATAAAAAAAATTGATCATTTCTCTCTCTCATCGATTCAATAGTCAAGGAGAGGAAGTGAAGGAACTGCTGGAGAAATCTTAGAGGAGTAGAAATTAAGTGAGCTTGGAGAGGTTTTGGTGATCAAGCTTGCCATAAACACCAAGCAAAGTAACTCCATGTCCATAACTTGGTCAATTCTTTCAGGTTGTGGGGTGTTATTTTGAGTTGTGGTTGATGTTAGAGACTTAGTATGTGTATGTTATGATGATGAATTAGTTGTTAATTGGGAGAAAGAGGGAAAGAAGAGGTGAAAAAAGAAAAAAACAGAGGTGTTTTACGCCTTTGTGAAACCCCTCTCTTTCGGGATCGAAAGAGAAGGAGAAGGGGGCAGGCCATGGGCCGGGCTAGCTCGGGCCCGTCCAAGTAACTGAACTAGGCCGGTTCAGTCGGCCCGATTCAGGGAAAAAGGAAGGGGCCCAAAAGGCCCCAAACTAAAAAAAATATATTTAATTTAGAATTAAGAATAAATAACAGAAAATCAAATAAAAATCAGAAAATTCAAGAAAATTCAGGAGAAATTGGGGAAAAATAGAAAAGGTCGGGGAAATTATAGAAAAATTGGTGTGGACGTTGTCGGAAGTTTTTACACCGAACAATTTCCTCGACAAGTGTGTCACCATTAAGATTTTCCCAATTTGAACAATTTTGGGATTTAAAAATCTAGAATTTATCAAATAGGCTCTAACACCATAAATTTGCTCATATGATTATCAGGGGCATAGTTTACTAATGTCGGGTATTGGGTACGGATTTGGAGGCGTGTCAGAGCCGATTTGAGCGCGTATTAGCTTGGATACAAGTAAGTAAACAAGTGAGAAATTTTACAATTATTTCATGAGCTTTAATTTGTTGTTATTATTTTGTTCATCATTTCTTTTGAGATTTTCATTGGTTGAGTGGTTCATTAGCAAGTGAGTCATTGATACTATTTATCTATGATATAAGCTCTTATCTGGAAGCCGTTGATATCTCACAATTGAGTGTACGTTAGGGGCACTTATCGGATCTCAATGGATATCTCATAGTCGCAAAGGTTAGGGTCTGTAGGTTGTGTCTCGTCCCGAACCCGAGTTTGTTGGGCTTTAGTCACGATTCAACGACCTTTCGTCGGACTCCTTGCTATTCGATTTTCGTATTCTGACCCTCACTTATCGATTGATTCATTTGCGCTTTTATATTTATGCGTTCCTGTTCCTTTCATTCTATTTGCATGAATTAGATCCGATATTTTTATTTCGAAATGTTGTATATATATATCATGCTTGGCGTTACTTACCCGGGCTCGTCATTCTCGTGTTTGAAAGAGTGCGGATCCACAGATTCACAAGGGAAAGCTCCACAAATAGGAGATATCATTTGAGGATACCGGTTAGCCTCTCTTCTACTTGTTTGATATAGGTGATTCTTTTTGTATTATTAGATATACTTGTTTTGAAACACTTGGATTTGAGTTTTTGAGAAAGCTCGAACATGTATATCTTGTGTTTACTCGCACTGATCGTTCATCGATGATGACATATATATATATATATATATATATATATATATATATATATATATATGGTTTTCACACTCTAAGTTGTCTTAACTTGTGTCTTTAAGGTTTTTCATTTAGTTTGAAGTTTAATTGCTTCTGCTATAACTATGATAACTCACTAAGTGTTTAACTCAAATTTAATTGCTTGATAAATGATAAATGGTAAATGAAGGCTGATTAGGGTTGCGCGACTTAGCGAGACAAACTCGGAGGTCCACGTAAATCTAAGCCGGACAGAGCCCAATTTAAAATTGTGGAACTGGGCCGTCGTACATTGTGCATGTTGGGCTTTTTATGGATGGAGGGAGTATTAGATAAAACCTTTTATGAAAAATTGAGGTACATTGTGCATGTTGGGCTTTTTAGGATCTGAATGTTCTAATGCTCACACTGGTCTTAATTAGATATATAATATCAAGCCATGCCTACCAAACCTCTTCGACACGGACAAGAAATCAAGATATGTTTCAGATTCCACGAGCATGAACAAAATGGGAGTGAGAGTAATATCAATTAGCAGCTGCAAGGGTACAAGAGAACCAGGAAATACAGTGCATCATCAAATATAACACCTTCTAGCTTACAGTAGAACCGGGTGCGGCGCGGCCAAGAAAATTGAGCACAACAAATTCACAATTATACTCATCCTCTGCAGGTGAATTGATGATTCTAAACCCGTCGACGATCATGAACAATGCTTTGGTGCTCAGATGGACTGGCAACCCTACTTGCTTTCAAAAGTACTTCAACAGAGTCCAGCAGCAACAAGTAAAAATGTATGGTGCCAAATTTTGAGCATTTCAAAAAACCGTTCATTCATGTACTTCCTGGAGCATCACTTCCTGCAGTTGGCTTGCGATTCAGATAACGAATAACAGCGTCTTCAACCCTATTGGAATTAAGCAGAGATGAAGATTTATTAGAAGATGCATCGAGCAAGCACTAAATAACTATTACTCTACGCCTTTGATATCAAGAAGAAACCCTGCGAACATAAATCACTAAACAAACATGGTGTGCAAGGGGAATGAATGTTATTATTTGGCACACAGTTTCTGTCGAACGGATGAAAATTATCCGATCACTCAGACAGATTCCATGACCCAAGAGCCAAACTAACAAGTTTGCATTATAGGAAAGAGTCGCTAACACCCAACAAAGCAAAGAAGAATGACTTTAATTGCCAGAACCTTGAAACTTACACTTAATTGTCCAAGGTAAGGATTTAAAATTGAACTTCCCACAAGCTTTTAATCATTTAAAATTTGTGATTTATTCAAGGAATTCAAATTTGATGCAGAGAAATTTTCAAACATCAAAGCCTCAATCCCAAATTAGTTGGAGTCGGTTGCATGGATCGAACTCTTCCATTGCACTTGATTTAGTGATGATATATCCCAATTCCAATTGAACTTTGACAATAGAAACCAAACCAAGTAGAACAGGATTACAGACTTGATTTGTCACTAAGAACGAGAAGAAAATTTGTGTCAGAAAAAGAACAAGAAAAACAAATCTCTGTAAAAACAGAGCCTACAACAATTAGAGATGCCGAAATCTCCCAAATCACTGAAAGAGTGCCGAAGATTACAACCATAATTCAGAATGGCTAATACTACTACTCTTTAACTTCCATATAGCCCATTGATGAGGGCAAAATAACCTTGGTTAGGTATCCATATAATGGTTGACATACAATATGCTACACAAACAATCTATAATTTTTGGTTGTAATATCAAAATTGGATTGATGAATTAAATCGACTAATTTCTTGTAGTGCACAACACTTCCTTTTTTGAGCATTTCTTTCAAATTCATACAAAAGATTAAGGTCTTGCTTTGCCTTGTCTCATATATTCACTCTTCATGAGCATCATTTTACATAAATAAATGCTTTCCATGATTTGTTTATTTCCTTCTAAGTTCACAAATAAAATAAATCAAAGGATTTCTATTGAATCTAGCACATTATGTTGTTTCCATAAATAAATTAAGTGGAATCACTAGGGCATTTAGAGTAAGTTAAATTCATAATTCAGCAGCAATGTCAAGCCTCAAGCCCTAATTGGTTTTGATTCAATCAATTACATGGATCAAACTCTTCCATTCTATTCTAGTTAATGCAGTTGATCTCACACTTTCATTATTTTTAAATCCTTCCCAATTAATTTATCCAAGGTTTTTTAGGTCTACCTTTATGGCGTCGAGTTCTTCAATTTCTTCTTTGCCAAGTTCTCAAAATGGGGCATTCTCAAATTATCCTAGAATGTGTCCAAACAATCACAACTGACCTTTCCTAAGTTTTGCATCACCAGGTGCTACTACTTTTTGAATCATCGTACTTCTTATTCTATCTTTATGAGTTTTACTAGATATTCACCTGACCAAAACTATTTCTGCAATAAGCGTTTGATGTTAATTCATAATTTAGCATTCATAAAAAAAAGCTAAGTTGCCGAATAAAAGGTCAAAGAAACATGGTCCATGGCATCTCAAACAAGGGTCTAACCAACCTGATCTATTCTGATAAATCAAAGGAGTGGGAAATGGATAGAGAGGGAATCCATCCAAAATCAGATCCAATCCCCTACTTCTATCTATTGACGAGACAACTCTAGTTGTATGCACAATGAGATCTAAAAATGACACAAACACTATAACAAATGACAGAAACTCAGCATTTGCAAGGGGACGATATATCAAGTATAATGCCCTTACAAACTCAGCATGCATAAATAGAACTTCAAATGAAATATAAACACAGTGCAAACAAATAAATCTGCATACCATGGTTGGTTATAAAAGTCCGAGCGTCGCTCTTTTTCAGCATTACGACTTGCTTCCCCAGCAACAAGCTTCAGATCTCGACTCTGAGAAGCAATCAAGGCATTAATGAACTCTACGGGAGACTGACTAAAACCAAGAAAGAATGCTCTTCTTCTGCGGTGCTCATGAATCTTCTTTATAGCAGCACAAATCGCTTCTTCACAGGCCTCAATTTCCTTATGCTTCTCTGCGTTAGCCAAGAAAGCAGACATTTCCCGCTGTAGCGGAAAAGGAACATCAACCAGTACATCATAACAAACACTCCCTGCTGGATTGCTCCCAGAAAGCTTGATTTTATGGTCCAAATGAATAGGTTGTGGAGGAGAGAGGTGCTGCGAAATTTTTTGAGGAACCATGGAAAACTTCATTTTCTCTTCCCCAAATACCTTTCGCAGGGGTGGGTCACAAGCAAAGGATGAAGGATCATTAGGATTCTGCAATTTTCTCGCTTTCACATAGTGCCAAATTGCAGCAATTATTTTTTGGCGGGTTTCAATTTCAATCCCAAGAACTTCCATCAAAGCTGGTGACAACTTGAATTTCTCAGGCAAATAATTCATTTCCATCTTTACAGCCACAGTGAATTCTTTATCTCCTTTCCTTTTAACTTCAAATCCCTCTTGCGGTATAGAAGATCGAGCATTTTCCCATATAATTGTTGGATTTTCTGGATATAGAGTTGAATCCAAGGAAATTGTAATTCGCTTGAAGAAACTAGAGAACTTTGGGTATGAAGGGTTTGACTTCTGCATTGCACTAGAATCTGGATCTACCCCATCTTCTAAGATCCTCCCAATAATCTTGAGTGACCATGTAGGTGGCTCTAGATTGGGCTTTTCAGGTATAGATCGATTTTGATTGGCATAAGTATTGAAAAGGTATATTCTAAGTGTCTTCTGGATGCAAGGAGGGTTCTTGAGGGATTCTTGAATGTCCATTTTCTTTCTTGCTAGAGCAGCATCGACACGAGCCTCAAACTCTAACAGCTGGGTGTACAGAGCAGATTCGGGTAACAACGCCGCCACCCTATCCGGCAACTGCTTCTCGGGCAGCTTCCTCTTCTTCCTTCGAGCAGCAGGAGTAAGTTCCATTGCTTTAAATGGAGGTACAGGGTTAGTGACAACAGCGGCACCAGGAGGACGAGCAGGGGGCTTCTGCGGAACCCGCTTAACACTTGCATTACCGGAAGCCAAAACCGACGGCGACGACGCCCCTAAAGGACCAAGCCCAGGGCTTTGACCCTGGGCAATAGATTGTGCTTGAGCCTGTAACTGAGCTTGAAATTGGGCGTGCGCCGCTTGTGCTTGCGCTTGCGCTTGCGCTTGGTGTGCCTGAGCCTGAGCATGAACATGAGCCTGGGCCTGAGCTTGGGCCTGCGCCAAAGCTTGCGCTTGAACCTGTGTCAACGCCTGGGACCTCAATGGAGACTGAAACTGATTCTGAAAATGAGACCCGTCCGGCGTCTGACCTTGCGATTGCGGGTGAAGATGAGACGGGTGGTTCATCGACAGCGGCGAAGACACCATTCCAGCATTGTTGCCCAATGGAGATGGACCCCCAACATTCCTTGTTGGGGTGATGTTGTTAGCTGACATCGGAACCAAACAGAACCGCCCACACTGCAAAAACCCACAAACCAATTCAACGACCACCCAATTTCACACACAAGAAATCCCAAAACCATAGCTTTTTCACAAACCAAGCCAAAACACCAAACTTTACACATCACAACAAAACCCTTCACACTCTAAACACCCTAAACAACAAAACCACTCAAATTCACTGAATCCCAAGAACAAAAATGAAAAACCCTCAACCCTCTCCAAAACCCTAGCTTTTTCACAAAACAATCCAAAGCACCAAACTTTACACATCCCAACAAAACCCTTCACAATTTTCAACGCCCAGAACAACCCAAACTAGTAAAGTTCACTGAATTCCAACAACAACAACCCTAAAACCTCCAAACACAAAATTCACACAATCAACCTAAATGTGTTAATCATTCTGAGTAGAACACCAAAAAAAACATTTTGGCATGAAGAGAGAGATTGGGAGCGAAATTGAAAGGGAAAGCTTGAAACTGCGCTTACAGATTGTGTGGGGAATCGGGTTTGCTAGGGTTTTGGTTGATCCAGGTGTCCGTTTGGGCGTCTCGATCGATGCGCATACAGTCAGGGCGTTAGGTCTTCAGATCTTCGTTTCAAATTGCAAAGAAGAGATTACAGAGAGTTTGTGCGAGCTTCGATGATGACAGTGATGAGTGGAGCAGAGAGAGAGAAAGAGAGAGTTGTAGAGGAACTTCCAAGCCCTAGCTTTCTTTTCTATGTTTTCTTGCTCGATTTTCCCAGCACGTGCTTGCACGTGATCGACCTCAAGTATAAAAAGAAAAAAAAAATCAACTTTTAATACTAATTATTTCCAAATTAGTTGGGTTTACTTAGCGGGCTACATGAATTGAATTATTTCATTCTCCTCAATATAATGACTTGATACTTGATAGTATGCTTTTAAAGTCTTTCATACAATATTTGAATAAGTTTGTGATTATTTTAGGTCTACTCTTATATCATTGATTTAGAGGCCCGCTATGGGCACCTCACCATTTCATGAAGGCACCCATTATTTTTCTCATTTTTCATTCTAAAATGTAAAAGACTATTTTGCCCCTTCATATATACACACCCTAACCCCACAAACCATTTGCAATTCAAAACTGGGGCACCCCACTACCTTGAGGAAGAAGTGAACCATAAAGCCACAATTGTGTTTGTCGAGCGTTTATCGATTCTTGCGATTTGACATCATCCGACAGCGAGGTAACAATGTTTGACAACCGTACGATGCTTCGATGGAACTGTAAATTTGATTAAAACTGTGAAATTGATGATTTGTTCGTCAACGTAGGGTTTGGTAAATTCGATCAATCCGAAGTTGTTTGCACTATAAAATGGAAGATTGTACTGCTATGGTGCAAGAGGAGGTTGAACTTGAGGTAATTTTTGAAATTTACTGTGTATTATATGCGGTTCGTCTAATTTTCTGTCGATGTGCGCTATTGATTCGGCCTCGCAGGACCGAGATGTAGAGAAACATCTCGGTCAGCAAGGACCGATAAGTCTACGTAGTTTACGTAATGGAGTGAACGATACATAGTGGCGGTCTCGGTATGGGACGACCAGAGACTATGAAGGAGTTCTCGATTGTACATGAATGAAACTACTTTTATAGTGTCGGACTGTCGTACAACCGAAAACTTGTGTTTTTGGATTTTTTGGTGATTGTCTTGTACATTTTGGTTGATTATAATTTTGCACTGTTTGTATTGCAGGTAATGTCGGTTTCTACTTTATTTCCAGACTACAAGGATACGTTTACACCTTGTAGGTCATTCCCCTCTAGAGAAGCGGCTATTTCATGGCTTCAAATGATAGGCAGTGAGAACATGTTTGTGCTAGTGACGAAGCACTCTGATGTCGGGGGCATTAAGCGCAGGGGAAGGGTGAAACTGGCGTGTGAGAGGTCTGAAACATATAGGGGAATGTCTCAAAGAGTCTGGAAGGGGAAAGCGGCAAAAATTTCTTCGAAACCAAGAAATAAAGAAGAATAGGAAAAAGGGAGGACTCAAATCGGTACGAAGAAATGTGGATGTCATTTTCTTATCAACATAAAGGAAAATGCGACTCTTTGTGGTATGTCACTGTCATATGTGAGAGGCACAATCACGACCCCGCGAACAACTTGGACGGCCACCCATTTACCTAAGATTGGATAAAGGGAGCGGGAGGTTGTGGTGCGATGACAAAGGGTAATGTGAAGCCAAAGACATCCTAAATACGTTGAAGCAAATAGATGTTACAAACGTATCGACAATGCGGACAATATATAATGCAAGACAAAAAGTTCGAATTGAGGATGCGGGTGGGAGGACTCAAATGCAACAAATGTTGCACATCTTGGAGAAGAATAAGCGGATGTCGTGGCAAATGAAACATCCCGATACGAATGTTGTCACCGATTTATTTTGGTCACATCTCGATTCAATAAAGTTGCTAAGGTGTTTCTCATCGGTAATTTTGATGGATCGCACGTACAAAACAAATAGGTACCGAATGCCTTTGTTGGAGATTGTTGGCATCACTTCTACGCATTTGACGTTCTCCGTTGGATTTGCATTCATATCATCGGAGAGTCATGCGAATTATGTTTGGGCACTTGAGAACTTGAGATCCATATTAGATGGGTGGCCTAAACTTTGACGTGTTTGTTACCGATAAGGACTTAGCCCTTATTAGTGTCATTGAAGAAGTATTTTCGTCATCGTCTCACCTCCTTTGCTCTTCGCACATCAACAAAGTAGTATTGGTCAAGACTAAGAAGATGTTTGGGGATAACGATGGTTTTGCTCGTTTCATGGATAGGTGGACGAGCGTGATGTATGCCAACTCGGAGGCCTTATTCGAAGTTAGGATAAATGACTTGCGTCGTGAGTTTGGGAATGTCAAGGGTCTTACTGATTACTTGGACAACATATGGGTAAACAATTACAAGGAGAAATTTGTACCCGCATGGACAAATCGAATTATGCACTTTAGGGAAACAACAACGCAGAGGGTTGAGTCTGTGCATTCCACTCTGAAGCTACACCTTGGCAACAGTCAGGCAAATTTTGAGACTTTGTGGAATGCGGTTGATGGCATCTTTAGAATCCAACACAATAACATCAAGGCATCGTTTGAGCTCAGTTTGAATGTGGTCCAACATGAATACATTGATGAGTTATATCGACGATTGCGTGGTTATGTCTCTCAACGGGTGCTTAAGTTAATTAGAGATTAGTCGACACGTGGAGAGGATGTTGGTCACGACTCCACTCGTTGTGGTTGCGAGATACGTACAACACATGGCCTTCCTTGTGCACACGAGCTAAACCATCATAAATTTGTTGGGTCGTTCATCCCTCTCGAGGACACTCATGTTTATTGGCGAAAGTTGAGTATGATACTCCGAGAATCCCGGATCGGATCGGCAGGTACAATGTGCACGATGAGATTGAACGGGTGTTGCAAAAATTTCATGCTTGCACTGATGAGGACGATCGCCTCAGGATTATTCAGCAGCTCAGGGAGATTAGTCGACCTTCGTCTACACCAGGTGTTGTGCCACCGACGAAAATAAAGACAAAGGGAAGGACACCGGGGTCCAAGCTGAATATAAACTATCCAACATTCTGAATATAAACTATAACAAATGTAAAACATCAAGCAACATTCATGAATATGTCCAAGCTGTCATCCAACATTTATCAAAGTATCCAAACGGTCATCCAACATTCATCAAGTTGTTCATGAATAACATTTCGCGCTCCTAATTCCTCAAAAATAAAAATATCAAAGTTCCATCAAACACTCATTGCTTTGGTTTCTTCGAATTCTTCCTTTGGTACTCCTTGCCAAGCATTCTCTTCGAGGGCGAGCATCGACCGTGGCAAAGCGAGCATTAGCGGGGTGGAGTGGGTAGCCAAGACAATCGAGACACTTGCACTCGGTGGCGGACCCAGTGTCGGTACAAGTATGCCAACGCAACGCACACCCATGCGTACTTTCCCACGTCGTCCAAGTCTTCAAGTAGCTTCAACAACGCGATAGACACCCGAGACCCACTCTTATCGACAAACATGGTGCATGACAAAAGATACAATAGGTACGTTCGGGTTGTGCATTCCACATGAGGATAATTTATGTTTCTTGAACCAGCTTTGGGGCACCATCGAATCTTCAACCAACATTTGCGCACTGTGAGCCCCTTGCTGATATTCACCTCCTCCTTAGCCTCGTCGACGCTAACCCCGAGTAGAGTCGACACCATCTTAATAGCGACCGAGCGAGATTCTTCCGTGTACCTTGTAAAGTTCTCAACTGTCGCGACTTTGCCCGTCACAGGAATCTTCAGGAGTAAGCTCACATCCTCTAAGGAGATAGACATTTCACCAAATGGTAAGTGAAATGTGTTCGTCTCCGGCTGCCACCGCTCCACAAATGCAGAGATAACCTCTTTGTTGGCCTTGCGGTATGAATAGTCTATCAGCGTATTCAACCCATAACGCTGAATAATCCTCTGAAGTCCCTCCATATCAGGGTGGCACGACTGTAAATCCCATTCTTGTATCTGAGCTCCGTGATTGATACACTTGAGTACCGAGACGCTCTCTGCAAAAAAAAAAAAAAAAAAAAAAAAAAAAAAAAACATCTCGTCATCTTTGTGAAAACCACTAAGTTTTAAATTACTCGGTTCAATGAAATTTTAAATACCTAATTGCTCCAAATCGCTAATGCGACATGATCCTTAAAGCTCTTCAACAACGCACCGTCTATAGGACCACCGGGGAAAAGAGCACGCATTTCTGTAGGCCCTTCTAGCTCTCTTTCATTATGGCCACCTCCACCACTACTACTCCCGCCCACATTACGATCAGTTTCTGTCGTGTTCCCCGCCGCAGATGAGTCACTGCTACTAGACTCCGATGCATGACCCTCTTCTTCCCCTCGGGCAACAACAAGATCTTTTGGTCGCCGAGTGTCGATGTTGGAACCCTCATCGTGCAATTCTAACTTCCTTGCACGATTTCCATCTATCTTAGCCTTTCCTTAACATTTACGTTCTCCTTCTTTTTCTCTTTCGGTAAGATGTTGTCGGGGTCTCCCGCCGCCTCGCCCCCGGTTAGCCCTCAAAACCTCAACATCAACCTCCTCCCTTGTCACCGGTGCTTTCGAACGAGTCATACCTGAAAACAATACAACATTTAAGCGCCTGGCACAGAACCAAAAGCACAATTCTAAAAAAATGTTCAAAATCATCCATTTATGCTATCTCGGTCAAGCAGGTCCGAGCAATACGACATACTTTCGTTCACTCCTTACCGAAAGTGGAAGGACAGTTTCGGCGATGTACAACCGAAAGAAATGCAACGTTCTCGGTTGTATACCACTGACATTGCATAACATATTCGATTCGCCTTACTCTCGTAATGTGCAAACCGCGTCGACTCTAATCGTCTCGGCAATGTACAACCGAGAGATATAGCACATTCTCGGCTGTACACCACCGACATAATATTAACTAACACTAAATGTAACTCTCGTGATGTCTCGACCGAGATAACACAATTAAGCTCAGCCATTCGTAATCGAGACTCGTGTGAACTCTTCCGGCTGCTGGCCGGTCGAGAAACGACTAGTTCCCAAATATTTACCATCCTGTCTCGGCCATATATGCTTGGCGAGACAATAAAAACACTCTCTGGCCTGTGTGGCCGAGAACCACGAATTTCCAATAATGGAACCATTCAATACACCGCCACACAAACATTACAACTACTCTACCAAATGTAACTTAATTAGACTATCAACGTACCTTCAAACGATCGATTTCGCCCCTTGAGTGTGTGTACGACAAACTTCAACCGAGCCCTAATTTGGAGCCGAAATCGCCCAACACCCCGAGCCTTCAAACTGGAAAAACGTCCTACAACGGAGGAGAAACACGGAGACGAACGAACACAAACGATTTTCGGGATTCCTCGCAATTACCGGGTATCGACGACTCCGTGGTTGCTCAAGAGTTCGGTGGTGGGGGTGGTGGGGTGCCTCTGTTTTGAACGAGGGGTATTTTGGAAATTTCGAGCCTAAATTCTGGGTGCCCTGGGTAAAATGCTTAGTGCCCTCAACAACGGGGTGCTTTCATGAAATGGTGGGGTGCCCTTAGCGGGACTCTTATTTTTTGGATTAGAATGAGGCAATAGCTATACGATATAAAATTTGGGCAAATAAACGCTCGCCATATCTTTAGTAAGAATAACACAAATCCCCGTCGATCGAATTTGTGTAAACTGGGTCCCGAGTGACATTAGGAGAGCATGTCCTGCCATCCAGCCCGCCGCTCTGTTGCCTTCAGTAAGAAACTAATACTAGTGCATTTACATAGTGAACACATCAAGAACTGAAAGGAACCACTAAAAATGGCCAGTTTTATTAGAAAAAGAATCAATGTTTTGCCGAACAACTTATAATGTACAATTCTAATCCTCCCCTTGAGAGAAAAACCAAATCCCAATTGACACAAACTGCATAGATACACCAAACATACACAAATACATACATTCTTCATGTACTACACAACCAAAACCCTGCCAAACTAAATTAGCAGTGTTGTTTTTTTTCCTTTTTCGCGCCATAAACCGGCAATATCGCTTGCAGGAAAAATAAAAATAATGAAGTTAAAGCAAGCATACTCTATGTGGAGAAGGGGAGGAATCTAATTTACACCTTCTTCCCCATCAGTATGAACATATTTCCTTCACAGTTTCCTCTATTAACTCCCTAATAATCAAATCCTCGACGTCCCTTCCAATCAAATCAACACAATCGTGCATCGTATGCAACCAAGGTATTGTTTCAAGATCATGGGTTACCAATGAATCTAAAGAATAAAAAGAGTCTTCGCATGGAGTGTACACATACTTGTGGATCATCTTCCAGACTGCATGAATCAAGTCCTTCCCATGTGGAGGTAGCGCCAACACAGGTCCAACCACATTTTTCTTGAATGTAGACATGGCCATTGAAGGTCCAAGTATTGTTGATAGTGATTCATTCAGCAAGTCAAATAGAACTTTGTGGTCTATCTTATTGTCTCTTAGATCCTTTTTAGATGTGTTCTCCTCGAAATTTTTCGGGTAGGATTCTTCGACTTTATCAAAGACCCATTTGCAAAGTCGACTTGAGAGTGAATCCCATCCTGAAAATGTTTGTTTGGATAATCTATCATACAACCCTGAAACAACAAGGAGATCTTTGATGTAAGCTTCGGCTTGTCCTTCTAGCTCAACAATTTCAGCCCGTGGAGACTGAGCTATGTTTCCCAGGTCTTCAGACTTGCCATTCTTGGGTTGGTTCAACTGATTCTTGAATTCTGTGCATATGTAGAGTTGGTTAGATTCTGTCTAAAACAATACTTTAGATTCTGCATTTTAATCGTAGTAAATTACATTGAAAGGAACAAGGGGCGAGGGCAATACATGAGCACCTTAATAAAACCAGAAGTCACATCTCAAACATCATTTAGAAACTAAAAAATGATTCAGATGGAGAATCCACCGAGTCAAGTAGTTCGAGTCACAATTTATCTCGTGTAAAACTCTGAATCAAACTTCCAAACAAAAATTATTAGAAAGAAAGACTACATTCCTTCATTACTTGGATGTGAATACATATCCATTCCTTTGATTAAATCTTGATTACGAGTTTTAAATTTTGTAACTGAGTCAAACATCTTGATCGAATAATTTGTACACATGAAACTCTTAAGCACTGATCAAACCTTTTGAATAAAAAAACTTACCAGTGCATTCTCAATTTCTAGATCTAAAGGTTATTCAAAGAGAATGCAAAAGCCAAATATGTCGCTAGTTCTCGAAACAAGGTATAATACTTACTCCCCCACCCTTAGCTTTTGGTATATGACAAAAATAGATGCAAAACAGCTTAAAACCATATTTACCATGAAGATTGGAGCTGATCTCTGGGCGAGTCCGTGACACCGTATGATCTTCCATCATCGGAATATCTAGTATGGAGATGGGACTTGGCTGCTCCACTACCCTGCAAAACTCGTCACGAGGACTGCTGCACACTGAAGCAGGACTTGGAGGCACCTCAGTTGAGTTTTCCTGAAACGCAGCAATAAAATGTTGAAATTCAGGTAAAAGCAAAAGGCAAGGGGAGAAATTGAAATCCAGCTTATCACTCTGGATTACATGAAAAAAAAAAACAAAATATTCCTTTACCTGTGCATTTCCGAGGTTAACCAAAAGTGTCGGTCCGCTCATGATATCTTTGACAGAATCAGAATCATCACTCCATGATTCGTCTACTGATTCTATCTTCCGGCCAAACAATTTACTTTTAAGAGTAAACCTATATCTAAAATTTGAGACCTTTCCTTTAAAACTAAACCTGTCTTTCCTGGTTTTTCTTACGTCTACTGAAACATTTCCGGTATCTTCATGTTTTCTCCTGATGTGAGCCCCGGTCAAAACATGTCGATCCTCTAAAAGAAGCTTTCCAAATGAAGTTCCTGATACTGGGGCGGACAAAGATCTGAGAAGGTTCCTTGGTGACGCATTTCCAACATGAAGAAACTCGTTCTGGCGTTGGTATCTGAAAGAACTGGATAATAAGTCTGGCTCTTTCGCATTTTCCCAGTAGCTCAACCGGTCATCGATATTCAAAAAATCAGCAGATTTTTGTCTGCTCCTCTCACTGTTCAACAGGGAAGACCTCATGCCGCCATTTTCAATTGGAGGGACGTCTAGATGCAAATCGTCTTTTAGAACATTCCTCAGTCTTTCAGACAAGAATTTTCTGGTGTCTCTGTTGATGAATTCAGGGGAGCTGGGTCCATCAATCTGAATTTCACTTCTATATGATCTTATTGATTCCGATCGGATCAAATCCATTCCAAGATCCCTGGACACACTTTCCCTGACTTGCTTTGCTATATGACGAGCAATTTGCCTTGGGCTTGACGGTTTTTCCCCCAATGGAGTCTCAGTCCCAAGCTGTCTGGCCACACTCACTCTTTTAGAGTTCTTTCCTTGTATTTCAAATTTCAACCTTTCTTTCACTTCCTCTAGAAAACCTTCAATGCTGCTTCCTTCCTCCACAATCTCGGATGAACCAGGCCACGATTCTTCAGTGCTGATACTTCTATCGGGTCCAGGCCTCAATATAACAATCCTTGTTGGGATTGCAGATCGATCCCTTCTCTCATCACAATTTACTGATGGGACATGCTTAAGATCACTTGTCCTGGTTCTATTTCTTGACGCCATTGATACCTTTTGGTCATTTATGAGTGGTTCCTTGTTATTGAATCCATGATCTTTTAATCCACTTTTTTCAAGTGAATATGACAGATGCTGTACAGGCCGTAAATTGTGACCCTTGGGTTCTTTGGGCTTCTCAATTAATCCACCTTTTTCTCGTGAGTATGACGGATTCAGTATAAGCTGTGAATTGCAGCCTCTGGGTTCATTATGTTTCCCATTTGCAGTTCGGTTGTTGGAATCTGTATTCAGAGCCATCTTTTCGAAGCAAATTGGTTCTTGAGCAAGACATTGTCTAGGAACACAACCATCGAGATCAAGAACCCTTGAATTCTCCCAAACCCTGGCTGCCTGCCATGCTTCAAATTCTTTTTTGAACTTCTGAAGTTGCTCCTCTTGGGGATGTTCTCGAGGCCGTGGTTTCTCGAGTATTAGATCATCACTGAATTCATCAAGGTCTCTTCCAAGGCAATCAAGAGATGCATCTTGCAGTGAACACTTAAAGTCAAGAGAACTGTGCCGGATAGCACTTTTCTCAGTTTGTTTTCCAGAGATACCATTTCTACTTACTTCTCTCTTTTTCTCCTTTATGTTGACTGTGGGTTTTGTTTCTGATGGCAACATTTCCATTCCCATCAAACGGGCCACGACACTGGGTACATTGTGCTTAACCTCTGGTTCTTTTGATATCTCTGCGTCGATCAATTTCTTCATTGGAGCTCCACTAGGATAAAATTTCTGTTTGGAGGAATTTTGCTTCACCTGATATGAATACTAAATGTTCTAATTGTGTAAGTGAGTCATGAATAATATGCTTAAGTGAAGTAAAGAATCGAACTATAAATAGCTTATCCTCTAAGATCACAACAAATGAACACAAACGGCAAAAACTCAAGTTGTTGAAAATAGAGAAGTAAATGGAAGACTATTTCTAAGAATGATCATGTTGATATGGAGAGAATTCTCAAAACTGTCGAAGGAACATGCATTTCGTATAAGAGGATCAAAACAAATAAAATCAGCGAACAAACAACAAAACAAAATAGATAATAAGAGCCTACCGGTATGTACTCATCCATGGCATCATGGGTTTGTTGCAAATTTTCCTTCGGCATATCCAAACTATTCCGAGGAGCTTCTAGACCTGCAGAATTGCCAAAACAAGTATTGGGATCTCTAAGGTAAGAAGATATTTGCAATTAGAAAGAGCTCTTTTATTTACGCATTAAAGCACACGAAATACCTAACCTCAAAAAAAAAAAAAAAAAAAAAAAAGCACACGAAATAATTGATTAATATGCTTACCATCATCGTGTCTATTCTGAGTTATTGACTTCCAAGAAATGCCAATCTGGTGAAAGTCAAAAAGGTGCAGGAAGCCTCCCATGTGCTTGGATAATCCCTACAAGATCTTCGTTTTCCTTGCTTATGCAGCTAAGAGTTACCCCATGACAGCCCAGGAAGGTTATTCACTAGAAGGCATAAATGTATTGAGAGACCATGCTCGGAACCTGCAACATCATTGATAACAATGGAATAAACAAGACAAAATGTAGAAATCCATAGGCCAATAAAAGATCACTCTTAACATGAGTTCATGGAAACGATCACATTGTTTTTAGGACAGCAGTCATTTCAAATCGCTAGGAAGCCGAAATGATTTAAAGTAAACATTGGTTGAACTGTTGAAGCAAATGCTATGGAATTAGATGGTAGTATCACTAAATTGTCTTGCACTCTAAAGTTCTATCAGATACATGAATGTGTTTCTTTAGCTGAGTGGAAGCGCTTGATCCATTTAACCGACCCCAACAAATTTGGTATATAATCTTGGTTGTTGTCATTGTATATGAGTGTGTTTCTACTCAGAAAATGCAGATTCTATATCCATACTGTCATGGTAATTAGACAGAACAAAATTAACAGCATTATCAAATAACTTCTAAGAAATGCACAAAAATGAGGAACTCGTCCCTCATAAAAATGACTTAGACCACCACGTTACAATCCGAATTAAATCAAATTGGTTTTTCAGCGTATTCGCAAAGACGAAATTCCCATCTTTTGCTATGCGATCCTCCTAAAATACATCGAAATCGATCGGCAAATTAATTGAACAAGCTAAGCTAAATTTAGGATTCATTCTGCAACATTTTTTTAGCACTAAAAGCACATCGCATTAATCATCTGTCATTTTCATGAGCCCTTCAAGGGCTATGAATCTTAATGAATCATAAGTTGACTTTTTAAAGTAAATTAGTAACAAATATAGGAAAGGGAAGTAATAGAAATTCATCCTAAAAATAGAAAAAAATTTGAAAACTCATTTTCTAAAATCCTTACTCATTCACAATATCAAATGCCCATTGCAAATTAAGACACAAAAAGGCAGCATCGAAGAGAATTTGACCTTTTAGATTTGACAAAATCAGAGCATGAGAAGAAGAAAACAACCCAAGAAAGTCTTGTGAAAGAAGGGTGAGGAGAAACACAGGAAGAGAGAAATATGTGAGTGAGTGAATGACTGACTGACTGACTGACCTGATTGGATTGTGGGATCAAGCGTGGGCATGATTGATGAGGAGGAGGCGGTCCGTCCACTTGGCAGGAATCATCAAAAACATGGGATTGAGAGAGGAGTGGAGAGCAGAGGAAACACTAACAGAGGGATGGAGAGATGAAAAGATAAGGTTCAAAAGCTGCAATTGGAGAGGCAGAGTATTGGTAGTGATGGAAAGGTGAATTGAGAGTCTTGGTGGAACACAAGCTTTCTAAACAAAAAAAGCTCTTCAATTCATTCCTCTCTCTCTCTCTCTCTAATAATTATATATACTATTATTATTATTTTCATTGTTTTTTATTTTGATGTATTGTTATTTCATTATTAATAATTTTTTACCTGAACATCGTTCCGAGATATTATATATCTACATTTACTTATTCTAAAAAAAAATTGTTTAAAAATTAAAAGATATAAAATATATGATATTATAGAGAAAAACATTATTACCAAGCGTTTTTGGTTAAAAATAATATTATTAAGTTTTTTATTTTTTAGTTAAGTAAAAAAATAACCAAGCTCCTTTTTTGCTGATATTATAGGGAAAAACATTTATTTCATCCATTAATAAAGAGTGACAACAATGTTAAAATATACATAAAATGAACTTATTAGAAATAAAGATGTGTTTGGTGAATTTTTGGTAAAATTAGTAAAAATATAATAAGAAATACATAAAAGTAAAAGTAGGACCAACACTGATTGACACGGAAGATTAGGGGAACACCTCTAATAAATGGCTAAGAAATGTCTCCACTGAAAAACTCGACTCAATAGAAACTGAAGAAATTTAATAAGGTATGTGTAGCACGAAGTTAACTTGAGGCATATTAATTAAAAGAGATTTAAGAATTTAGAAAGCACGCCATCAATTGCACTAAATCAAGCGATAAAAGAGTTTGATCTGTGTAGTGGACCCAATTAATTTGAAATTAAAGATTTGTTGTTGTTGCATCTCATAATAAGCTAATTAAGTTAAGGCTAAAAGCGAACATGTTACGTATATGTTATTTTTCAGTAAATATATAGAAACTTATATATAAAGAGTAATATATATGCCCTATTGAAAGGTGTGTTCTTGAAGGAAGGGGGGATTCGAATTTGCAAAACATAATTTTGTGATTAGTTAGTTAATTATTATTAAGGTGGCTGGAACACAGCTAATGAACAGTTGCTTTAGAGGGCATAAATATAACGACAGGTCCATTTGGCGGCATATCAAAACGGTATGGGAACTTGGACTTTTCTGCTTGGACCCTTCTAACATAAATAGACTGAAATATTGTGAATGCGGCTGCTCTTACCATATACTCCCCTTAGTCGTTTAAATAAGTGGTTTTAGACTCATGTCAATATTCTAATATATATATATCATTAATTATATATAATTTACCACACATGAATTATAATTGCAAAAAATCTATCTGGACTTATGAGTTTGGATTCATAGTGCTTTTTCATTTTTTTATTTTTTATAAATGGTTGTATTTTTAGGGCATCTCCAACCCATAAACTTTAAAATTGAGTAACTCAAATACTATTTACGTCTATTTTAGTGTAAATAGTGACACTAACACTATTTACATCTTCGACTCATTAACTTTATTTTTTACAGTATTCACCAAAATGGGGTGATAATTATAAAGATGATCTAACTTCAAAGAATAAAGATAAAAAAAAAAAAAGGTTAACAATGTTATAGGGTGTGAACACGCTATCCCACAAGGATGGGTTATCGTTGGGATTTTGGTGCTCCATTGGAGCACGGAAATGCTATCGTTTTAGCTCCACCAATGCCATTTTGACATTGGTTTGAGGAGCTCTTGATTAGAGGGTTCTTAAATGATAAAAATTGAAAAATAAAATTTTAAATCTCCTTAATTTGTAGAGGGGTATTTGAATAATAGAGTAAACTTTGGAGGACGATTTAAAAATAAAAAAATAAAAGTTTGGTTCGAACTCATGAGACAGTACCCTTATAATTAATTCGGTAAAGCCTTTTAAGCTTAATTAATATTTTGATGACTAGGATTAATTAGTTTCGATATATTAAATGAAAAAAATCCATATACGTATGTGTCCATGATAATAGGAAAAATCAACATTATTGAGAACTCCCAACATTTAATTATGTGGTATGCGACTCGGAGTAAATTTGGAGTAGTCGAATAGTTCGAATACTACTAGATGGTTTAGATCAAATAATAATAATAATAATAATTTCAAAAAAAAAACCTATACTAATAATTGATAATTGAACAAAAGAAAGGGTCACAGACTCACATGGACATGGTGTGGAGTAGGAGTAGGAGTACGTGTTGGTGAGTGGTACGTGCCACCTTCACCGGCGCATGTCGCTGCGTCAGAACTGCATGCGTTACTCTCATATGCGTTATGCCACTGCCAGCCAATTTGCAGTGTAAAAGCCTTGCATACTTTACAGCAAATGCAATTCTCTATCGTACTTCAAAAAAGAAAAAAAAAATGTAAATCTCTCTCTCTTAGTCTTAGACTCTTAGTTCACTTCGTATATATCATCATTTAATTAAAAACACACGTGCACAAAGACATAGTATCTCAAGATCTTTGACAAAAAAAGTATCTCAAGAAAAAAAAAAAACAAAGTATCTAACCTATTCCATTCAATTGCTATATATTGTGACATTTTTTTTTTAAAGATGCAGTTGTGATTATTACAACTTCAAGCAAATTGGAGACAATATTAATTTGTGGGGTTAGTTCTAGATGTACTATCTTTTTAAATTAATTTATTTTATTTTTTACTATGGTGTTGAAAAAGAGTTACTTCAAGAGTTTGTCAAAGCATCTTCTAATGAGACATCTTAACAAATGTAACAGTGTAACCAAAGTTTCCAAGGCAAACAATTAATGTAACGTGAACTAATTATTATGTATTAAGGGATGAAAAGAATGTTGTTGTGGATCATTCGTGAAAGGTAGCCGCTTCTTTGTCTCTTGATTTGTTATTTTAAGAGATAATTTATGTTATTTTATATCAATTAATTAGTTAAAGAATTATAAATGGATCAATTGAATGAACAAACTATTTTTATTTTTTTTTCATATCAAACATTTTGGAAGCAAACCAATGATCACTCCACATTTTTCAAAGAAAATGAAAAAAAATTTAATATAATATACATTGATGAATCTATGCAATGTCCTGACGTCCGTGTACCTAGAGTACTTGTGTTTGATCTGATTGAGAACAATTGACCCTATGTGTCATCCAATTTTATTTATTTTTATGATATATAAGTGTATTATCCATTTTTATTACGTATATACATAGTAACATCATAGAAAAAGTAACTAAGATAGTAAAAATAAAGGTAATGACTATGTTTTGATACATACATTTGCTACACACTTGTTGGTGTACTTTAGACATAAACCGAGATACGTATGCACACATCACGATTCACAAGAATTTAATTTGTAGCAAAAGTATGTCATCACCATGCACCTAATCTTTTTGCTTAACTAAGGCGCCTCTTGGAAGAGCTATATATAGATTCTTTTTTTCTTTTCTTTTTTTTCCTATTTGAGGATTGACATATACACTAGTTTGTTTCATTAACTGATCTGCTAAAGCCCTAAACTAAACAAAGAAAGAAATAAAGGAAAAAGAAAGAAATGGACTTGAAAGAGAAGTGGGGTTGTGTGAGAGTTGTAAAGGTGTGGTGCCAAAAGTGAAAGAAAAGAAGATATTGCAACTGGTCATGTGGGGGAGAGACCCACTTCTTTTGGAATCCTTATAACTATACTAAACTAGCTAGGTTAGGCTAGCTAGAGAGATCATAAAGTACAGTATATAATTAAGTTTCATCACTTTACTTCACTAATGATGAAGAGAGAGTGTGTTCATGTGGTTTCAAACTCCAAAATGTGGGACTCTTAATCATAATCCCCCCAAAGCACAATTAATTATTTGTTTTTGATGGAGTGGTCTCACCTTCAAAATCCATGCATGAATTTCAGCTTTTTCTTTTCAAAGAAAGATTTGTTCTAATTAACAACCTAGTTCCAATAATTAATCCAGTAGCATCTTATTTTAATTAAGTGGCTAGCTAGTCTTGATGACTATATATTAATCATGTCAATCTCTATCAAATTATACAAACTATATAATTTATATAGCAAAATTATAGTTCTTTCAATGTTGATTATACTAATCAAGTGTATCTGACTAACTAAAATCCTTGTCATACCAAATAATGAAGTTAATTGGCTTTATTTAAGAGTGGAAGATACATACATAATCCTAATTAATTAACTTGGCTTCCATAGTTCTATATAACTACCAAACTAAAGATGTAATTTTGACATTAAGTAGCCAAAAAGGAAAAACAAAAAAATGAGATATCCTTAATGGGAAAGTTGGATTTGGCTAAATTATTAATTGCCAAAATGAATTTAGAAGATGAAAAGTTAAAACACCAACAAATAATATTTTTGGACACATAAAACAATCACATGTGTGAGTAAAACAATGAGGGGCATCAAATGATTTGATCTCACATTTGAAGGGAGAGTACACATATGTAGAATTCTCAAATTAAGGGTAGGGGTGGTGCATATAGGTGTGGGGTTTATGGTGCTGGTTGTTAAATAGGCATGTGTACCCTCCATTCTGTCAAATCTTGTATCTAAGAAGAGTTTCAACTCTATCATAATTTTTTACTTTTTTGAAACTATAATTCATTCATATTTTTATTTAATTCTTTCATTTCGAATATTCTCTTCTAGAATCAACTTCAGCAAACAATTGCCTTGTGAGAGCAATCTTGTGTTTTCTGAATGAAAAAATGCTTTTTCGACCCACTTTTCACACACACTTGATTGTAATTGTTGGTTTTCCCATTGATGCAGGTGCAAACGAAAATCGACGTGCATCTAAAAGACTTCCAATGAGTGCTTGTGAAATTGACGTCAAATTAGCAGGGCTCTTTCTGAATTTCACAATCATAATTTTTTTTGACAAAAAAAATCCTAGTCCTTATGTAGAGATATAGAAAAAAAAAAATCCTCAAACAAAAATTGTATATTAGAATGAATTACAAATAAAATCTTTTATACTAGAGTATGTACAAAAGAAGTTTTTTGAATGAAGAAATCAATCCAAAAATATTAGTGCACAAAGAAGGGCCGATCTTCATGTTACCCCTTTTTTTGTCAGGACTGATTTTACTTTACAGGTATAAGACCAACAGTTCTCAGGTTTCCAAATATTGAGAAGCTCATGATATTTGACAAACTAATTGTACGACTCAATTTCTTTCCAGATAACTTAGTAAATCAAAAGATCAGGGTTTATGCAACAATTCTGAAATCTGGGAATAGATCTGCTCTTTGACTGAATCCCTGTTGTTTTTATTGAGCGTAAATAAGGCTGCGCCTGGATGATTCTTCAACCTTGCAACTGCCGAAAATTAGCAATCACCGTTAATTATAGAACAAAGTCAAGAGCAAGCAGCCTAATGTCGCAAACCTAAAAAGGAGCAATTTACTAAAATAAAACATCACATGAATTAACGTAAGGATTAACATTAATTTTGATCAATGATGTCAAATCTTTAAAGGACCGGAAAACACAATAAAAATGAGAAATACCACCAGGTATGTCGCGACCAAACTTAGGAATCGGTACAGTTGCCAATAGTGGGATGTTGGAGTTCAGGACATTTAGAACTGCAGGGAAGAATGATGAGCTGAACAACTCCATTTTACCAACTTCATCAATAACGAATAGATCAGTATCATCTTTTACCTGATAAAAGACATTAATAAATCTATCATATCACAAAGAAAAAAAAATAAGTTAAATGCAAATCCCACATCTATAAGAATTTCACACAGAAATAAAGCAAATACGAACACACAACCGATCAATCAAGTCTACTACTAGAAAGAAGAAAGATCCAAATGTCTGGAGCACTCTAATAAGTTTCACGCTGTCGAGAAGGATTACCTCCATGGTTAGGCATAAAATTGATCGAGTCAGAATGACTAATCAAGTGCTCATCAATAAAGAATTCAGCCATCTGGGTGCTAATAAAGATTTTAATGTTGCGAAATAGATGTTTAAAATATATACCAAGTCGGCAAATCAGGAGATATCTGGCTAGTTGTGTCGGAAACAGAAAAATTTGAAATCCAGTTTCTGAATGCTCGTTCAAAGATATAATTAGTGATAGAAGAAAAAAAGATAGACAGCTAAGAGTTGTTTAATTCTTTGTATTTATAATTGTTTGGTTGACGACTCAATAGAAATTGAAGAAATTCGACAAAGTAGGGGTAGACCAAAGTTAACATGGAACGAATTAGTTAGGAGGGATTTGAAGCTCACCATCAATTGCACTTAATCAAGCACAATGGAACTCACTCACTCACTCACTCCCTCCCTCCCTCCCTCCCTCCCTCTTGAACGGCTTTTTTTATTCTATTTCAGGTATATACACTCTCTCTCCCTCTCTCTCTTGAACGGCTATTTTTTCCTATTTCTGGTGAACACTCTCTCTCCCTCTCTCTCTCTTGAATGGCTTTTTTTTAATTTCTGGTGAACACATATTATTGATTGTAGACATATTATTGACCATTTTATCCTGTCAATGGCGGCAGAGACAAGATTTTTTTTTTTTAAAATTTAGAGGGAGGGAGACCACAAAAACAATTTTTACGAGAAAAAAAGAGATTTTAATATATCCCCCAAGTTTTCCTCAATATATATATATATATAAGAGGAAATTCTACAATGGAGTCCAAATAAACAACCATGCCATGGGAACCCTTTAAAATGCATTGTGCATTTAATCTTTTGTGCCTTTATTACTCATGTATTGTAATAAATGCGCCAAAATATTGACCATTTGATTAAAATCCAATGGTTGTAAACAACGTTCTCATGACATGGGTATTTTTATAGATATCGCATTTATAGATATTCATGCCTAGCCTAAAGTGTCGTACATAACCAATCAACCAACCAAACAATTATATACAACGAAACAACTCTTTTTGTTTGGCGGATGACGAAGTAATGCACTCTATCAACGTTCAATCCCAAATTGGTTGGGGTCGGCTACATGAATCGAACACTTCCATTGTGCTCGATTTAACTCCCAAAGAAACAACTCTAAGCCTTCTATCTTTTTCTTCTATCGCTGATTATATCTTTCAGTAAATATTCAAAATCGTTACTGGATTTCAAATTTAGAAGTGTCAACCATTATTGTAAGTACCAGTCTTCATCTTAGATTCTTAGTTAATATTTATATTTGTATTTTTATACTTAACAATGCATGTTGTATTATTGTAGAATGTTTTTTAAGGATATCTAACTTAATGTATAAGCATATTCGAAGATGTCTTATCTTTTTTTTCCATCACTAATCATACCTTTAAGCAAGCATTCAGAATCGTTACAGAATTTTAAATATAGAAATGTCAACCATGTAAATAATTGTCTTCATCTTAATTAACATTTATATTTGTATTTTTGTTATCAAAGACAATAATGCATGCTGTGTTATAGTAGAATGTTTTTTAAAAGACATCTAACTTAAAATGTTATGTGGCTCTTGAAAAACAGATGGATGAATACTTTATTGATGTACATGAGAAAAATCAACATCGATCAGATAAGCTTCTTTTTTTTTTTTTTTGGAAAACAGATGATAATAGTGATTTGCATCACATGCTAATATATTGCACACGACTAACATCTCGTGCTTGTCTCATTTAAAAGTGACCTATCATTGTTATAAACATTAGGCAAGGCAATACAGTATTGAACGATTATTAGAATGGTCACATAAAAAGCTAAAGAACTTGCATTTCGACTTACTAGAATGGTAAGATAACTAAAACAGTTTTCTAACGCAAAGTAAAACAACTATTAACCAGAACCGGATATCAAAACGACAAGAGACCCTTTTCATTTTGAACACATTCCCTAACAATGTGAAATTAAATGAAAGGTAAATGTCTCACATCTAAGGACCATCTATATTACTTTCCAAACCACAGCGAATACTGAATACTTTATAACTTACCTGCAACTCCGGCATCACCAATGACTCAAATGATGCTACATCTACTCTGTACTTCCCGACACTGGGCCATCTTAAAGACTCTGGGCTGTCATTTTTAAATATGGTTTAGCTGAGAGGAAAAAAGAGAAGAAAAAAAAGTTGACATATTTACATTCATCAAGAAAGATGCAACAACGTAACGTAACCTTTGTCAAATACATTTGTCCAATATTTTTCATGTTGAAGATGAAAATTTGGTGAGAAATGCACTTAATGCAGGTGTGCAACATCAATATATCTCATCTCACTTTTATAGTTTAAGAAAATCAGCAAAGAAACAGCAAATGGCCCATGGATGGGTTGAATTTCACGTGGAATATCATGAACAACAAAAAACCTTTATAAATGGTACCAATAATGGATAAAACATACAACATCAATGATTTTAAACATCAAACAATTTTTAGGTTTCTTTCAAATGAAAATCAATCAATTTGGCAATAAATCTTGTTATCTAAGAGAACACAAACTCGTGAAGGATTGATGTGAATCTCGCATCGGGTAAATAAGTTGCAAAAAGTTCCAAGAAATCACCCAATGATATTTCCGCACAATGCTGTTAGGATATTTCTCGCATCAGGCCCACCTCCCATCACCAAGGTCTATGTGAGAAGGAAGAAAGGTAGCACAGAATCAATACAGCAAGTGAGGACCAGCCCAACAACTTCGAGTTAGTTAGTTCAGATGATGCGAGGCATGAGTGGTGTGTGGAGTGACTTTTATAAGCAAATGTAAGTGTGAGAGGTGTGCATAGTCGATAAGATTATAAGTGAGTCTGTATTGTTGTGAGTGGTGCCGTTCATTTCTCTTTTGATTGGTAGACTGTAAGTCTGGGCAGAGAAGAGTCTCTTTCTCTGGTTTTGGAGTTCTCTCTCAATTGTAATCTTTTTTTTTCTTGGCTAAGGAATAAAAGTCTGAGGTACCTGGTAGCTCCCAAATGTGCAAGAACAAGGGGGTTGCCTCGGTAACCTTTATTGATGAAAATGAAGGGACGGATTACACCGCAGAGAGCACAACTAACCCTAGAGACACAAGAGACTCTCTTGTGCTCTCCCAGACCACAATGGTCTCCTCCAGTTACAATACTCTCGATACCCACTCTTATCAACAATACACATCTTATATACTAACTCACTCATACCCACCCTACGTGCTCTCATGTGTGACTCGATACAGAAGACTCTAGACCAGACGCGGGCCCACTGCTAAACTAATTATGCACAGTCGCAGCTGGATTTGATCCAGTGCTCTTGAACTTCTTCCTTTGATAGACTTTTATCTTGGGCTTGGAAACCCCATGTTGGGTCGGGTTGTTATCATTACTCCCTCCCTGAACAACCACCTTATCCTCAAGGTGGAAGGCTGGAAAAGGCTTTTTGATGTGCTTGACCAACTCCCACAAAGCATCCGATGCGGGAAGCGAAACCCACTTGATCAGCACCTCTGGTCCAGCCGACAAGCAACGATACGAAAGGACTGATTCGGGCTCGACAGTAGCCACCAAGGAGTCCGAGCGTAAGGGAGGAAGGGTGGAAGACACTGGGACTGGTCCCACATATTTCTTCAATTGGGAAACATGAAACACAGGGTGCAGAGAGGAAGATGGTGGCAGCTCAAGTTTGTAGGCGACAGCCCCAATAAGAGCCAACACTTTGTAAGGACCAAAGAAGCGAGGGCTTAGCTTCGAGTAAGACCCCCTGGCCAAGGACAGCTGCCTATAGGGGCGCAACTTGAGGAAGACAAAATTCCCAATGGTAAACTCCACATCTCGGTGACCAAAGTCAGCACGCTGTCTCATCTGTTACAGGCGACCAAGCGGTGATTCGCGCAATTCCCGTAGCACTTGATCACGGGACTGGAGCATGGCATCGAGGTCTGAGGGTGAGGGCAAGGAGCTCGGGCTATGACGAATCAACGTCGGGGGTCACGTCCATAGACGACCTTAAAAGGGGAACACTTAAGTGATGTGTGAAAGGAGGTGTTAGTACTCTGCCCACTGTAGCCAAGCTGACCATTCTTTGGGTCATTGAAAAATGAAACATCAAAGATAAGTCTCCAAACAACGATTTACCACTTCGGTTTGCCCATCGCTTTGGGGATGATACGCAGTGCTTCGATTCAGCCGTGTGTGTTGAAGACGAAACAACTCTCGCCATAAATGACTAAGGAAAATCTTGTCAAGGTTAGAAACAATGCTGACAGGGAAGCCGTGAAGTTTCACCACGCCCTGGATAAACAATTCAACCACAAATTTAGCAGTAAAATGGTGCTTCAAAGGAAGAAAATGAGCATACTTACTAAGCATGTCTACCAACACCAGTATCGAATTAAATCCACGAGAGGGGGGGGAAGACCCTCCACAAAATCCATGGAAATATCATTCCACACAGCCACAGGGATAGGGAGAGGTTCGACAAGACCACCAGGAGCCATAGTTTCGTACTTGTGGCGTTCGCATACGTCGCAGGACTCGACAAAGGATTTCACATCTTGCTTCATGCCTATCCAGAAAACTCAGCCGAGACACGCTTGTAGGTTTTGAGAAAGCCACTGTAGCCCCCAATAGGGCTGGAATGAAACTCCGAGAGGATTTGGTGTTTGAGGCTGGACGAGGCAGAGAGAACTACCCTATTACGATAGCGTAACTGGCCATGAATTATTGACCGGATACATCGGCCTACACCGCTGTCAGAATCAGACTAAGGATTGGATCTGCTGCCACCACAGAAGCGAGAATCGAATCGTCAGTGAAGGATAGAATGGATAGGGACTGGCACTCAACTGTGATAGGATACCGAGAAAGTGCATCAGTGACGACGTTGGAGTGACCTGGTTTGTAATGAATGTCGAAGTGGAAACCGAGTAATTTGACCAGCCATCGTTGGTATTCGAGAGCAACTAATCGTTGTTCCAGGAGAAACTTGAGGCTCCGTTGATCGGTTCTGACCAAGAAACATCAACCCAACAAGTAATGAAGCCATTTTTGGATGGCGAGCACGATAGCCATGAGTTTTCTCTCATACGTTGATTTGTTACGAGCTCTAGGGGACAAAGCCTAACTGAAGAAGGCGATTGCTTGATCTCGCTAAGATAGGACAACACCTAGCCCTAGGCCCGATGCATCAGTCTCCACAACAAACAACTCCTCAAAATCTGGTAAGGCGAGAATAGGGATTTCCTTCATAGCCTGCTTCAGGCGGGCAAAAGAAAAAGAAGCAGTATCGGTCCCCTTGAAGGCTTCTTTTTTTAGCAATTGTGTGAGGGGAGCATCAATCTTTCCATAATCACGAACAAAACGACGATAGTACCCTGTCAGTCCGAGGAAGCCACACAAGTCCTTAGGGGAAGAAGGCAAGGGCCACACATCCATGACCTTAACCTTTTCCAGATCAGCCAGTACACTCGCTTGGGAAATGATGAAGCCCCAAGTACCCAAACTTGTCCTAGCAAAACAACGCTTCTTCAAATTAATAAAAAGACAATCAACTCTCAAAATAGAAAGAACCTATGAAAGGTGAGTGCAGTGGTCACTTAAGGACTTGCTATAAACCAAGATATCATCAAAAAACACAAGTACTGATCGACGTAACAACCTCTTGAAAATGGAATTCATCAACAATTGGAATATGGCCGGAGCATTCGAAAGCCCAAATGGCAGAACCAAGAAATCGTAATGTCCTTCATGAGTGCGAAAAGCAGTTTTGGGCATATCCACAGATCGAACACGAATCTAGTGGTAGCCGGAGCGAAGATCCAGCTTAGAGAAGAAACACGCCCCGTGGAGTTCGTCGAGCAACTCGTTAATATTTGGAATGGGAAATCTGTCCAGAACAGTGGCTGCGTTCAAGGCCCTATAGTCAACACAAAAACGCCAGCTGCCATCTTTCTTTTTGACGAGCAAAACCGGACTGGATAATGGGCTACAGTTGGGTTGTATAATGCCCTCAAGCAACATCTCAGAAACCATCTTTTCAATCTCGAATTTCTGGATGTGCGGGTAACGGTAAGGGCGCACTCGAACAGATTCAGTTCCCTCCTCAAGGACGATGGCATGATCGCAGTCACGGGGAGGGCGAAGTCCAGATGGAGGAGCAAAGAGGTCCTGAAATGAGTTCAGAAACGTCTGAATGCACAGTTCAACAGGCTAAGCAGGAGCGGCAGTACCCATAGTTGAGACCTGAAGATATTCCACCAAGAAACACCCCAACACATCCTCCCTCGAATGTTGAAAAACCTTGGACGAAACAATGGTACGATGCAGTGTCAAGTCCCCACGCAGTAACACTGGTTTGCCCTCAAACTGGAAGGACATTGTCAAGTTTGGCCAATCGTTAGTGGTAATACCCAACGAGTTCAACCAAGCCATACCCAGGATCAGATCAGAACTGCGCATACCAATGGGATAAAAATCCACAGTAAACGAGAGTCCTTAGAAGGAGACGGTTACACCATTGCAAGCCTCTGACCCTGAAATACGTGTCCCACCTCCCACAAACACACCGTATTCCTCGGTAGGAGACAATGGTAAAGACAGAGCAGAAACTAAAGCAGGAGATATGAAATTGTGGGAAGCACCACAATCAATTAAAACTACCACTGTCTTACCTTGCATTGTGACTATAAGCTTGAGTGCGTGTGGCGCAGGCACTCCATTCACCGCATGAGTCGAGAGCTCCATTGTGACCATTTCAGGCTGTTCCTCTATTGTGTCCCCTAGACTCTCTGAGGACTCCTCATCTTGATCATCACGTATTAACATGACGTTCAGAACTTTCGGGTTACAATGGTGGCCAACAATCCACTTGTCATCGCACCCATCTTCCGACATGCCTAGGCCTCGGATTCGGTAAGGCGTTTGAATTTTGGGGGAGAGATGTAGGGTGTAGCAGTTGTCAATGCAGTTGGGCTCGAAGATCCCGAGGTCGCTAGGCTTATTTTAGGTGCTGGGCTGCTAGTGGAATTGGGTTTGATTGAAGTAGAAAAAGCATTTCGATTGGGCCCAGATAGTGTGTGTGACACCCAACCCAAAGAACGGGCCTCGGCTTTACTAGGGACCCCAGGAGTCAGGGGCCCTTTTGCCCCATAGGCCAGCCCAAGCCTATCACCCTCCTCAAACTTCTTCTCTAAGCTCTCGGCCCTCTTCGCCACCGTCGTTTTGTGCTGCTCATTCAACCCCGACGGATGTAGTGACAACAGCTCAAAGTGTTTCCTATACTCAGCCATAGTCGACTCTTGCTTGACGGAGAAGAACTGCTGGTACAGATGATTGGGATCGGCCTCCGTAAACCATTGTGCAAACTGTGCTCGTAAGTCATGCCAACTCTCGAAAGGCTTGATCATTTCCTCAGTCTGTAGCCAGATCTGCGCTGCACCAATCAAGCAAATCCGAGCAGCTCGAAACTTCGACCCTTCGGCATATCATGCAACGCGAATTAGTGTTCGACCTGATTCACCCACACGATCATATTATCACCATCACATGTAGGCATTTTGATTTTCCTTACTTCTGGACTGGATTTGTAAAGTACGGCCATTTGATCTAAGCTATCTTCCATCGCTGATTCAACCCCTAACCCTAGATCTTGTGGATCTGGGCATTTTGCCCCATTGGACTCACCGATCTAATGAGATCCGCCTCCCATTGACTTCTGCTGATGCAGTAGGGCTTCCATCTTTTGGGACAGCGCGAAAACCTGCGACTCCATGGAAGATTATTGTGAATCGACAACAGATCGCAACTCCCCCATCGAAATCTTCGTCTTCCTGAGCTCAGCCTCCAGTGCCGCCACTATGTTATCTCCTTTAGGAGTCATGACCGTTGATACCAGTTGGTAGCTCCCAAATGTGCAAGAACAAAGGGGTCGCCTCGGTAATCTTTATTGATGAAAATGAAAGGACGGATTACACTACAAAGAGCACAACTACTCCAGAGACACAAGAGATTCTCTTGTGCTCTCCCAGACCACAACGATCTCCCCGAATTACAATACTCTCGATACCCACTCTTATCAACTATACATCTTATATACTAAATCACTCATACCCACCCTACGTGCTCTTACGCGTGACTCGATACAGAAGACACTAGACCAGACGCGGGCCCATTGCTGAACTAATTATGCACGATTCTGCAAATGGATTTGATCTAGTGCTCCTGAACTTCTTCCTTTGATAGACTTTTATCTTGGGCTTGGAAACCCCATGTTGGGTCGGGTTGTTATCAGTACCATCCTCTTTCTTGGTCAATTTAGTGAGAGTTCTAATAAATTCCGACTAAAGGAATCATCAGAAAAATACCTTGAATATTATTTATAAGTTTTGCTGCAAATCATTTGTATCTCTCTATACGTAAATCAACTAACTTGATTTCATGGTACTAAATCCCAAACTCGAATTAGTTTTTTTTCTTTTTCTTTTTCAAGAACACCAAACTAAAAATTACATGCAAACAAAATTTTACAAATTTTCACACCGCAGTAAGATAAAATGAAACAATTTACAAATTGTAATACTAGCTTGTAAGAAAAAAAATAAAAAAAATGCAATTAATAATCATTTTTTTAAAAAATATTTCTACTGAACTAAAACGCTACAAATGTATATGATTCCTTCTTCTGAATAATATTACTTCTTTCCTTTTTTTTAAAAAAAAAAACTGAAAGCCCTGTTGAAGGAGATGCAATAAACATGGAAAATGATTTTCTGACCCATTTTGACACCGCCAAATCGACACCAAGTGTATCTGCACTGTCTAAGGTGACATGCACACACATCTCGAGGTGTATCACACAGCGTGGACCCCACTCGGTTTCGATTAAACGGTGTAAAAATAGGTTACTCTAGCATTTTCCAATAAACATTCAGAGGTGAGTTCAATTGTACAATATACCATTTCTTTCAATAAACATGTGAAGCATTTAAACGAAATGAATTTTAATAGTTATCGACACTATTTTCTTAGAAATCAGCATAGCACCATTCAAACCTTCATGGTAAGATCACATGTCAAAACATGACAAATAGACCAAAACTTTCTATCAACTTCACAATGCATGCAAATAACTTCAACATTTACGTGAAAATTTGCTGATCTAGACTATTTCTCTAAACTTCTCTAAGTCAACAAATGTTACATCCGGTATCAAATTGCACTTTTTCCAATCAATTCAAATATTTTGGTAATCAAAATATCTGATCGGCAATTTCGATTAATCAATCCTTGCCAACCCATCAAGTCCAAACCATATATTCTTCTTGATTAATCACAAACAATAATAATAAACTTAAATAAACACAGAATTCTGAAAATAGGACAACAAATTACGAAAAAAAAAAAAGCAAGAAGGATACCTCGAGATCGTCGACGAAGCAAGAGATCCCTTCTTACCATCCACAGTGACCACTTCAAACCCAACTCTCTCACTCCCTTCCCTCACTTCACCTATCAAACATTATCATACCAGAAAAGAAACCAAGCAATTCAAAACCACAAATTATGAGAACAACAACTGAAATCTAGGGTTTGATTTCATAACCATGCAAGCAAAGAATTAGGGCAAAGTTTGCAACTTTATGAAAAAATGCAAAAAAGGGTAGTGAAATCTGCGATTTACAGCATTGGAGATGGACTTACGAGAGTAGAATCCATGAATCTTCAAATTAGGGTTTGATGTGGACAAGGTGTCCAGTACTCTCATCACCAGCGTAGTCTTCCCAATGCCCTAGAAAAATGGAGAGACAGTGAGAGCAGTGAAGATGATGAATTGAAAGAAGAAGAAGAAGAAGAGATCAAAGGGGTTTGCTTACAGGAGGACCTGTCACGAGGAAGCATTTGGACGGTGCAGATGCAGCCATGGCTAACACTGTGTTAGCATGGCACTCTTCTAAACAATAATAACAAAGCTTCAAAGTTAGACCAAGACAGCGGTTGGTCCGAGGCTCAACACTGTCCATTAAGCAATGGAAACATTTTCAAGACATATATTCATTGTGTTGAGTGTCACCAAACTATGCAACTTCGAATTTGATAATTGCTCGATATCAACTAATTTGAAATTAAAACTTTGTTGTGACATCTAAAATTTTTATTTTATTTTGATTACATTTATATAACTCAGAGACTTTTTTGTCCACAATTATGAGTCACTAAACTATGCAACCTCAAACTCGATAACTCTACAAGCAATCTTTGAATGCATCCTCTAAATAATTGCTCTAATAGTTTAAAGTAGTTCGACAAACACCCTACAATCTTAGTAGAAAGGGATTGAACCCATAACTTTATAGTTGTAAACATGGTAGGTTTGCCTCTAGCATGTGCTCCGAGAAGGAAACCAGGTAGCGGACCATCTTGCCAATCTCAGTTCTCCCTCTTCTACCTCCGCTCTATTTTTTTTACCGTCATTAGAGGGCGTGTTATGTTTGTAACCAAAAATAAAAATAAAAATGAAAGACTAATGTGTCGAGCACCCAATTTTGACATCTAATTGTTGAATGTCATACGTATATACTTCGAAGCTCCTGCATACGCATATATCTATTAAAATTGGGTGTCCAAACTGGTTATTAACTTACTATCATTTTCCTTTCTTTTTTTTTTCTTTGAAACCTACTATCTTTTTCCTTAATTAAGTCTTCATTCTTCAATGCACACTACCAACTCTCTTATGAAAAAAAAAAAAAAAAAGGAAAATAATTTTTTGACATTCTTTTGTTACATACATTTGCTACACAATGGTGTAGATTCCTTAAAAATTTGTGGGATCTACACATCTTAATCAAATCTACACCATTTGTGTAGCAAATGTATGTCTTCTAGAATTTTATGTAAACATTCAAAACATTAAGAATAATAGATCAATTATAATTAGCTACGAAAGCAATTACGTAGTTAAAATTCCTTAAGAAGTACACCAAAACCTTATCACCCTCGTAAACCTCAACACATTCGACATTTTATTTGATGGTACAAGTGTCTTTTTATAGGCTTGAAGGAGAACGATTCAACTTCCACAATAAATACAAATTTTCATCAAATTTGTAACGTCAAAGAAGCTTAATGGATATAATGTTGATTATAACATAATTTACATATTTTGGATAATATGTAAACATAAACTAAAATCATGAGACATATAATGGTCTAACTCTAACATGTTAAATTATCATCTTCCAAAAAAAATATGGAACAAAAAAATACCATCATTTTTTTTTGGAAATGCTAGACGTACTTGGTGAACATACTCACCCACCCAGCGACCGCACTTATCTATGTGACACATTTTCGCTATAGGATTTACAAATCCCAAAGTGTATAACATAGTTGATAGAAAAAGAGTGTTACTATAGTATTTCTAAAAAAGAAAGTTGTATGAACGGTAATAACTTACAGTTTTTCTATGGTAAAACCCATATTTTGGTCTCTGAACTTTCAAACTTTTATGCTTTGGGCCTCTCAACTTTTAAAACTATTTATTTAGTCAATTAGTCCTTCAACTTTTCAATTAGTGCACATTTGGTCCTTATGTTGGTCGAGCTCTAAAAACTGGTGATGTGGGGTACTGAACTGGCCCCATGGCTAACCAATTTATTTAATTTTTTTTTCTATTTTTTTAAAGACCTAAAGCCAAAAAATCCAAACAAAAGGTCCAATCCATCTTTCGTCGGTTCGCTTGGAAGATCTCGGACATCCTCATCGATCATTAAAATCAAACACAACAATGCTCATTGATCATTGATGCAATAAGCATTTTGAATTTGATTTCGATTTATTAGGTTATCGGAGAATTACATAAATCTAATTGTTGACATCATTGAGAAATTACACAAGCACATATATGAAGCAGTTACAACTGTTCACATCATGGGGTGCCTTTTTGATAGACAAGTGTTTGATTCTTGTTAATTGTGGAAGTTACACCGTCATCATCAAAACTATTCAATTGTTGTATTGAATGAGTAATATAAATAGGAAAATACTAAAATGGTAGCCCAAAGTGACATCCTTATGATGTAGTGTGTGGATCCTACACAAACATGAGTGTGCGCAAAATAGTTCTCGGTGCACAACATGCGTGGTGTGTGTGTTGAAGTGCGACCGACGGCTCCCGTGAATGTGGGCCGTACGCCATGTCACATGGATGTTATTTGAGGTGTCATTTAGAGTGTTATTCTAACAATTTTTATATATTTATATAATAACTAATCAATTGAGTGGTTTAATAATTTGGTATATGATTTTGAACTAAGAGGTCGTAGATTCAAGCTTTAGTTGAAGCAAAAGTTATTTCTTTTCTATAAATAAATAAATATATATATAAGAAGAACAGAGGAAGAGTACCAATGCATGGGTTTCTTCATATGTGTTTCAACATTTAATTGTTGTATTATGTAATTCTAAGTTTTGTGGTTTCTTTTAACAATCATAATTGATTGATGATTTCATCATCAAATTTATCAACAACAACACAGACAAAAAAAGAGATGGAGATCAAGATGTTTCGTTGGTACAACAAGAGATACAAGCATTTTAGCTTCACATTGAACTACTCCATGATATGCCATGATATGCTTCACCTATTTCTTCCCACTCCTTCCAACAAATAACTTCTTTCTGTAATGATGGAAGAAGTTATTATCGATCCTATCATTGGTTCATTTCTTGATTTGAGTTACAATTTTTAACTTCATTGATGGATTGGTGCTTAATTAGGGTTTTTGTTTTATTTTGTTTAAAAAAAGAAGAAAAAAATCGATTTAGCTCATGCGAACCGTCGATTTAAAAAAGAACCGGCCATGTAGTCGATCCAATTAACTACGTGGTTGGTCCGGTAAGCTAGGTCAACAATTTGCAGAGCCCAATTAACAAAAGGACAAAATGTCCATTGATTAGAAAGTTGACAAACTAATGTGTAATTTTAAATGTTAGAGGGACCAAAAATATGGAGGGCCGCTAAGGGCACCCCACCATTTAATGAGGGCACCCCGTTAATGTGGGCACAAATCGATTTACCTGGGGCACCCAAAAATTAAACCCAAAATACCGAAAATGCCCCTCGTGCAAAAAACCCTCTCACCCACCCTCGTGCAAACCACTGGGCACCCCACCACCCCCACCACCACCACCACCACCACCCTCGTTCACCGAATTCCCGGTGGAAGAATTCATTCGTTTTGAACCGACCAGTGAGAGGAATCCCCGAAAACGTGTTCTTCATCCCTCGCCGTGTGTTTCTCCTTCGTTGTTCTAGGTTTCTGCATTTTGTAGGGTCCGGTGTGTGAGTTGATTTCGTCTTCAAATTAGGGCTCGGTTGAAGATCGACGAATTAAGTTACATTTGGTAGAGTAGATGTAATGTGTGTGTGGCGGTTTTTTCAAATGTAAAAAAATTGGGAAATCGTGGTTCTCGGCCACACGAGGCCGAGAGAGCGTGTCAGCCGTCTCGGCCTTGGCGAGACATAAGCTAATATTTTTGGGAAGTCGCGGTCTCGGCCACGAAGGCCGGAAGAGTTAACTACGTATCGGTTGTCCACTTCCGAGAGGGTCTCAGTAGGCTCGGTCGTCATAGGACGAGAGTCAGGCGAATTGAAATGGTCAATCCATCTCGGTGGTGTACAACCGAGAAATTGAAATGGGACTCGGTTATACAAGGCCGATATATTGGAATACTTGTCGGTCATGGGTGACAGAAAAATATGGGTTATTTCACGAACACCTTGACCGAGACATCATAAATGGATGAATTTGAACATTACGGTTTCAAAAAAATCTCCGTATTCGTCAAACTAACAATACAAGATTGAAAATCCAGCACGACAATTTGCACCGAACCTTAACTAATTATAAATCTCCGTAACATTCAAACTGACTCTAAAAAGGGTCCATCCATTAGTAAACAACAACCAAAACACAACACCAATAAAAACACATCATAACATTTGCATATACATAGAACATTCGGACGAATTGGCAAAATTTCTAAATGTTTAGCCCTACAGGTACAAGCTTTAACCTACGGTGTATCTAAATCTACAACGGGTATGGTGGCTTCATGATCAACGATTGCAATGGGCGCGATGTCTCGAAAAACGAATCCATCTCGCCAACCTTTGGCGCGATCCTCAACGTCTGATCCCACGATGGATATAAGGATGGCGGCGGTGCATTCACACGCAAGCGCACTGTCAAAGTGAACGTAGAACATATAAGATATTGTCACAAACCCGATTAAGGGGGAAACAAACCAATTCACAAAAAAATCATAGAACTTACCCTAACCCAATGGATATTCCTTTCATTCGCCATTGCAATGATAAGTCTGTTGTGCAATGACGACGTTGGAGTACTACGTAGAGGTAGGAATGTGGAGGCACTCCCATGCGAGAGGTTGACGAGAATGACATTAAATGCGGTGGATACTAACAATCCCATGTCGGAAGTGTCAACCATTCTTTGAAAGATGCCCCTCTTTGCTTCTCACTAGGCAATGCATCGCATTCTTGACGAGCTCGAAACTCGAGCCAAGCACTTCCCGCCATAGGTATTCATACCCGATAATCTCATCGTACATCCGTCTACGCACAATCCTCCACACGTCTACGTCGGCAAGTCCAAGCCCGGAGGCTATACACCTATATCCACAATTCCCATCGGAAACCACATCGATAATGGCATCAACATGTGGCAACCAATCCGGTTCTAAGCAATGACTATAAGCCATGTTAGATCCACTTTGCGTGCGTCGGCGGCACGACGCATTTGTGGAACCTTGCATTTCTTACGCCTAGAAGCTTTTGTGGAGTGGGAGGACTCAAATCCGATTGGAGATTGGGGTGCCTCCGACAACTTGGGTGCCTCCGGTTGGAGACCCCGGTGTCCTCACACCCGCATCCTCAACTTCTGCTCGCACTCCACAAAAGACGAAGGTGGACTAATCTCCCTGAGTGCTCACTTTCGATCCTCACCCCCGCATCCTCAACTTCCTCCTCCCCTTATCCAATCTTCTGCGGTGTCGTGATTGTGCCTCCCACAAATCACGGTGACATACCATAAGGAGTCGACATTCTCCTTGACGTTAATTTGGAAAGGGCATCCACATTTCTTCGTACTAGTGTGAGTCCTCGCCTTTTCATCATTCCTTGATTTCTTTAAAAATTTTGCCGCTTTCCCTTCCCACTCTCGAGCCAGTCCCCTATATGTCCCAGACCTGTCACAGGCAATTTTCACCCTTCCCCTTCGCTTAATGCCCCCGGCATCCGAGCGCTTCGTTACTAACACAAACTTGTTCTCGCCACCAATCAGTTGAAGGCATGAAATTGCCGCTTCTCGAGAGGGGAATGGCTTAGAAGGTGTAAAAGTGTCCTTGTAGTATGGAAAATTACAAGATAACGACATTACCTGCAATACAAACAATGTAACATTATAATCAACCAAAATGTACAGCACAATCACACAAAAACCCAAAAAAATAGGTTCTCGGTTGTACAGTTCTGAAACTTTCTTCATAGTCTCGTTTACGTGAGACCGAGAGTTACCAGTACCCTCGGTCGTTCCAGACCGTGACCTACTTGAAATCTCTCGGTCCTCTGCGGCCGAGACATTACCATACATCTCGGTCTGCGAGGCGAAACAATCGCGCACCCCAGAGACGAGATATACTTCGGATAACGCAAAAAAAAAACACACAAAAAATTTGCAAAATTACCTCAAGGACGACCTCCTCTAGCAGAAGCATTACGATCCTCCATTATACAGTGGAAACAACTTCGGATTTGAAGAAATTACCAAACCTACGTTGACAAACAAATCATCATTTTCAACATGTTATACGCAACTAAACAGTTCAAAAAAACCCGAATATGGTTGTCAAACATTGTTACCTCGCTGTCGGACGAGCAAGAATCGATAAGCTCTTCGCCAAACGCAATGTGGCTGTGGCTTTGTGGTTCAAGCTTGCTGGTGGGGTGCCCTAACTCTTTGTCGAAATGGTTTGTGGGGTTTGAACCATTATATATATACAGGGGCAAAATGGTCTTTTCCAGTTTTGCTGGAATTTTTACAAATAAGTTGGGTGCCCTCATTAAATGGTGGGGTGCCTTTAGCGGCCCTCATTTTTTTATGTGGTTGTTGTTTTTGGGGATACCCGACTGGTTTGTTTAGTTTTCGGTTGTTTATCTTGATTGGAAGTTTGGGAAGTGGATGGGGGCATCAGAGCTGACGGACTCCATGGCTGACCAGGTTTTTTTAGTGTTTATTGATGGGCTACAAATGGGGTGCTTCGATTTGAGATAAGGAGCCGAAACTGTAAGCTCTTCGTTTGTTTTACTATTCCGATCGTTTTTCTTTTTTTGTTACATATTATTCATGGGGTTTCGCTTTCTTTTAATTAAAAAAAAAAGTTAGATCTCTCTCCCTCAAAAAGAAAGTAAGAGTAATATAGTAATAAAGAAATTTTATAATGGAGCTCAAATATATACTCATGAATCTCTCAAAATATGTTGTACATTAAATGTTTTGTGCATGTAACGACGCGCATAATTTAATCTTAATTGAATTATTAATTACAAATTATGACAAGTAGTTTCGACCCACGTAGACACTGCCGACTAGTCTAGTGCACGCTAATCAAGGTACAAATAGTTATTTTTGTGTGATGGTGATTATTTGTTGTATTATTATTTAATTCGCGTCGTGCTAGTTAAAAAAATTTAATTTGGTCGCATTCTGCGCGTGTAGTGACGAAAGTGTACGACATAGCGGGGTGAACGCAACGCGAGTGTATGGGGTAGTCCGGGTTTATAAGTCCCATCACTTTTCACATCACACATACCCATCACATCATCTCACACCTCACTTTTCTCTCTCTCTTATTTTCTCTCTCCTCTCCAAACAAAACCTACAATTTCCCTTCCTATCTCCCTCTCTAATGATTCTTTCTTCCTCGTCACACCACTCTCATTTTCTCCCTCACCAAGCTCTCTTCACACTCCATGGTCTCAAGAAGTCGGTCATACATCTCGCGAAGTTCTTCCTCATGGCGGCTCTCGCGGTGACCTCCCTAGACCAAGGTGAGGGGTGGTTACATTTTTGAAGAAACTTGGAGTTTTAATGGTGAAATTGAGATGGTAGAGAGTAGTGTTGTTATTGATTATTGTTGTTGTTAGTTATAAAAAATAAAAAACGAAAAATGGGGGGTTTCCAATTCGTTTACGTTAACAAAGACGAATTAGAAGGGGGGAGGGGGTAGCCAGGCGGGTCGGGCCTGGCTACCTCTGGGTGGGCCGGGTCAGGCCCCCAAGCTCGGGTGGGCCGGGTCGGACCGCCCTTGACCTGGATGGACCAGTTCAGATCGACCTGAGTCCGGTTGGATCGGGTCGGGCCGACTCGGGTCCAGGCGGTTGGGCCGAACCGGGCCTAGTTCGGGCCCAACCCATTAAAAAATTTAAAAAATTAATTTAAAGTTAAATAAAAATGATTTAAAAAAAATAAATAAAAAAATATATAAAAATAGATAAAAATTATGAAAATTCCCGACAAAATTTTAGAAAAATATAAAGAATTAGAAAAAGCTAAGAAAATGAGTTTCGAGGCTTTTTAGCCATTTGGCTCCTCGGTATAACTCGAAAAGTGTGACAAAACTAAACTTTTTGGGAATAAAATTTCAAATTTGTGGTCTCATACTATAAACTCACTTAATGTGAATATAAAATAATTAAAGCGGTATAATTGAACACCTGGAACATAGGAGACCATATTTGGGTGTCGGGTGCGCATCTCGATGAGTGGGCGGGACATTTTGAAGGCGATTTATAATTTGCTTGAGGTAAGTAAACCTACGAAAAAATTATTTAAAATTCATTTATAGCACTTACTTTATTTTAATTTCAATTATTCCATCGTGCTATTTATTGCTATCAAATTACTGTTCCTCAACTCCCACGTGTGTATGTATGTTTGTCTACGGGGTCGGGCATGGCACTAACTCACACCCGGGGCTCGCTACCTCGTGTTGTTTGAGTAGTTGTCCATGTCGGGGTTACTCTCGAGAGATATTTGGATGAGGTTCTACTATTCATGGGTCCTCTAAATCGATCAGGGTTCCTTTCGGTTTAGCTAAGACGATTCCCGTATGTCGACTAGGGTTTTCTATCACGCTACATTCGTGTCCAATTTTTGACTTCTTTGTGACTTATTTTCATGCGATTACCTTATTTTATGTTCCTTATTTAAATCGCATAAATTGTAGCTATTTTATTGGATTTCGTGAATATGAGCTAATGTTCTCTGGGATTTACTCATTTGGGTTTGTCATTGTTTTTTATAAAAAATCGTAGATCCTACGATAAGCCGGGGCAAGGGGTTTTAGGCGACTACCTTTGAGCTAGGAGAGCCCCATCAATTTTTTGCATAGGTGTTTGTATGTATTTATTTACTGCTTTTATGGGGTCTTTGGGTGAACTTATATACCTAATACATGTATATCATCATTTTTTGTATTTTCGTCGCTTTTTTATATACATGGTATCTTATGTCGGGTTTCCACACTATAAGGTTGTTTATTAATGCAAACTTTTCATTATAATATTTGCATTCTTTAAAGACTTCCGCTCAAATATTCAACTTATATTAATTTAATAAATCGCGAATAACTTAACTTAGTTAACTTAATCTAAATATTCATAAAAACATTCATAAATACTAAGTTAAATGCGACTAAGATACGTATGAAGGTTTCGATTGCTAGTCATTAAGGACAAGCGCGCCTTAGTGACGTGTCTAGCGACGTGGCAATACTGGGTTTGCCTTGGAGTTTGAGGCTGTCACAGTTGGTATCAAAGCCTAGGTTCAAGCGAACCTAAGGAAAAATTTAATGAAACTCAATAAGACTTAACAAAAAGAACTTAGAAATGGAAACCCGAAGATCCTGACTTAGAACTTTAGTTTGGAATCAAACATGGGGCGGGTAGTACCAGTGCTTATACGTTATATATTTTGATTTGTAATAGTATATACATGTATACAAACTAATACGGACCTTCACTATTGTAGATACGATATGGACGGACAGCTAACTCCACCTGCAGAGGGTGATAGACAGGCGAGTGGTATCACACCTGTTGAGATTGATTCGAGTGTACTCGACCTGATCGCGGCACACGACCGACAATTTGAGCAGATGATGGCCCTACTTCGTGCCCAGACGGCAGTTATTGCTATGCTTACCGCCTCCATTACACCGAGTGTCACTAAGATAGCAGCCGCTCTGATTGTCCAAGATACGCCTGTGACTATAATTATAGTCGAGACTATTACACCGAATATGGCTTTAAGGACCCATACTGAGGTTACCACACCGGCGTCTCGCTGCGGGACACCGACACGGACCACTGCGGAGATCACATTCGAGACCTACTTGTCAGCTGAGACTAAGCTGACAAAGGAGTTTGTGAGATTTCAGTCGGGATATTTTATTAAAGGCGTAGACCCAATGGCATCCGCGAGATGGGTTCTCGCACATGAGAAGTTACATAATCTTTTAAGGATTCACGACAGCATTCGAGCCATGATATCAGGATATATGCTTTGGGAGAGGCCGAAGTTTGGTGGACCGCTCATATTGAGACCTACCACTACAAGAAAAATGATATTTAGAAATGGAATTAGCAACGGAATTAAGTTCCGTTGCTAAGAAAAAGTGGTTAGAGAAGGAATTGAGACGAAGTAATTCAGAGACGAAATAGAGAGAGATCAGAGAAGGAAATAGAAACGGAAATAGAGACGGAATTAAATTTCGTCTCTAAATAATGGCGCCAACATTCCCACCAGAACTTTATTTTTTATAACCTTTCATCAAATCTCGAGATTCGTGCATCCTTCGATCTCGATGATTCAAAAATAAAATACCAACCACACGACTCTCCCTCTCTCTCTCCCAATTCTCACCATCAACCCTACAATGCTCCCTCTCTCTCACCATCAACCCTACAACGCTCTCTCTCTCTCTCTCTCTCTCTCTCTCTCTCTCTCTCTCTCTCTCTCTCTCTCCAGATTCTCACCATCAACCCTACAACGTTCCCTCTCTCTCTCCCGATTCTACAACGCTCCTCTCTCTCCCGATTCTCACCATCAACCCTCTCTGTCTCTCCGAAAACGTTGTCTCCCCAAAACGGCCTAATCTCTCTCGACGGCAGATATCTCTCTCTCTCTCTCTCACCGCTCTCTCTGTCACCGTTCTCTCTCACGGAAATCTTACTCACCGTCCACCGCTCTCTCTCTATCTCTCTCACCGGAATCTCCCTCACCGTCAACTCTTTCTCTCTCTCACCGAAATCTGTCGTCGCTGCGATTGAGGCTACGACGAGGCCGTCGGGTCTGCCATCGTCGTCTGCCGGAGATTGGAGCCTCTGAAGCCCTCCTCGTGTGCCCTCGCCGCACCCTAAGCCGTCGCCGCTGCTCCCCGCCGTTCGTCGCTGTACCTCGCCACCTCCGAAGCCCTCACCGTCTGCCCTCGCCGGACCCTAAGCAAGAATGACAGATGAGGCATTGGGTTTGAAGAAGGAAGGACAAAGAGGGCTTTCACAGGTATATTATATGTGCAATATAATTTATTCTACTTCAACTTTTCTTTTAGGAAATGTTGCCTCCTCTCTTAATATTAAGCTTATCATGTTCTGGCCTCCTTTTATGTTTACTGTTTTTCGTTGTTGTTGTTTTGAATCAATCTTTGGTCGCCTATATAATTCTTAGTTTTCACTTTGTTGAATATAAAATAAAGAAACACCTACATGGCATTGCAAATATACAAACCAATGCAATGAGTGAAAGCACATGGTTTAGAGCCACAGTGTTCTTATTTTGCTCATGTACTTCCAAGTTATAATTCAGTATCAGAGACAGCAATCTGAGGAAAGTACTTCATTCTTTTTCTTGAAAACAATGAAATATACGTTGGAGCCTAAATTTGATCACTTGAATGTAGTTGCTGGATGCTTTGGAGCTGAGCAGATTGACAATGAAGACTGTAAAGCAAAATCTTTGGTGGGCATTTGCATATAACATTGTAAGTCAATTCTATTTGAGAAAATTTCGTGATAACTTTTGCTTATGATGCCTACTCTTTTATAATCATTCTTAATCCTACAATCATGTTCTCTTCGAACCATCTATGTAATGTCAAGAAGGCCGCGAAAGTGGCGTATGTAAGCAAGTTTGTCAGGAACTTGATGCTACTGATTTGATCCTATGTCTCAACATTATATCTTGTGACTAAGGCCTTTTGCTATAATTTCTACTCCTGCCTTGCTGCTCTCTTCGATGCTAATGTAGGAACATGATTTAAGTAACCTTGCTTAAAAGTGAATCAAGAAAAAAAAATAAAAGAACTGTCAAGCCTCCTATTGAGAATTTGGTTCCTAGTAGTCTTGCTCTCGAATCAACTAAAGGGCAAATGTCCAGGCTTGTTAATGACAACTCTAACTTGAACGTTGTAAACAAGATCTTGGTGTTATGATTTTGTTTATTTCAATTTCAATTTTTCTATTACTTGCAGCGCATTGATCTTATCATATACAAAAGATGATGGTAGGCTAATCTTAACATTCCAAATAAGAAAACCTATGATATACCTGTACAAAAGGTGATCTTAAACCTCTAAAGTTATTAAAAACTGTTTGTTAAGTCAAGCATTTAGCATGATTATTAGTAAGTTAGTTAAACATATTGACGCAAGGAGCACTACAAGCTTATACATGAAAAATTCCTCGCGCGAAATCTCAGCAGTCTTGTTATTGCTTCATTGCCATTAATTAAGAAAAAAGATGATCGAGTAAATGCTTTGCGCTCTGCAATTGTAGATAGTTTTATGTGGTTGTATGGCGAACTGCAAGTTTCCCATTCACGATCAAATGTTATGTTTGATAGTACAAATGGACATGGTGATCGCTCGCAAAAGCATGACAATAAAGTTGCTTCTTTGGTCTGTTATATATGCTTTGGGCTTTTTAAGAATTGATTCTCTTTCTTGAACATTTTTTGGTCTCTTGCTTATTGGCTATTTTGTTTGAGCGGAGAGCTCTTCCTATAAGGGGATCTAGGACAGAGCCTATTATATATGTTCATGATCTTGCTGTCCAATCTCAGGCTTTATTCAATATCAAAGATTCAAACAAGGTGTCCAATCTCAGGCTTTATTCAAGAAGCAGGTTGAAAGGCTGGAGTTGCTGCAGAAGGTTAATTTCTTAACTTGGTTTTCATTGATTACTCTCGAGAATTACAGTATTTATTTGAACCATTTTTTAGTTATTTTTGCTCCTGATATATCTACTTATGAGGCTCTTGGTTATTCTTCTCTTACAATTGTTGTTTACCCTCCAACACATAGTTATATGTTTCTATTGGTTAACAGTCCTTGTCCATTTCTTTGCCATATAGAGTGGGTTTTCCCTCGAGCTAAATGAATGTCGTTCTCTTGTAGAACCTTTTAAAGTGAACTTGGTATAAAAACTTTGAAAAAGTTGTTAATGGGCCTTACAGCTATCCTGTATTTATGACTTTTCGGTATATGGCATAAATAGGAAAACATATCCCTAAATTATAAACTATGGGACTTAAGACTTCTAATCTATGAAGTAGATGATGTTATATGTTTATTGGTTCCCCTCAATCAATGTTTGGATGTTGATTAGTACTATAAGTTCAATTTCATGCATGATTGCAGGCTTGCAAGGCGTCGAGTGGGAAACATGTGTACCGGTTGCAGATTGTAGTTGGAAATAAATCGCAGAGCCAGTGATGAAGTTATACACTGAGGCAACTGATGGATCCACTATAGAAGACAAGGAAACTTCATTAGTATGGTGTTATGAAGACGTCGATCCCGATTTCTGGGTATTGCCAAGCAAAGGAGCTCCTAGATCATCTCGAAATTGTTCTCGCGAATGAACCGGTATCTGTCAAAAGCGGGCAAAGTATAGTGGAGGTTAAGCCACAAGTATAAAACTGTATTAATTTTACCATACAAGCTTGTCACATTGTCGCAAAATGTCCGAGTTGCATCGTAATTTTTGTGGTTGGATTCTTTCAGGGTGTGAGCAAGGGTCTTATGGCGGAACGAATGCTTTCGACAATGCAGGAGAAGGGATTGTTTCTTGATTTTATTCTTTGCATTGGAGATGACAGGTCTGATGAGGACATGTTTGATGTGATACAGTTGAGATTGGAAGACTAATGCAGGGTCTGACAACCGTCGCGGAACAAACAGTCAATCTTTAGTAAGGCTTTACATGCTTACCCACCAATTGTTCTGCATTGCATTTTTTTTACTTAATCTTTAGGTTGGCATAGTGTCTTTTTCTTGATTCCATTTATCTTTACTTAGTGTGCATAGTGTAATGCTGTAGAGAAAAGCATGAGCCTTTTTTAGGTTCTTTGTTGTTTGATTCCATGATCTGGTACACATGTAAATATATATTTATGCAACAGCTCAAGAGTTTGATCTTTCACCGCGGTATAGTAAAATTACGCAATGACATTATCGTAGTAAACTGACTTAGAACTTCAGAAACTCGGTATGCCCACTTGCATTTTGTCTTTCTTTGCCTGTTTAGATAAAAAATATTAGCAAACTGTGGATATCATGAAATTTGATTGTTAATTTGTTATATGCCATGGAATGCCATAATTGAAACTCTTAATGTTGCATCCACTGCCGCTGCTTCAGTGACAGCCCTGCGAACATCATTGCGGCAAACGTCATTGCTCTTGCCTGGAATGTAATTCTCTCATTTTAAGCTCATAAAGAGGTTCTCGTGAAATAGGTATTCGTTTTCTTTCATGAAATTGGATTATGTCTCCATATTATTCTTTTTCTTAGCAAATTATTTAACTTGCACACTTTATCATTCGTTGTGGTAACGCGACATCCATTTATAGATGTCTTGATTTATTTTCTTGTGCTATTAGGAACTAGCAAATGTAATCAGCTTGCTCTTTTGACATGATCTCATTTTCCTGGATCTTCTTGAAGATGCTGATGTGTTGTGATTGCAGCTCATATAATCAGGTATTTTTAATGAAAGAGTACTTTTCCAGGTTTTATGTTCTAATGAGTTGCTCCACAACATGAATTTAGTGATTCTCATCTTTTAAATGTGCTTCCATGATGCGTCTACTTTTTAACAATTAATATCCCGCATAAAGTGAGGAATTTCCTATGATGAGCACTTCGAAACTTCCTTCCAACCAAGCTGAATCTCTAAGGGAAGAGAGTACCTGTTGATGGTACATGACCCATGTGTAATCAGTTATATAATATTGTGATGTTTATGTGCTGATTGATTAGATTCTCAAAATGGAATTTTGTCATTGTTGAGGTTTATAAACCTCCATAATTAGAGTTCTTTAATTTTACTCTAATCATTAGTGATCCCTGATAATTGTTGCACGGTTTTTTACCAAAAAATGCGCTGGCATTCACTTAGGGGGGAGGGACCTGGAACTAGTTTTTATGGAAGTTTGACGGTTGACTTATAAATGAAACAATTAGTATAAAGATTCATGAAATCCACCTCCAAATAGAATTTAAAAATCCTTCAATCTTGTGGGATTATGATTTTTAGTTTGCAATAGGACTTAGTATATTTGAACACGTTTGATAAATGTAAGATTTGCCTTCTCAACTTAATTTTTTTTACTTATCTCTTCATTTTGCTGCCTTCTCAACTTAATGCTACTATTATATTATTAACGAAATATTGTTGATCCATGCAGGCTAAGCACCAAAGGAGACGTCAAGAGTTGACCCAGACTACACCGGACCAGCCGGTGGATAATGAGGCGGTGTACTACAAGGTGGCGGGTGACTATCCCAAAGGATGTGTCTACAGTCTCAGGTCATTATGGAGAAAGAAGAGAAGATACGTAGATCCTGATGCTAGCACATCTCAGGTGCTAGCACAACGAGGAATGAGCAATTTTACGATACTTAGGTATTTTTATGGTTATTGTAAAACAATGAGAATTGCAATTTTTTTATGGATACTTAGGTATCTTAAACATTTATTATACTTGACTACGTTTCGTGAATATATAAATCTTTTTTAATATCGAATTTTATGCTTTTTTCATTTGAATCTTTGTTGTTGATATATATTGTTGATTTGTGTATGTATGTCAAATTCTACTTTTTTGGGGGATATTAGCACCCCCAAGGAGTTGTTGGAGGGGGTGCAGTCGATGGAGCAAGTCCTATGGTTGTATTTTCAGGTTTAGATGTTATGGAGAACCAATTTGATTAAGCTTAGGTTGGAAAACTAAACAAAGCGGAATTGAGACGGATTAGCAACGGAATTCAGATATTCCGTTGCTATTCTGTCTCTAATTTTCAAGGAATAGATGCATGAATCAACAACGGATCAGAAACGGAATTATTGTATTCCGTCTCTGATCCGTTGCTAATCAGAGACGGATCAGATACGGAATATAATAATTCCGTCTCTGATCCGTTGCTAATTAGAGACGGGTCAGAGACATAATACAATAATTCCATCTCTGATCCGTTGCTAATCAAAGACGGATCAGAGACGGAATATAATAATTATGTCTCTGATCAGTTGCTAATTAGAGACGGATCAAAGACAGAATACAATAATTTCATCTCTGATCCGTTGCTAATCAGAGACGGATCAGAGACGGGATACAATAATTTCGTCTCTGATCCGTCTCTGATTAGCAACGGATCAGAGACGGAATGCAATTACAATTGTACCATTTAGAAGAATTTCCATTTCTGTTCCGTCTTTGTTCCGTTTCTAAATTCCGTCTCTAATCAGAAACGGAAACACATTTCCGTTGCTGATTGAATCAGCGACGACGATTTTAGAGACGGAATAGATTCCGTCTCTGTTCCGTTGCATAATTGAATTAGAGACGGAATTTATGCTAATCAGAGACGGAAATTTCCGTTTCTGATCTGCTATTTTTTTGTAGTGTACGGAAAGCCGACTACCTAAACCAATTTTAGACAGGTCTTCTATGACCAGTACATACCGAGGGAGATACAGTTGTGTCTAAGATAAGAGTTTTATGTTTTAGATAGGGTACCCGCAAAGTTTTTCAGTATATGGAGAGGTTCCGCTACCTGTTACAGTTCACCGGGGATTTGGCTTACGCGGATCACGATCATGTTCACTACTTCGGAGTTGAACTTGGAGACGAGATAGCAAGCGTAGTGTATCAGGCGAAGCTCGTACACTGCAGGAGATCGATCTATGAGAACACCTTAGCCCATGAGACATATCTTCTCCATCGCGCCGCGATGCCCATACCGCGACTGGTATCGGGGTCGTTCCAGCGCAACACCAGGTCTGACAGGAAAGGGAAAGGATTATAAATCACGAAGATAGAAGGGGACAGAGGCCCAGACACGATGGCCACCAAGTAGTCATATCCCATGCGATAGAGATCTGTGGACAACAGCTCCCTATTAACCTACGCGTCCTAGAGTTCTTAGAGTTCGATGTCGATGCACTTTTGGGCAAGTACTTGCTAGCGTCATAGCACGCCCAGGTGGACTGTTTTCATAAGACAGTGACTTTTTAGATCCCCGACATATCAGAATTTAGTTTCACCAGTGACGTGAGTGTACTACTGACAACTATGGGTAGATTGGTTATGACCCTAGAGATGGAGGTGTTTGTAGAGATAGTAGAGTCAGCCGAGACACTAGAGGTTAGACTTGAGGATGCCCCAGTTATCAATGAGTTTGCCGATGTCTTTTTAGAGGATTTACCAGTTTTGCCCCCATCCAAAGAGATGGAGTTTGTTGTTGATTTAATGTCGGATACACAAACGATAGCTAGCAGTCTATATCGGATGTCACAGAAGGATCAAGATTAGACTCAATTAGAAGACTTTGAGAATGAAGGGTTTATACACCCGAGCACAACGCCATTGAGAGCAATGGTGATATTCGTTAAAAAAAAGGATGGTAGCTTGAGGATGTGCATTAACTATAGAAAGTTGAACCAGATGACAGTATGGAATCGTTACCCTTTACCCAGGATCGACGATTTGTTTGACTAGTTAGCTAGAGCCCGTTTCTTCTCTAAGACCGACTTGAGATCGGGTTATCATCATCTCAGGATTCGAGATGGAGACATACCCAAAACTGCATTCAACACCAGATATAGGTTATTTGAGTTTACAGTAATGTCGTTCGGACTAACGAACACACCGACCATGTTCATGGACTTGATGCACAGTGTATTGAAGCCGTACTTGGATAGACTTGTCATAGTCTTCATTGATAACATATTGATCTACAACAAGACTCGCGAATATCATGAGCAACATCTCAGGCAGATATTGATGACGTTGAAAGAGCACAGATTATATGCTAAGCTCAGTAAGTGCAAGTTTTGATTGTCAGAGGTCAAGTTCTTGGGATACGTGATCGATGATAGAGGTATTTCAGTTGACTCGAGTAAAATTCATGCAGTCATCGATTGGTTGACACCAAAGACAGTCACAGATATCAGGAGTTTCCTATGGTTGACATGATACGATCCACGATTTGTGAAGGAATCCGCAAAGATCGCCGCGCTGATGACTAGATTGACTAAAAAGGACGTACCTTTTGATTGGTCAAGGGAGTGCGAGGACGCCTTTGCATAGTTGAAGATGAGGCTGACTACCGCACCGTTACTAGTATTACTGGAGCCAGACAAGGGATTGACAGTTCATACTGATGCTTGTAGCACGAGGCTGGGTTACATACTGATGCAGGGGGATAATGTGATTGTCTGCCTATCCTGACAGTTGAGGACTTATGAGAGGAATTATCCAGTGCACGACTTGAAGCTTGCAGTAGTCGTATTTGCACTGAAGGTATGAAGACATTACCTCTACGGTGAGATGTTCACATTGTTTACAAATCATAAGAGTTTGAAATATGTATTTACTCAGAAAGATCTGAACATGAGGCAGCAACGTTGGCTAAAGTTGTTGAAGGACTACGACCTCTCTATTGAATATCAGCCTAGAAAGGCAAATGTCGTAGCAGATGCATTGAGCATGAGAGGATCGGATTCTGAGACAGTTGTCTGCCATATAATGCACGTGTATGTTTTACTTGAAGCAGTGGCAACATTGAGTTTGACAGAGCTTTCTGCTACAATCGTCGCACAAATTTGTAGACATATTAGGGAACCGTCTATTTCTATTCTGCGAGTATTAGAGTGTCAGAGGGCTGATGAGAAGTACTCTAGATTCAGTGAGATGACACGCAGTCTCGATCATCCGGATTGGAGCGAGTCTGTGGATCAATGTTAGAGGCACCGAGATAGGTTATAGATTTTAGCAATGACAGATATACGTGATGGGATACTCTAGGAGGCTCGCAAGTCCCGGTATATAGTGCATCCCAGCAGGACCAAGATTTATCACGATATAAATGGTTATTTTGGTGGTCAGGGATGAAGGCTAACGTCAACGCCTATATTAAGGGGTTGTGAGGTATGCCAACGGGTTAAAGCTGAGCATAGGAGGCCTGAAGTGGAAGTGGGAACACATTACGATGGATTTCAATTGTGGATTACCGCAGACTTCTTGGAAACACGATGCGATATGGGTGATTGTGGGCAGGTTAATGAAATCAACCTATTTCCTACCAGTTTCTATAACATATACCTACACACAGCTAAGTACATCATTCGAGAGAAAGATTGTTCAGCTGCATGGAGTACCGATTTCGATTGTTTCATACTAGGAAAACCGTCTTACATCATCATTGTAACAGGCTATGCGGGAGCAGTTTGGTACTATGTTACAGTTTATTATTGTATTCCATCCCCTGACAGACGGACAATCAAAGACATTGATACAAATACTCAAAAATATGCTCAGGGCATGTGTGTTATAGTTTGGTGGGTCTTAGGAGGAGTACTTGCCGCTCTGTGAGTTTGCCTTGAACAACAGTTATCAGGTCAGTATTGGAATGCCACTGTTTGAGGCGTTGTACGGTAAACCGTGTAGACCACCAGCTTTTTGGGTAGAGCCCAATGATATAGTAGCCATGTGGCCTGAGATTATTGTGGACCATACAAAGAATGTGAGACTGATTCGTCAACGATTACAGGCTGCCCAACACAGACAGAAGAAATACTTTGCGATTGGCTGAGCTACGAAGTAGATGATTGGGTCTATTTGAAAGTTTCCTCGTTGAAGGGGAAACTAGCATCAAGATTTATTAAGCCATTTCAAATTGGGAAACAAGTTGGGGAGGTCGCCTATCAGTTGAGGTTGTTGAGCCAATTGGGGGGGTTCATAATGTTTTCCATATTTCGATGTTGCGACTAGCCAAATCAGGGCCGAGATCGATGGTTTATATAACTAGGATTGATGTTCGATCAGATGTGACGTACGAGGAACACCTATTGAGATAGTGGATTGCAGGGTACAGACTCTCAGGAGGAAGGAAATACCATTAGTACTCGTTCGGTGGCAGTATCATAATAATGAATGACTTACTTGGGAGCGAAAATCTACCATGCGGGAGAAATACCCTCAATTGTTTCAAGGTAGACTTTTTACTTAAGTTTGAATTTCAAGACGGAATTCCTTTTAGTTGGGAAGATTGTAACGGCCTGCATTATTTAATCTTAATTAAATTATTAATTAAAGATTATGACCCACAGCTCGGACCCACGTGGACACTATCGACAAGTCTATGACATGCCAACCAAGGTATAAATGGTCAATTTTGTGTGATGCGCGATTATTTGTTGTATTATTATTTAATTCGCGTTGCACTAGTTAAAAAAGATTAGTTTGATTGCGTTGTGCGCTGGTAGTGACGAGAGTGTACGACGTTGCAGGGTGGGCGCAACGCGGGTGTATGGGGTAGTTAGGGTTTACAAGTCACTTCACTTTTCGCATTACACCTACCCATCACATCATCTTATACCTCACTTTTCTCTCTCATTTCCAAACAAAACCCATAATTTCCCTTTCTCTTTCTCCCTCTCCAACAATTCATTATTCCTCCTCACATCACTCTCATTTTCATTCTCACTAATCTCTTCTCACACTTCACGGTCTCAAGAAGTCGGTCATCCATCTCGCGAAGTTCTTCCTCTTGGTGACTCCCGTGGTAATCTCCCTAGATCAAGGTGAGGTGTGATTACATTTTTTGAAGAAATTTGGAGTTTTAATAGTTAGGTTGAGATGGTAGAAAGTATTGTTATTGTTGATTATTGTTGTCGTTAGTCATAAAATAAAAAATAAAAATGTTCGGTTTCCAATTCGTCTATGTTAACAGAGATGAGTTGGTAGGGGAGGGGGTAGCCAGGCCCCTGGTCGGCCGGGTCAGGCTGACCCAGGCCTAGGTGGGCCGGGTCATACCGACCTGAGTCCGGTTGGATCAGGTCGGGCCGACCCAAGTCCAGGCGGTTAGGCCAAACCGGGCCCGGTACGGGCCCAACCCATTATAAAATTAAAAAAATTAATTTAAAATTAAACAAAAAATTAAATAAAAGGAATCACAGAAAATATATAAAAATAGATAAAAATTACAAGAAAATCTAGAAAATTCTAGAAAAATACGAAAAATTAGAAAAAGCTAAGAAAATGAGTTCCGAGGCTTTTTAGGGCGTTTGGCACCTCGGTATAACTCAAAAAATGTGTCAAAACCAAACTTTTGGGGAATAAAATTGTGGCCCCACACTATAAATTCACTTAATGTGAATCTAAAATAATTAAAGTGGTATAATTGGTGGGACTTAGGAGACCATAGTCATGTATTGGATGCACATTTCGAGGCATGAGCGGGACGTTTTGAAAGTGATTTGCAATTTGATCGAGCTAAGTGAACCCACGAGAAAATTAATTAAATTAATTTATAGCACTTGCTTTATTTTAATTTCAATTATTCCATCGTGTTATTTATTGTTATCCACTTACTATTCATCCACTCCCACGTGTGTATGTGTGTTTGTCGAAGGGGTCGGGCATGACACAAACTCACACCCCGAGGATAGCTACCCCTCCCTGTTCTAGTTGCCCATGTCGGGGCCACGTGGTGACTATTTCCCGCGATACTTGTTAGGTCGAGAGATGTTTGAACGGGGTTTTACTGTTCAAGGGTTCCTCTCATTCGACCGTGAGATGTTTGGCGAGGTGGTCATCATGGGTTCCTCTCAGTTTAGTTAAGCCAATTCCCATATGTTGACCAGGGTTTTCTGTCACGCTACACTCGTGTCCGCTTTTCAACCTCTCTACGACTTATTTTCATGTGAATACCTTATTTTATGTTCCTTATTTAAATTGCAGGAATTGTATCTGTTTTATTGGATCGTGAATATTAGCGAACGTTCTATGGGATTTACTCACTGGGATTTGTCATTATTTTTTGTGACAAATCGCAGATCCTACAACGAGCTAGGGCATGGGAGTTTTAGGCGACTACCTCTGAGCTAGGAGAGCCCCATTAGTTTTTTGCGTAGGTGTTTGAGTGTATTTATTTACTACTTTGATGGGATCTTTGAGTTGACTTATATACCTGATACATGTATATGATCATTTTTGTATTTTTGTCGCTTTTTTATATACATGGTATCTTTTGTCGGGTTTCCACACTATATGGTTGTTTATTAATGCAAACTTTTCATTATAACATTTGCATGCTTTAAAGATTTTCGCTCGGATATTCAACTTATATTAATTTAATAAATTACGAATAACTTAAATTAGTTAACTTAATGTAAATATTCATAAAAACATTCATAAATATTAAGTTAAATGCGAATAAAACGCGTACGAAGGTTTCGACCGCTGGCCATCAAGGACAAGCGTGCGGTAATGTGGCATGACTTGGTGATGTGTCTGGCGACGTGGCAGTACCCGATTTGCCTTGGAGTTTGGGGTCGTCACTGTGCATTTATGACTCATAGATAAATGTGTTGGATTAGAATCTAATGGTTGTAAATGTCATCTCATGGCATGAGTATTTTTGTGGTTCCCATGGTAGTACTACCTATAGTAATATTACTCTTTAATTCTTGTGCATTTATTTTAAACAACTTACAATTATGACTAGAGAGGGAGTATATTTTTTGTGTGCGCCTCACTTCTTGTATTGAAACTATTAAAAATTAAAGATGCTTAGATTGTACATTTTTGGTGTAGGATTTGGTGCGAAGGGTTAGAAGGAGCAATAAATTTTCACACTTTTTTTTACATTAGCGGGATTAGTCAGACGCACGACTTCCCTAAACCTTGTCTTTTGACAAGTGACGCCTTATCCATCTCACTAAATATGATTTGGCTAAATTGTCACATATTTAACTCTATTTTAGGGTGAAAATTACACTTTTTTGATGGGGAGTGGTTAGTGATGCCCTTATGTGTAGTATCTTATTATTCCAATTTTAAATATGCAACTTCTCAAGAAAGTATAAAAAGCTAAATCAGTGCTCGAATGATAACGTGCATATCACACTGAAAGTTAAATTGGGCCTTTAAGTTATCCATGCGTGATTTGAGATATAAGCATATACAAATCATGGTGCATACACACAGGTTGAGGCTGTATAGATGGTTATTGTGAGCCAATGTGTTTCGATGTGACATATTTATTGTCATTCTAATATTTTCGAACGCAAAAATATTAACTTCCTCGAAAGTTAAACTTACAAAAATGAATGGAACAAAGCCTTACTCCTAAACTCCCAATTTTAATTTCCTTGGGAAGCTAACTTTTAAGAAGTAATTACGAGTTGAGTACATTCTCTAGAAGTTGGGCAATGCTAGATGCACATCGAACGTACATTATATTTTGATATGTGTGCGATGTATCTCAAGATGCAATTAACACACATCTCGAGGAGCATCACATAGACAACATGTTATGATGTGCGTTTGGTGAGGTATGCCTACCATTTTCCCTCATTTTCCCTAGAAGTTTGACAAACATATATAAAAACAAGGCCTCACGTCTAAACAGAAAATCTGCAGAGACATCAATTGGGACATAAAATAATGAAAATTAAATTGTATTAATAAACCCATGTGTCTGAAATAAATGAACTCACGTGTTAGAAGGGGTTTTTAACTTTTTACGGTTTTAGTAAATCCCATTTCTTGTCTTCATTTGAGCCCTTAGAACTTTTTTTTTTAAAGGCGAGCCCTTGAAACTAGAACATGGTAAGTAAATTACTCCATTTTCCCACTATCATTCAGACATTCACAAACAAATATATATTCGTTTAGAGTTTAATGGATTCTTAAACTTGGGTTTTATATATAAATATGTAGTTCATTAATGTTTACACTGTTGGACTAAATGGTTAGTCACTCACACTCCGACCGAGATTTTGATGGAAACAAACAAGGTGAAAATGTACTAAATAAACATCCGTGTATTTCGGTTTTTGTTAAAGGATGCAAAACAACATATCAAGGGTTCTCAAGAAATACAAGTTCAAGACTCGGCATTAATGAAGAAATGAAGATGAAAGTTCAAGCCGCAATTTGTAATTTCAATGTAAGGTATACAAATTCTTTCACGCAAAGCCAAATGCATTAGTCCATGCATACATCATGTTTCTTAAACCATTTTTCAAAGTTATAAAGTTTACTCCAAGTTTCAAAATGGAATTTAAAACACATAACTAGGTCTATGAGTTTAAACAATGTGAAAACTTTGTGTGAATAGTCATTTGCATATTAGAGTTCATTATAAATGTTTTCGAAAAAGAAAAACTCGTTTTTCAAAGGTATTTAAAAAGAAAAGCGAAAATTTGCGAAAAAGCCCCTAATAAGTTGTGAAACTTTGAATTTCCGTTTTCGGGGTTTGTAAAATTATCCGGACCACCCAATTAGGCTTAATGACTCATAATTAACGTGTATAACATGTTATATAAGGGTTGGTTAGGTCCGGACGAGTTTAAGGGTCGCTAACACAAAGGACGATGAGAATAATTATTACGAAGTCCCTGCGATTAGCGCGCTAATAATATCATTAGCGCGCTAAGGCAGTGTTAGCGCGCTAACTCACATATTAGCGCGCTAAGTTAAATACAAACGACCTTTTTAAAAAGCTGGAAAACACACTTTAATTTGAATTCTTGATCTATTTTGGACCCTTGGATCCCTAGAACGGTCATAAAGCTGTCATATTGGAATACCTAGCACTATAAAACCACCAAGAACATGGTTTTAATAACAAGAAGAAAATACACACTCAAAAACCAAAAATCTACAAAGAAGAAACCTGATTTTTGTAGAAGCAAAAGGGAGATCCTTGAGGCTGTTCTTTGGCTCACAAATCCAGCACATTTAAGGCTTTCAAAGGAGTTCAAGAATCACTCCGGCTGATCTCTTTTGTCATTCTCTTGTTTGTAAGAAATTCCTAGATCTAAAATCTTGTTTGTGCTTAATCTACATAGTTTTGTGTATTTGATTTGAAAATCATTTTGTTGTGTGTTTGAACACCTTCTTCTTGGGTTTTGCACTGAAATTTATTTTATCAAACCCTAAGATTGATTTGAACAAAAGTTTTGCACTTAAACTTGATTTTTGTTAAACTATTGTTCTTAGACTTGAAATCGGTTTTACTCTAATATATTAAGTTTTTAAAACGATTTCACATTTGGGATTTGCAACAAAATCAGTGACATATTTGCATATTCCATCTATTCTCATACTTGCATGCATAAGAGTTGTTAGGCTCTAGGAGGCTTGCTAGTGTTTGAATTTGATACCACTTTGTGTTGTAAAGTGTATCTCATTATTTTTCAGCAACTTATTGTATTTGTATGATTGTAAGACTTAGTGGAATCTAAGTCAAAGGGAAGACCTAGTTGAGGCTAGGCACAAATCCTAGTTGCGGCTAGGTGGGAAGTCCTAATTGTAATTAGGCACTCTAGGCTTGTATGCTTAGGTTGTAACACTTATTTGCAATATAAGTGGGGGTTAAAAATCCTAACCGGGGAGGTTAGGTAGTGGACGTAGATCGTTGGATCGAACCACTATAAATTGTGTGTCACTTTCCATCTCTTCCATTCCATTCACTTGCATAGCATATATATATATATTCATTGATAGTGTATGCATTATAGTTGTAATTTGCGCATAAAGTTTTAAAAGGGCAATAACTACTCGGTAACCCAATTCACCCCCCCTCTTGGGTGACCTTCAATTGGTATCAGAGCGGGTTATTGCTCAAAGTATTACTAACGTATCTTTGAGTGTTCTTTTTGTGCAAGGATGCAAACCTTAGATCCGGCTCGCCTTCGGGAAGGCAACTCTTCGAGTAGGCCTCCGTATTTTGATGGAACTAACTATGCTCATTGGAAAGTGAGAATGAAATTCTACATTAGAGCACAAAATAGATTCTTATGGAATGCAATTGAAAGAGGCTACACTCCACCGGATAAGCCCTTGGAAGAGTACACCGCCGAGGAGATAAAGATTGAGCTCTCAAATGATCAAGCCATGAATCACTTGTTTTGTGCGCTAAGTGAAAATGAATTTAACCGAGTAAGTGCTTGTCAAACGGCTAAGGAAGTATGGGAGAAGCTTGGGGTACACTATGAAGGTACCATGCAAGTGAAGAAGACCAAGTTAAGAATTCTTGAGGAGCACTATGAAACTTTCCGAGTTGGGTCCGATGAAGACATAGCCACCGCCATCACTCGATTCACTAAACTATTGAATGAGATCAAGAATCTTGGAAAAAATTATGATCAAGAAACCTCGGTGTATAAATTCCTTAGAGGCTTGCCTAAGGAATGGGATGCCAAGAAGTATGCAATCCAATCGGCACAAAATCTTGGAGATTACACATTTGATGCATTGTGTGGAGAGCTAACGGTCCATGAATTTGAACTTAAAGACCGAGCAAGATTGGAAGCATTAAGTGGAGGTACTAAAAGTTCAAGAAAAGATATCGCCTTGAAGGCAAATAGCTCCCCTAGTGCATCGGTAGAGATCATTGAAAATGAAAAATCATGTGATGACAATGATCTTGAGGAGGAAGTAGCTATGCTCTCAAGAAAGCTCAACGGGGCCATGTACAAGCGAGACAAGTATAAGAAGAAGTTTCGAAGTGGAAGCAAGGGAGTAAAATCAAATGAAACCATATGCTTCGGTTGCGGCAAACCGGGTCACATCAAGGCGGATTGCAAATCCAAGAAGGTATTTGACAAGAAGAAAGGAAAGAAGAGTTTCAAAGCAACTTGGGATGACTCATCATCATCAAGTTCGGAATCCGAATCGGAAAGTGAGAAGGCAATACTTTGTCTCATGGCACAAGGCGAGGTAAATTCTAACTCTTTTAACTTTGATGATGTTGATGATTTAGATGATGTTCCAAATCTTGATGAGCTTAGGAAAGAATTGGAAAAGGAGGTCAAAAAGACCAAACAACTCAAAAAGAGCTTGACCATTGCAATTAGTGAAATAGAGTCACAAAATGAGACCATTAATGATCTCCAAAGTGACTTAAATGAAGTCATAGAGGAGAGAGATGCTTTAGTCAAGGAAGTAGAGGACTTGACTAGCACGGTGCATAAGTTTACAAATGGTAAAGAAATGTTTGACATGATGTTGGGAGCACAACGACGTGCACTCAACAAAAAGAGGCATAGGTTATGGAGCAAACTTGTTAAGTTACAAGAAATTGCTAAATGATGATCGTAGATGCTCTAAATGCAACAAGACTCATGTGGTCGGGAAATGTGCATTACAAAAGGCCAAAGTGGGTAGACTAGCATGGGTAGTTAAAAATGTTTACTACACTAACATTCTCGGACCCAAAGGTGTTTGGGTACCAAAAACTAGTGTGTTTCCCATTGTGTAGGATGCGAGGAAGAGCACCCCATGGTACTTGGATAGTGGGTGCTCAAGACACATGACCGGAGATGCACATCAATTTATTGAACTAAAGCGGCATGATGGTGGAAAGGTTACATTTGGAGACAACAACAAAGGAAGAGTTATTGGTCTCGGAACCGTCGGTAACAATTCACTTTCTATTTCTAACGTTTATCTTGTTGATGGATTGAAATATAATTTGCTTAGTATTAGTCAATTGTGTGACAAAGGATTTCATGTTATGTTTGAATCATCGAAATGTATTGTTAGGAATGAGAAGCATGAAACCTTATTTACTGCATATAGAGATAAAAATGTTTATGCCATTAACTTTGATGAGATGAATATGCAAAATGTTTCATGTTTGAGTGCACAAAGTGAATGTGATGCATGGTTGTGGCACCGTAGATTAGGACATTCTAGCATGGAGAACTTGTCAAAATTGACTAAGCATGATCTAGTTAAGGGTCTACCCAAATGCACGTTTAAGAAAGACAAGGAGTGTGAACCTTGTATCCTCGGTAAACAAGTGAAATCGTCATTTAAGACGAAAGTAACAAGTGATGTGACTCGAGCCTTAGAACTTATCCATATGGATTTGTTCGGACCCACCCAAACACAAAGCCTAGGAGGTAAATCATATTGCTTTGTCATTGTAGATGATTTTACTAGATATACATGGGTGTATTTTCTCTCTCATAAGCATGAAGTGTTTGATGTGTTCGTAAAATTTTGTGCTTTAGTTGAGAATGAAAAGGGATACAAAATCACCATCATTAGAAGTGATAGAGGTGGTGAGTTTGTAAATAGAAACTTGGAGGATTTTTGTGCTAAACAAGGTTATACACACCAATTATCCTCTCCTAGAACACCCCAACAAAATGGAGTTGTTGAAAGAAAAAACAGGACACTCCAAGAGATATGTAGGACTATGCTAAATGAGTACAACATAGCTAAGCACTTTTGGGCCGAAGCCATTAACACGGCATGCTATGTTTTAAATAGAGTAAATGTCCGAAAGCTAGTGAAAAAGACTCCTTATGAACTATGGAAAGGCCGAAAGCCCAACATAAGTTACTTTAAGGTGTTCGGTTGTACTTGCTATGTTCTAAATGATAAGGATCAATTAGACAAATTTGACCCAAAGTCAAAGGTATGTACTTTCCTTGGCTACTCTATGTACAAAAAGCATATAGGGTGTTTAATAGATCAACCAAAACCATAGAAGAGTCTATCCATGTGAAATTTGATGAAGTGGATCCCAAAGTTAAGATGATGCAAAACTTGGAAAAATTGAGGATCGATGATGAAGATGATGACACCCTAGGACAAACTTCAAATAGTCAAGAAGTTGAGGCATGTAAAGAATCGGACACTAGTGCGCCTAAGAATTCAAGACTTCTAATTGGCCATTCATCCCAACAAATAATAGGTGATCCAAACAAAGGAGTAATCACTAGGTCCACATTACATCGAGATGAAGGACATATAGCTTTTGTATCACAAACCAGAGCCCACTAAGATAGATGATGCCTTAGGAGATGAATTTTGGGTAATGGCTATGCAAGAGGAGCTAAGCCACTTTGTTAGGAACAAGGTATGGACACTAGTACCTAGACCCAAGGACCACACAACCATAGGCACCAAATGGGTTTTTAGAAACAAAAAGAATGAAAAAGGTGAAATTGTAAGAAACAAGGCTAGGTTGGTTGCACAAGGCTACAATCAAGAAGAAGGAATTGATTATGAGGAAGCCTTTGCACCGTAGCAAGACTAGAAGCAATTCGAATGTTACTTGCTTATGCTTGCTACAATGGGTTTCTACTATATCAAATGGATGTTAAAAGCGCATTCTTAAATGGCTTCATTAATGAAGAAGTATATGTAGAACAACCACCGGGTTTTGAAGATCATGAACACCCGGGTCATGTATATCATCTTCAAAAAGCCTTGTATGGACTAAGACAAGCTCCTAGAGCTTGGTATGACAGAACTTAGTGCATTCCTACTTGAAAAAGGATTCAAGAAAGGAACGCTAGATCCCACTTTGTTCATTTTGATCGAAAAACATGATATGTTACTTGTTCAAATTTATGTTGATGATATCATTTTTGGGTCATCCAACACAAGTCTATGTAATGAATTCTCATCATTAATGACAAATGAATTTGAAATGAGCATGATGGGAGAACTAACATACTTTCTAGGCTTGCAAATAAAGCAATCCAAACATGGCATTTTTATAAATCAAGCAAAATATGTGAGGGACATGTTAAAGAAATTCAAATTCGAAAATCGAAAGCATGTGACACTCCTAGTAGTTCCACCATCAAAATGGATAAAGACCAACTAGGAAAACCCATAGATCCTAAACTTTATCGTGGAATGATAGGTAGCCTCCTATACTTGACCGCTAGTAGACACGACATTATGTTCGGTGTGTGCTTATGTGCTAGATTTCAATCCGATCCCAAGGAGTCCCACTTAAAATGTGTAAAGCGCATATTTCGATATCTAAGTGGAACACAAGACTTAGGATTGTGGTTCAACAAAACTAAGAGTTTTGAACTCATGATTTGTTGACTCGATTATGCGGGAAGTCTAGTCGATAGGAAAAGTACTTCCGGATTTTGTCATTTGCTAGGAAATTCACTTATCTCATGGTTCGACAAAAAGCAAAATTCCGTTGCTTTATCTACGGCGGAGCCCGAAATATGTGTCTGTAGGGAGTTGTTGTGCTCAAGTTCTATACATGAAACAACAACTTCGGGATTATCAAATCCTAGTTGGGTGTCTTGAAATCTATTGTGATAACACAAGTGCGATAAACATATCGAAAAATCCGGTGTTACACTCAAGAACAAAACATATTGAGATTAGACACCATTTTCTTCGTGATCACGTCCAAAAGGGCGATGTTAAACTCATCCATGTGCCCACGGAGGATCAACTAGCCGATATATTCACTAAGCCTTTGCCTAGAGAACAATTTTCTAAAATTCGGCGTGAGTTAGGCATGTTTCGAGAATCGGACCTTCTACATATGTTTTAGCTATTCCAAACCTTTTTATATGGTGTTAGTGAAGTGTCCATGAAGTTTGAGGAGAATCGGAGCTATATTGCAAAAATCCAAATTTTTTGTCAAAAAATTCGAGAGAGGAATTAGCGCGCTAATATTTAGAATTAGCGCGCTAACGACCACATGATAGAAAAATTCCGAGAGAGGAATTAGCGCGCTAACGACCACTATTAGCGCGCTAATGTCGTTCGACCGAGCGTCTATAAATTCGTTTTTACCCTCAAAACTCACATCTAGATGAGCATTAGGTTCAAATATGTTAGTCTTAGATGTTTTTATTTATTTTGTCAAACTCGGGTTTAAGCCACAATTATGCTCTCATTTCTTTATGCTATCCATATCATGAATTTTTTTTTTTTTTTTTTTTTTTTTTTTTGCGTATCTCGAGAGTTTTCTATATGGATATTTCTTGCTTCACTATGTTTTATCGTCTATGCATTTATATCGCTTAGTCTATTGTTTCTTGATATGCATAAAGTGAGGGGGAGAGTATATTTCTCTCGTATTATTTCTATTGTGTTTATTTATGGGGATGCTTGACCCCACTTTTTGATGGTATCAAACGGGGGAGAAAAATGTGGTTGAACTTGAAAAGGTTGATGTGTTTTGAACTTGCATATATGAAGTATAAAATCATGAATGCGATATACATTTAGATTACGTTTTACACCTTTAAAGTTCACATTGTTTGTTATCATCAAAAGGGGAGATTGTTGGACTAAATGGTTAGTCACTCACACTCAAATAGAGATTTTGATGGAAACAAACAAGGTGAAAATGTACTAAATAAACATCCAGTGTATTTCAGTTTTTGTTAAAGGATGCAAAACAACATATCAAGGGTTCTCAAGAAATACAAGTTCAAGACTCGGCATTAATGAAGAAATGAAGATGAAAGTTCAAGCCGCAATTTGTAATTTCAATGTAAGGTATACAAATTCTTTCACGCAAGCCAAATGCATTAGTCCATGCATACATCATGTTTCTTAAACCATTTTTCAAAGTTATAAAGTTTACTCCAAGTTTCAAAATGGAATTTAAAACACATAACTAGGTCTATGAGTTTAAACAATGTGAAAACTTTGTGTGAATAGTCATTTGCATATTAGAGTTCATTATAAATGTTTTTCGAAAAAGAAAAACTCGTTTTTCAAAGGTATTTAAAAAGAAAGCGAAAATTTGCGAAAAAAGCCCCTAATAAGTTGTGAAACTTTGAATTTCCGTTTTCGGGGTTTGTAAAATTATCCGGACCACCCAATTAGGCTTAATGACTCATAATTAACGTGTATAACATGTTATATAAGGGTTGGTTAGGTCCGGACGAGTTTAAGGGTCGCTAACACAAAGGGACGAATAATTATTACGAAGTCCCTGCTGATTAGCGCGCTAATAATATCATTAGCGCGCTAAGGCAGTGTTAGCGCGCTAACTCACGATATTAGCGCGCTAAGTTAAATACGACGACCTTTTTAAAAAGCTGGAAAACACACTTTAATTTGAATTCTTGATCTATTTTGGACCCTTGGATCCCTAGAACGGTCATAAAGCTGTCATATTGGAATACCTAGCACTATAAAACCACCAAGAACATGGTTTTAATAACAAGAAGAAAATACACACTCAAAAACCAAAAATCTACAAAGAAGAAACCTGATTTTTGTAGAAGCAAAAGGGAGATCCTTGAAATTTGTTCTTTGGCTCACAAATCCAGGCACATTTAAGGCTTTCAAAGGAGTTCAAGAATCACTCAGAGCTGATCTCTTTTGTCATTCTCTTGTTTGTAAGAAATTCCTAGATCTAAAATCTTGTTTGTGCTTAATCTACATAGTTTTGTGTATTTGATTTGAAAATCATTTTGTTGTGTGTTTGAACACCTTCTTCTTGGGTTTTGCACTTGAAATTTATTTTATCAAACCACTAAGATTGATTTGAACAAAAGTTTTGCACTTAAACTTGATTTTTGTTAAACTATTGTTCTTAGACTTGAAATCGGTTTTACTCTAATATATTAAGTTTTTAAAACGATTTCACATTTGGGATTTGCAACAAAATCGGTGACATATTTGCATATTCCATCTATTCTCATACTTGCATGCATAAGAGTTGTTAGGCTCTAGGAGGCTTGCTAGTGTTTGAATTTGATACCACTTTGTGTTGTAAAGTGTATCTCATTATTTTTCAGCAACTTATTGTATTTGTATGATTGTAAGACTTAGTGGAATCTAAGTCAAAGGGAAGACCTAGTTGAGGCTAGGCACAAATCCTAGTTGCGGCTAGGTGGGAAGTCCTAATTGTAATTAGGCACTCTAGGCTTGTATGCTTAGGTTGTAACACTTATTTGCAATATAAGTGGGGGTTAAAAATCCTAACCGGGGAGGTTAGGTAGTGGACGTAGATCGTTGGATCGAACCACTATAAATTGTGTGTCACTTTCCATCTCTTCCATTCCATTCACTTGCATAGCATATATATATATATTCATTGATAGTGTATGCATTATAGTTGTAATTTGCGCATAAAGTTTTAAAAGGGCAATAACTACTCGGTAACCCAATTCACCCCCCCTCTTGGGTGACCTTCATACACTTCACAAAGTCAGCTTAAATTTGCTTCAAATGTGATTTGTGAAGATCTATTGCCCACTAATTCAGATTTAATGTGATGGGTACTAATGATTCAAAGAGCACACAAGGTCCAAGTAATGGGAATAGTGGCACTAGCAACGTGACAGGTATTTCGTTAATACTTACCGACCTGCCTTGCTTAACTCGCAACATTTGTTTGCAACCTTCGTCTTCTCCAGTCTTTAAGGTCTAAATTTTCAACACACTTAATTTAAATTGTTTACTTGCTCCTTTTTTTTTTTTTTTTTTTTTTGGGGGGGGGGGAACTATTGCTCTCCCAATATAGGAAACTACTTATGTAGGACTCAAACTTAAGACCACGACTTAAGGGCCTAAGTGTCGAGCTACTTGATCTATTGAACGAGATGTTTTACATCTATCAAACCCTAAAATGAAGAACAATGTTTCTGAGAAATCTTGATCTAGATTCCAAAAATGAATCTAGTCTGTTAGGATTTTGATTTATATATCACATGTACAAACATACATAGACCACACGATTGAGCACATGTGAACCGTTCGATCAATAAAGTACAGATCGATACTTGCAACACACATTACACACAACTAACATGTACACTTCACGTGCACTACTTGACTCCATACGATGGCGAATATTACAAAAGTAAACTTAATAGTTTAGTTTCACATTCCCCTTAAACGTGTTGCATCCCCTCACCCGATTAGGGCGATAGTCAGCCCGAAATCTTAATTAAGCCCTAAAAATCCCGCTAGACTTAACTAGAGCCAGCAGCCTCTCCTTATATCTCCTGATAAACACAACTCTATATCGAATATTGATGTAAAACAAATAATAAACGCAGCGGAAATTCAAAACTTTTTCGATAATCAAACACGATATATAATATCAAAATCAAACCGGAATAAATCTCGATAATCCAAAACCTCTTATCCCTTGTGATATTGCAAAACTATAATTCAATACAAATATAAAAGACAAAAGAAGATTCATTACATCGAAGAGAAGATAAAGACTCATAAAATCATCGACAATTCATATAACAATAAAAATGATATGCAATAACAATATGCACCATAGATAGCTAACGGGATTATGAACAACATATAATTCAATACATGACTGATGCAAGTCCTACAGTCAATAACTATTACACTGTAATTCTCATTTTGTTTGTAAAACTAGAGTCAATTACCCATTGACACCATTAATGCTATTGTTGGATCAACACATTGACCGATGTGTTGTCTAGTCAATCCATTAATGTCCAATTGTTATATCTGAAACCCTTTAATGAGTATGAAATCCACGCAACTTATCTAACCAAGTAGGAATTTACATATAGGCCGAGAAGTTAACCCATCTCCTATATAACCAATTTTTAGTTCTAGGAACTTACTCTCGTGAATCACATTAAATAGTGTTTTCCATTTATTAAAAACATCATAATGTACATAGTATCCCCATTCAGTCCATAAACTACATGAACTACATATACTAAGATAGCTAAGCAACATTGATAAATAAGTGAATCCATACTTACTTTGGTTCAGGTTTTCATTTCCAAAATTCTTAAGTTTTTAGGTCACTCACGTTTTACCAGTATTCCAAAACCTATCACAAACCATTTGTGATCAATATAAGTCTAGTACCCTATGTTTAGAACCCATAATTCAGTCTCTAAGACCTCAGAAAATTCAAATTAATTTATAGCAAAGTTGTTGTTTTCTGGGGCGGGAGTGTGCTCCCTCAATTAGTGGGGCACCCTCTACCAACTGGGTTCGTCCCAACTGATGAAGGGAGAGCGCTCCACTGCTACATAGAGCGCATTCCACCCTGCATTGTCTCGATAGTAAACAGGGCATCAACCACTGTTCCATTACCAAATCATCATAACGACCTCAAACACTCTCCCAAAACATTAGGGAGGACATCTAGTGAGGTATAAACCCATTTAGGATCATCAACAACAACAATTCGCAGAGAAATCATTACTAACTATTGAATTCAGCTTAAGATTTCAAACTCAACTTACCAAGGTGTTAATCTTTGATCTAACAACTGTTTGATCTCCTTGAATCAACTCATTTCCCTCCTAGATCAATCCTCATAAGATCAAAACCTTAGGTATTTGGTTCCTCTCACTCTCTCGATGAATCAATGCAACAGTGAGGATAAACTTGAGATTTTTTATTTTAACATATGAATTTCCTCGATATATGCATCATGCTATCTCGAGGCTAGTCAAGTAATTGATGTATTAACATGACAACTCTTAAAGTGACACACATGTTGATACCATCAATACTTACGCTCATCTCGAGGCAATCCAACGATCCATATAATTCAAATCAAATTTACAGTTTCAATATGTATATATATATATATATATATATATATATATTTCATGTATTTTCTCGCCTATAAATTCACTGTACATGCCTACGACTGTTCTCGGGTGTGCACATTCATTTCACGTCCCCCTCGTCGCATTTGGTGTACCATCAATTTATTGTTTAGTTACTTATTTTCCAATTATAAGCTTGTATATAAATTCTTATTTTATACTACAACCTATAAATTCACTAAGCATTCAAAACAAACACAAATCATCACATAAACTCACGCACACATTGATCGAGGTATGCCGACCTTAAGCACGAGCCTAACTCGGATTAATTATGATATAGATTAACACTAATGACCAGTTTAAGGTAGCGGTTCCTTATAGTCTCCCCAATTTAAAGCAATTTCATCCTCAAAATTAAAGTAAACATAAAATTACATGTAGTTTTGAAGATTAATGGAAACTGCTCCTTCATATAAGACTCGCGTTCCCAAGTTAGTTCCTCATCTCCGTGAAATTATCATTTCAATTTAACCAAAAGAGTCTCTTTGGTTCTCAGCTACTGAATCTTACGATCAAGTATCTAAATCGGCTACTCGTCGTAAGATAAGTTTTCCCAAGATCAAATTCATTCAAATCAATCTTTGGAGTGAACTGAGTCATCATTTTGCGAAGCATAGACACGTGGAAGACATTATGAACTCTAGTTAACTGAGCAGATAACTCTAACGTGTACGCAACATGACCAACTCTTTCCTGCACTCTAAATGACCCAGTGTACCTTGGAGCTTGCTCACCCCTTAATCCAAACTTGTACCATCCTTTCATAGGTGAGACATTCAACGAGATCGTCCTTTGAAAACTACAAAAACCTATGATGATTATTAGCATATCTCTTATGTCTTAGGTGTTCCATAATCAAACGCTGGCGAATCTACTGAATTCTCTATGTGTAGTCCTGAATTAACTCCCACAGCGAAAGTGTAATTCTTCCTGTTACTACCAAACTTGAAGATACAAGCTCGAAGTATATCCTCTAGCACCAAAATCAATCGCTCAGGCTGTTCACTAGTCTGCGGATGGTATATTGTATTGAGGTTAAGAACAGTTTCCAGTTGTCTCTGCTATTCACTCTATAGTCTAGACGTGAACCTCGGATCTCTAACAGAAGTACCCGACACTAGAACTCCATGAAATCTCAACTCCTCATGTACATACACCTCACATAATCGGTCAAGAGGATCTCACATGGAAACTGGCAAGAAATGCACAGACCTTGTCAACCTGTCAACTACAACCCATACCGCATTGTGCTTACACAGACTTAGAGATAGACCGAAAACAAAATCTATCGATACATGTTCCCATTTCCACTTAAGAATAGACAGTGAATGTAATAACCATCTAGGTTTTCTATTTTCAGCCTTAAGTTGCTGACATATCTGACATCTCCTTACGAACTCAACAACATCAGTCTTCATCCCAGGCCACTAATAGATACGCCTCATATCGCGATACATCTTAGTGTTACCTGGATGAATAGAGTAAAAAGATCTACAAGATTCCCGCTGCAACTCCTACCTCAAATGATCATGAGCTGAAATACACAATATCTCCCAGAACCGTAATAAACCATCATCAAAAACTAACCAATCAGGATGATCCACACTTAACCGCTTATCATTGATGTGCTATATAATCCTGATCAACTTTCTGATAACCAATCACCCATTGAATCATTTCCAGTTCAGACTGAATCTGAGTTCAGAAGAACATATTAGTAGCTTTGGAATTAGCTCTCTCAGTTGATGATGTATCAGCGAAACTCACGTGAATCATCATCACATATACTTCCTCAAGAAGTCTAACCTAAGAAGCTTAGGCAATAGCTACATTTTTTATGCACGTTCTTCTCCTACTAAAGGCATCCGCAACCCTATTTGCCTTACTTGGGTGATACTCTAGAATGAAGTCGTAGTTCTTGAGAAACTCGAACCATCTACACTTCCTCATATATCTTTTCATTTATCTGAGTTGTAATTGTATATTGATAGTTTGTTAACACCTTTCTGTGTAGTTCTAAATTATTCATGCTCCAACTTGCTTGTATCTTTACTTATCGTCTCACACCAATTGATGATAAAGCTAAGCATATAACCTTTTAAGGTAAACACTTCAACATTTATAGCCAAACAATGTCAATATCTAGAGAACTCACACGACAAATTATTTCTTCTAGTAACTATCACATTCCAAGTCACAAGCTCAGAAATCATATTCTCTAGAACTAAGATTAGCTATAGATATATTATGTTAAGATTGAGAAGTCCCTCCTAGCTATTATACATTTCTTCCCCACTGGAAAACAAACCTTAGGTTCCTCACTGAAATAATAATCTTGGTTCTTCATAAACTAAGGTCACCAACAACTCATTTTTATCATAATGATTTTGGATTTCGCTTAAATGTATATTTTAAAGAAATCCATGAGATTTTTATAATATTCTTGTCCCACTTTTTAATTCAAGTTCCAAGAAATTTATTTACATGCTCAATTTTTGAATATGAGATTATCCATATAGAATACCAATAGTTAGTAGTCAAACCTTGACGTACTAGATAATCTCAATCAGTTTCTCAAATAATGTATCACTCGATTAATCATTATTAGCTCAACTCTAATGTGACGACCCCTCTCCTAATCTAGGGCACCGCCCGGCCTAATCCCATAATTAAGCCCTAATCATATCCACGTAGGACTTAACTACGTATTAGTCAGCCTTTACAATCTAGACGCCTCTTTTCTCGTGTTCATGTACCCATTTATAAAATTTAAAGTATTGATTACGCGGAAGCAATGAGTAACTTATGCGGAAGCCATTTATAAAATTCTAAGTGTGGAAAACCAGGAACTGACATCACATATATAAAATCCTCAAAATGTAGTGAAACAACAAAATAGTCTAAGTCAAGTGGGGGAACTAACGCTCAACCCAATATAGCACCCCAAATAGTATCTGAAAGACGTATATAGTATATACAATCAAAATATCAAAAGAAGACCTACAATCGATGCAGTGACACACCACGGGCTCAGGGATAATCGTCGATCTTCTCTTTGCCCGGCTTGCTGGTAAACGACTCTGCGCCCACCGTCATAAAAAGGACGGTGAGTACAAGAATAAAACAGTAATCCCCGATGAAAAGTTTAAGTTGCATTTTCAAATATTCAAATGGTATTTAAAAGCATATAAATGGAAAACTGGAAAATAAACCATATGCGAGTAAATACTAGAGTTAAACAAGTGATACTGACACTAGGCTAAGTAGCAGTGATTTAGGTCCGGTCGGCAGTGAAACGTGTCACTCCGACTCCATCATCATATAGCACAAGAGACTCTAACCCAAGTGTTACCAGGGACTCTAACCCCGAGTGTCAAACAGTGTCAAACAACAGGTGTCGATATCCCCATGGACTCTAACCCCGTGAGTCGCGCACACATCGATCGAGTATGAGACCTAAATGCAAAAACTACTTTTTAAATTTCAAGAAATACCAGGGATGGATTGTCAAGGCATAGGCATAACTACACACCTAAACAAATAAAGAATGCAAGTCCTCTTAAACATTTATAAGATATTCACTAGCCTAATAGTATGCTATTTATCATTCAAATCACATTTAAAACAACAAGAATAAGCATAGCATGGGATAGAATCAATGAATTAAATTAAATGAATGGATATCATGCAAACTAGACTCATCAAGTGAGCATAGACACAAAGAACACATGATATAAGAGTACAAAGGCAAAATAGTCAAAAGGACTATGCAAGAACAACAATTCATAGGAATGAAATGCCAAGTGAAATTGTCATTGGGTATACTCACAACAACAAAGTAAATTCCTAGCTTTACTGGCCTCCAGTAACTCCAAATCTTGTATTCGCTCTCCCGTACACTTTTTTTTCCTAGGTTCCTGAGTTTGGTGTCTCATTAGTTCAAATATAGTGGGTGTAAGCTCAATTTAAACATCATCGACACATAATTTTCTCCAGTTTCTATTTATTTTATCGACATATAATTTTCCCTAATTTTTCAAGATTTTTCTAAATCTTCTTTCATTTTTTCTTCCTTTTTTCTCTTCTTTTTTATTTCTGTTAGGGTCGGGTCGACCCAAACGGGTCGGACCCGACCTGGCCTGGACCAGAACAGGTCTAGGCTCGGCCCATGGACCGAGCCTGGCCCATTCTGGGCCCGGCCCAGTAAGGGGGTGCACACGAGCGCGCACGCGCGCTCGTGTGCACCTCCTTCCTCCCGATCAACTGGTTCGATCGGGAGGAAGGAAATTTTTTTTTCTTTAATTTCGATGATGGGGTTGGGGTTGCTCTCCACCCCAACCCCAGTGGAATACGACCTCGGCGTCGTTCGCCCATAGGATTCGGCCTCCATGGCCGAACGCCACTCACGGCCACCCTACCGCCAACCATCGGATCTACAACAACAACGACGACTCACCGCGATTGTGATCTCGTCTCTCCTTCCTGGCGCGTCCCTTCTCCTCCTCCTCCTCTTCTTTCTTCTTCTTCCTCTCTCGGTTTTTCTTCCTCTTTCGGTTGGATTGTTTGTGTGTATGTTGTGTGTGTATGTGGTGTGTTGGTGTAGGTGGGAGTGGGTGGTGAACACGTGGTGTTGTTGTGGACAGGTGGTGTGTTTTTGGACAAGTGTGTTGTTGTGTGTGTGTGTGTACAAGTGACACCTAACTGTGACACCACTAAGACACTTATCTGTGTTTTCGGGCGTTTCGACGCCGGTTTAGTCCGAACCGTGATATCCGTGTATCGCCGCGTCGCTAGTCACTATATTTATATATTCCATATTATTTACTTGACAAATTTTTATTCAATTTGTGTGTTTTCGTTTCCTCGACCTAATAGTCGGTCCCGTCAACTACCCGGTACCCGCGTTGACACGCATATCGAGGCATGCCCCCGCTCTCGTCTCAACACCTAGAATCGTACAAATCGACTTAGTAAGTCTACACAACACATAACACTAGGCATACATAAATACAAAAATGCCATATACCTCGGCCACGCGCTTCGGTCGGTATACGTATCACAGCGTAGGTCCCACGTCAAAGGTCGGTGATCCTGATTAAAGAAATTAAAAAGGGTTAGAGATTTGTGCCGTGACATCTAATCTAAGCTCCAAAGAATAGACTTATAGTTACCAATCCAGACAACTCAGCTGATGATGTGCCTGCGCATGACTTCAATTGTTTAGCATTACACATTTTACTCAAGAGATATTACTGAGCAGCTTTTATTGTAACTAAGGGTGCACATGTATTGCAATAATTTGCAGATCTAATCCAACTTGAACCAATTATCGCTAATTGGATCAATTTTTTGATCCCTTGTACTATATTAGATTGAGAAATCACTAATCTTCATGGATTGGACCGGATTACGGATCCTAAAATAAAAAACCACGGATCCAGTCCGATCCAATCCTTTTATAAGATAAACACACATACATATATATGATTACATGTACTTATTATCTTGGAGAAAATCAACCACAACTATCAACTTTAAATTAAAACCCTTACTTACTTAACCTCAACGACCGATAGTCCCCCTCCTCCATCTCGTTGACGGCACCACTCCCTTATCTTATCTAAGAGTTTGTGAACCCTTTCCCCCTCCTTTTCATTCGAGAGCTTTGACAACCTTTTTCTTTGATCTTAGCACACTTTCTAGGGCTCCAATTTTTTCCAAATCCACTCAATAGTTGAAATCAATGGCAGCGATCACCAAAAATTGATATTTTGTATAGCTACAAATCAATCTGTCATATCCGTGTTGATCCTCTTATTTAATTTCTTTTTATCGTTTTTGATAACTATTGTTGTTTTCTTTTTTAGTTTTATAATTTGGTTTGATTTGTTGGGAATATGTTATAGATTTGTGAGATGTATGTGTGGTACAAATTTTTGTGGTTTATTTGATTAAGTTTAATTTTATGAAGCTTTCGATAGAAAAATGTCAATCCGCGGAACTTGATCCAGTCCGGTCCGCGTTATGAAAATTGGATTGAGTTGGATTGATGAATTATTTGGACTGGACCGGACTATAATTTTCCAATCCACAATAATTGGATTGGAGTGCGGATTGACATTAATTGAACTGGATCCAATCCGCGTGCACCCCTAATTGTAACAACATCCTTTGTCTTTTTTCCTATTCAAGGCATTGCCAACACAATCACCTTTAATAAGTGATGTTTCAAAGTGAATTCCTAACATTTAAGAAATCCAAGGTATCAGTCTCACATTCTATTTCTATCACTCTGACAATTCAAATTTTCAAACTTCTACACTTTGAAAACTCACTACTTATACCAATCGATTTGTCTTTATACCTCGAGATTGCCTTTTAATGATGTTTCTAAGATTCTCAATAATCTCTAAAAATGATTAAAAGACTCTCAACAAAATTTTCCTCTTATTTACAAGTGATGCATTCCATATTTGGTACAATTACCAAATTAATTATCTTGAGATTATCAATCTCCATTAGTTCTTATCACAAATCTTGAACCATATATATAAATAAAAATATAAGCTACAATTTTTCTTTATTATGTCAACACACCTTCTTACCTAAATAAGAAGTCTTAGGATAAACATCTAACTTCTTCTATAATTTAGTTATCATCAAGCAAACATTGTAGTTAAACTACACTCCAGCTTTCTCCAAGAAATCCTTGTGTCTGATTTTAGCTTATACAATTCACATATTTGAGTTAACTGAATAAATTACATAACGATAGTAGAGATCCCTGGATCAATCATTTGTAATATTCAATTATTTCAAGATTACTTTCTCTTTTATCTTTGGTTGAATATAGGACAATCTCATATTATCCCACTCTCAATCAAATCCCTTGATTTGATGTTAATATTCAACACTCATACAAGTAATTTACCTTTGAAACTTAGTACCGACATTTGCAAAATCTAATCTGAGCCAATTATCATCATAATTTATATTCTTAATGGTAATACTTGTGCACCTTCTAAGTCTTCAAGATTCCAGGATATTATATAGGGTTTCCAAACTCGATACCATTTATTCATGAGCATAACATGAGTTCTAGTAAGTTCTAATGGTTTCCACCATCCACTTAAAGTGATCCAACAATCGCCTGAAATCATCTTTAAATATATCCTTAACTTTGATTATACCATTGTGACAACCAGATCTTAACTAAACTTTGAGAACAAATTATTTCACATTATCGTCAAAATGAGTTGTCAATCTTGGTCAATGAATATTCATTCCCACTACCATATATTATTCTTTGGGTTTCTCAAATCCTTAGATTCATTGATAACTCATTCTCTCCAATTTAGACAATATCAGTCTAAAATATTAGACTAGAATATCTTACAACTCACCGCAATGTTCTGGATTAGACTATTTTTCAGTGTCAAATTCTTAATTTCACCTTTCATTACCCGACAATTTACTTGTCATTCCAATATGGATTCATACCATATCTAGAATTTCTACTTCATAACAATTTATAAAGTATAAATACATTACTGGTTTCCTAATCTCAAATAGTTTTTTATCATAATCACTAATTTATTTACTGAATAACTTCCATTATTTCTCTACTAGTCTTAATACTTGTATTAAATCATATCTCAAAGCGATTTACCATCTTTGAGTTCCATCCAAAGTCATTCAGTATTCCCTTGTTTCATAAATTATATTCTCCTAATACACGTCTCAAGGTCTAAATTCAATAGATACTTCTTCACTAACTATTATTTATCTAATAATATCACTGAGAACAAAGACCATTGACAATAGTTAATCGAAAAAGAGTTAAGTTTTATTTTTGTAAATTTTTCTTATTTCTTTCCTTTTTCAAACTCTTCGAGTTTAAGATTCTTTTGAACTCTTACCTTCAATGCTTTCTTATATCATGACGAATCAATGGACTTCAACCATCTTATCATCATTCAGGTATAACATAACTCTTATATCTACCACGTCGATATAATAAAGCATAACAAATAATGTATCTCAGTCTTTTATCTTTTGGTTACCTCCCAAAATCACGATAAACTCATTTATTACATCTTAAGCTTCTTCGTAACTTGAGACAACTTTCAGAGTTAGTAAACTAAGGGTATGGTACTAAGGTATACCAAAGTCAATAACCTTAAACTTCGAAACCAAATTATATCCCAATTATCACTTGTTTCCAAGTAATAAGGTTATTCTTTGAAGTAAACACTAATACCACACTGTATCAAAGTTCACTACCCTAAGATTTGGAGTAGGCTCTGACCAATCTCTGATACCAAACTATATCAGAGTAATTAAATGTAACAAAGCCCTTAAACTTAGTCTCCGATACCATGCTATAGCATTCCCTAACCCGATTGGGGCGATGCTCGGCCTCGAACTGTAATTAAGCCTTGAGATCCCACTAGACTTATCTAGAGCCAGCAACCTCTCCTTCTATCTCCTGATAAACACAACTGTATATTAAATATCGATGTAAAACAAATAATAAACACAACGAAAATTTAAAACTTTTTTTTATAATCAAACACGATATACGGTATCAAAATCAAACCAAAATAAATCTCAATTATACAAAACTTCACATCCCTTGTGATATTGCAAAACTGTAATTCAATACAAATATATACTACAACAAAATGCGTCTTTTGCAACTAAACATTTGCGACTAAATATATTTTGTTACTAAATATATGCTTTATTGTAACCAAAATAAGTTTAGTCATAAAAGAGTTTTTTTTCCGACCACGTACAAAATAGTCACAAATGATACATGCATTTAGTTGCGAAAAAGTTAAAATTAAATTCCATTTACGAAAAGTATTTTTGATTAACATTCATGACGAATTTTTTGCAACAACAAATATTTTGTTATAAATAATTAACGTATTTTGCAACTAAAAGAAATATTAGTCATTACAAATTAACTTTTTATAACTATTTATTTAATGGTCATAAATGTTATATTATTTGGATGCAAATAGAATTATATTAAAGTTAATTTACTTTTTGTGACAAATTATTTGTAACCAAATATTTTTTGTTAGTACTAATTATTTTTTAGCAACGGTAATTATATTAGTCACGAAAAAACTTACTTTTAGCGACAACTTATCGAATAGTCATAAATGACGTATTAATTTAATTACCATTAATATTTAAAATATATTTAAGAAAAGATATTTTTTTTCATAAATACTTGTCGTAACAAAATAAATTGGTTACAAATACTTTTTTCTTTAGCAACAACAAAAAGTTAGTTGTCAGAATATTCTTTTTTTGTCATTTAAGTAATTTCTAAAAATAATATTTAGTTTGTTGTAAATAACTTTTTTTCATATATGGATTAATAAAAAAAAACTTTAATATTTACGCTTTTCCGTTAATCTTTTTTATTGAACCAAATTTATTTTGTCAAAGATAAAAAAAAAATTATTTCGTTAAAAAAAATTACATTCAACTCAAAATGAATATAAAATTGTACTTAATTTTGTAGTCACTACTTCTTTTTAGAAAAAATAATGTATTGATTTAAAAAAATTAGTAAGCATCAAAATTATTAACTTATACTTTTTGCCACGAAAATAAATTAGTAATTATTTTTGTTTTTTGAACTATTTATATAAGTTTCTACTAATAAATAACAGATTGTATTGGTCGCAGTAAAATTGTGCATGGGGGAAGAGTTTGATCTATGTAGCTAACTCCAATTTTGGGACTGGGGGTATGTTGTTTTTATTTTTTATTTGTCGCGGTAAAATCGAGCACAATGAAAGAGTATGATGCGTGTAATCTTAAAAAATGGTAAATAAGATATGTTTTTAAAATTTAAATAAATAAGACTTCGTGATTTATTTTAATGCATGCTCTATAATTTTCTAAGACTTCTGTATTTCATATATGCTATTTTTGAATACAAAAGATTTAGTTAATAAAGTGTAAAAAAATCATATTTGACTTTTTCTTAGCATATATTTACACAATCGGACTATTTGTGAGAATTGAGAAGTATATTAAATAAAAGATATTACATTTTTAAAGATATACACAAAAAGCTATCCTTATTGTTTTTTTTTTTCATTTGTCCTTGTCTTAATGTAAACTTATAATGCACATACTTTCACAAAAATACTACATGTATCATAACAATAAAATTAATTGGCGCGTGAAATTTTTAGAGTTATTTTGATTGATTTCAATATTCATTTTTTTATAATACTTTCTAATAATTATTTATTCGAAGTTAATTATTCAAAAATCACAATGACGAATTTTTTAAACAACTTATATTTATTGTATTTTTGACATTGAAAATGTTGTTGGAATATAATGCTAATGTTTATTTAATTTGAGGCATCAACAATAGAGATGAAGGTACTAAAATAAGAAAATTCACTCAACTAATTGTTCAAAAGAAAATCAATTCAACTAAAATGCCTAGTACAAGAAGAAAAATCAAAGAGCAAAGCTAGTGTCGATGAGGTAAAGCCTTATTTGTGTCGTGCCTACTTCCCTAACTTGTGTAAGTTAGAACTCTAAAAATATTTCCAATGGTAAATGATGATTGTAGGCATGGGTTTATGTTGTATCAACAATGTGGATAAATACCTATCTTAAGTAGCTTGAATTGTCATTAAAGTTCAAAAGCGCTCTTCAATGGCTATCATTGCACCCTTTAAAAGTCCACATTCGATATAGACAATGTTTATTCCTTATATGTCACGTAAATTCAACATTTAAAATAAAATTTTCATTGGAGATTTTTTTCATCTGAATGTCTATTTAGTCCTAGGTGGCCCTCTAAATATCTTACTGAATACTTTTAATGGGAAAAAAGTTTATTTATTTTTAAGACGAAAATACATTGTTTAGAGACAATTGACTTTTTTGTTACACAATTGGCTTGAATTAGATCTAATTTTTTGTCACAAAATTTTTTTTATACATAAAAAATAAGTATCGATTGCTTTGTATTTCTTAAAAAAAAAAAGATCTGACAAAAAAAGGAATAACTATACACACTAAAGACAAGAAACTCACAACAACTACAACTACTTTAAATGGGTTGACTAGCAATTGCATTTTGTAAACCCTACATAAGACCAGTCTTTTACAAATAAAAAATCAATCAAGAACATCAGTTCAACACTCAACAATTGCACTGTCATACACAACAACTATAAATTACCGCAAATCAATTAAAGTATCCTTAAAGTTCTGTAAATTACAAATTGAAAAGTATATTCCATAGTTCAGTAGTAAAATCTTAGTGAATCAATTAAAATGTTCTAGAGTTTGTAATTAGGAAAAAAAAATATAGGAATCCTAACAATTCTACAAAGAAAAGAATAAAATATTAATGGCAGCAAGGAATGTACTGCAAGACAACCTTCTACGACAGCGTTGTTGCTACGCATTTATGTTTCCACATAATTTCTTGAGTTTGCCTTTGTGTCAATACTATTTTGTATGCTATGTATCTTTTTTATTTCCTCCACCATATCAACTGATTGGATCTTACACCGTAACCTCACAGTCATCTCTTATTTTGTATGCTACGTATCATTTTTTTGTTTTGATTAAGAGATGACTTTGTTGTACGGTCACTTCTATGACATGCTAATGATTATTATTTTTTATATTTGAGCCATGACTTTGCCTCCTAATACAAATATCAAATTGTTTCTATTACTTTTCTTAAACTAAGTGCATGATCCTCTAGTTGGCCTTTCTTTGATTCCTGAATATGGCTTGTAGCCATAATACACTCTAGTTGGCCATTAAAATCTACACCTTATAGGACTTATGAAAAAGTAAAATATTAGCTCAACCTTTATGAACATATCATTATTAATATGATCCATGATTTTGTGCGCCTCAAATCTACTAGTATGATTTTATTAATATTAAACTTGTGATAGGTGAGCAAATGGGTAAAAGTTGAATGCAGCTTTGAAATAGATATTGGCTTGAATATATGAAGGGAATAAGAGATTTTATAACTATAGCACGTGGCGTAATGGATAAAGCATCTAGAACATGATGCCATGTTGGTTATGCAATAATAGAAATTATGAACATATTGATATAGTTGAAAAACATTTAAAGAAAAATAGGATGAATAAAAATTATACTCAATGGGTGCATCATGGAGAAAGTTATACCACAATAAATAATGATCATTCATTTGAAAGTGAGAGTGATGATGAGGAAGAAGTTAATGGGGTAGAAGACTTGTTAGAATATATGAATGTCTATCTTCCTGAAGATGCAAATGCCTTATCTTTTGAAACATTCGAGATTCAAACTTCTGGCTTCCCACAATTTCGAGAACCTACAACTGATCATGCGACTAATGAAGAATAAAAAAAGTTCGAGAAATTGTTTCAAGAAGCACAAAAACCCATTTACTCAAGTTGTGAGAAATTCTCCAAGTTAGATATTGTGATAAAACTTCTTCATTTGAAAATAATAAACTTATTGATTAACAAATCGTTTGACATGCTTCTTGTGTTGATGAAAGATTTATTACCTATTGAAAACACTCTCCCAAAGTTTTATTACAAGGCTCGAACATCTCTTCGGGATTTGAGGATTAGGTTACCTCCCTATTCATGCATGTGTAATGATTGTTTTTTATTTTGGAAGGAAAATGCAAACAAATGTAGTTGTCCAAATTGTGGTGAATCAAGGTATAAACCAGTTGAAGAAAATAAAAAGCAAATTCCTCAAAAGGTTCTTAGGTACTTTCCATTAAAACCAAGACTTTAACGGTTATTTATGTCAAGAAAGACAGTAAATGATATGATTTGACATAATAGAAATCGCGTAGACGATAAAAGTATTTTGGAGCATATGTCTGATTCATTAGCTTGACAAGAATTTAACAAAGAATATGAGTGGTTTTCTAACGATCCACAAAATGTTCGGCTTAGTATTGCAAGTGATAGGTTCAACTCTTTTGGTGGAATGGGCAATCCTTATAACATGTGGCCCGTAATGCTTATCCCCTACAATTTGTCATCTTGTAAATGCATGAAAGAAAATTTTCTTTTTATGTCCCTCCTTATTCCAAGACCAAAGTCAGCAGGAAGAGATATCGATGTTTATTTGCGTCCTTTAATAGATGAATTGAGAGATTTATGGGAAAATGAGGTGAATGCTTATGATGTTATGTCCAAGAAATATTTTAAATTACATGCAAATTTGTATTATTGACAATCAATGACTTCCCAGCATATGGCATGTCGTCTGGTTGGAGTACGAAAGGATATATGGCGTGTCCGACTTTTAATAAAGGCACGTGTTCGATATACTTGAAGCATAGTAGAAAGGTATGTTAAATGAGTCATCTTCGTTTCTTACCAAGCAATCATTCTTGGTAAACACGACATAAAAAACATTTTGATGGTAATAACGTGAAAAGGCTTAAGCCAAAGGAATTGCCTGGCACTGAGATATTGTTACAACTTGAATTTGTGAAAGATACACAATTTTGGAAGGGTCTTCAAAAAAATAATGGTCCACGTCGTGCTATAGAGTTAAATTGGACAAAGAAAAGCTTTTTCTTTGAATTGTCATATTGGGGTACACTTAAGCTTCGACATAATCTCCATGTTATGCACATAGAAAAGAATATTTGTGATAGAATACTCGGGACATTAATGAATATTGATGGGAAAACTAAAGACTCGGCAAAAGCTCGATCGGATTTTGAGGCGATGAGAATAAAGAAGGAATTACATTTAGTTAAAAAATGTAAGAAATTTAACATTCCTCGTGCATTGTATACATTTTCAAATGAAGAAAAAAAGAAGTTTCGTGATTGGTTGAAGTCTGTAAAGTTTCCATATGGGTATGCATCAAATATTTCTAAATGTGTAAGCATCAGTAAGTCCAAGATTTCAGGGTTAAAAAGTCATGATTGTCATGTACTTCTCCAACAACTTATTCATATTTCAGTACGTAGGTATTTCGACACAAATGTGGCTCCAACACTAATTGAGCTATAATTTTTCTTCAAAGAGTTATGTTCTAAAACTCTTAATTTACAAAATTTGGAAAGGCTTGAAAAAGATATAGTGATGATATTATGGAAACTTGAAAGAATATTTTCACCAACTTTTTTTGATATTATGGTCCACCTAGCTATCCATTTACCACGTGAAGCAATACTTGGCGGACCTGTTCAATATAGATGGATGTATCCCATTGAAAGTTAATAACTTAAGTCTTATCATCAATTAGCTAATTTTATTTTATATATATATATATATATATATATATATTTGTGTAAGTTAAGCAATGGAGTTTAAATTTAATATGAAACATATTTTTGCATACTCGAAAGAAATATGTACAAAATAAGGCAAGACCTGAAGGTTCAATTGCTGAAGCTCATATCGATAGTGAATGCCTGACATATTGTTCATTGTATCTTCAAGGAGTTGAGACAAGATTTAATCTTGAAGATCGAAATCATGATGGATGTGACAGACAACAAAAAAATAATCTACCTATTTCCTCAACAAAGTTTAGAGAGTTAGGTTCAACAAAATACGACTCACTCGAAAGAAATGAACTTAATAGAATTCGGTATTATGTGTTGAACAATTTCCCTGAAGTCATGGCGTACTTTGAGTAAGTTTGATCCATGTGTATTTTTGCTAAAGTTATGTTTGCTTTTCTATTCTTATTGAAGTGAAATCTTGTTATGATATTTATTTATATTTTAATTATAGTAAGCACATGGAAGAACTTAGAGAAGGAAATCCCAATAATGTTGATCAGATGCAAGAAATGTTGTTTCCCAAATGGTTTGAAGAACATGTAAGTATTAAGACCTATATAATATTTGTAAAATATGTATTGTTATAGCTCATTAACATACTTGTTAATATTATTAGATTAAATTATTGTGCCACCAAAAAGCAACCGAATCAAGTGATGATCTATATTCATTGACGTGTGGTCCTGATCCATGAATCAAGCAGTACACTGGGTGAGTAATTAATAGAGTTAGATTTCATACAAAGGAACAAGAGAAGTGTCTTCGAACACAAAATAGTAGAGTAGTTGTTCCTGGAATTCATTAATCCAATGAGTTCATTTTTATGATGTATTGAAAGACATCATTGAAGTCAGTTATTATCTTGACAATCAAGTTTTATTGTTCAAGTGTGATTGGTGGGATGTTGGAAATAGCAAGATAGGAATACGCAAAGATAAATATTTCATTAGTGTTAATACAAATAAGACATGATACAAAATTTATACTTATGTGTTAGCTTTTCAGGCGAGACATGTTTTTTACTTAAATGACACTAAGCTATGCAATAGTTGGCGAATTGTGCGAGAAATAAAGCCTAGAAATGTCTTTGATGTCGTGGAAGTAGAAGAGGAACAATGATCAAATAGTGAGGTGTTTCAAGAAGATGTTCAAGATACGGCTAGTGTTAGTGTTTCTGATGAAATTGATGCATTGCAATTGATGAGAAATGATATGATTCCAACTGAAGTTGATGTAAGCACTAGCAGAAGAGATGATGTTTCATTGGTAGGTATCATTATTGATAGTTAGAGTGATGAAAATGTTGAAGTAATGGACTATTCTAGTGATGATGACAATGATTTAGAATGAATGTGCAAGGTGTGTTTCATTTTTCTTGATTGTTTTTTTTTTTGACCCATATCAATGTTAGCATCAAATAAATGGTCTACATATAATAAAATATGCTTTTAAGTTGGTGATTTTGTTGGTTGCAAATACTTCTTATGTCAAACTTAGTAAAGTAATCATAACACTTAATATTATGCTATGATTTTTTTGAAAGATTTTTGTATAGCTATGGCTCCCGGAAGTCAACAAGGAACAAATTGCTCTTCTCGCAATTCTAGTAATGCCAATTCGGGTAATATAATGATTTATACTTCTTGTTGTTGCTTTATACTTTTTGAAATTATACATATAAACTAACTTACTTTTCATGAGAATTTACGTGTAGGAGTATTATCTCCTGCAGTTGTTCCATCTCAAATAGCAAGTGCTACTAATTCTCATGTCTTTGATCAAATATCATCACAAGTTGTTACTGATCATACTACTACAACTAGTAACACTGGTCGGATTCTTATCACAATGGGCTTTTAATTGCATATGTAAACTAATTATCAAGCTAGCTTTTGCATTTTCAATTGTGTATATATGATATTTTCTTTTCTTACTTAGGTGGACAAATTAAAAAAGGGCCCTCTTGACCAACATTTAGCAAAAAGCAATGGGATCAAGCTAAAGGTTAATATTCTTGATGGAAAATTAAAATCAGTGGGAGCATGGGCAGCATAATTCATAAAAGAGTTAGGGACAATTTGTTGAACATATGCACCAATTCGAGTTGCAGAGTGGAAAAAAATGGAACAGAAAGATCAAGAACAAATTTATGACCTCATTCTTTTAAGTAATTATTTTTTTTAACTTAGTCTTAATATATGTCTTATCCTTAATTATATTATATTTTTAATGTCAGGATAAATTTGAAATAGACTTGAATTGCTCTCAAATTTTATTTGCTGTGAATAAAATGTTGAGCCGTCGATTCAAAGGTTACAAGCATGAGCCCTATAAATACTATAAGACGTTTAGTAGTCGTGATGAGGCTTGTGAAAATTCATTCAATGACGTGAGTATTGAAGATTGGGAACTTTGTTGTCAAGAGTTTGCATCAACAAAATTCAAGGTATCCTTTCATGAGGTTTTTTTATTATCATTCAAAGAAGATTTTTATATTGTCTTCTTATACAACGTTTTTCGTATAAAAATAAAGTGAAGCAAACACTAACAATTGTGGAAAAGCTGAAATTAATCATTGCTCAGGATCGAAGTCTTTTGCTCGTTATCAACATGAATGGTATTTCTATAATTATTTTTTTACATAATTTTGGATATTTGTTGAAATACTATTTATTCATTGTTGTAAAAAAATATTTCAAGAGGATGATGGTGAATCAGTTAGACCTATTGAGTTTTGGAAGAAGACCCACTATACGGAGAAAGGTTGGAAAACACCAATGGCGCAACAACTTTACGTAAGTTTTTTTTGTTTTATTTGTTTTATCAATTGACCTCTCATTATTTAGTTTATTAATAAGATTTAGTGCATATAGTTGTAACTTAACATATGTTGATACATTGAATATTAAACTTCTTTTTTCACTGGCCTAATTTTTTTTTACTCTTTTAATGAATGTGAATCCTTTAATCATTGTATATTACTTCAATCTCGGCCATCACTAATGACTGATGTTAATGCATGTATTATTTTCGAATTGATGTTAATGTTTGTCTCACTTCAACTCCAACAACAATTAATTAGGTGTCGATATATTGGTTGTAAGTTTAATCATGTTCTTGTTGATGTTAATGCACGTGTTATTTTTATTAAAGTTATACATTTCATTATGTTGTAGGAGGAAATGATAGAACTTCAATTTCGGCCATCACCAATAACTGAAGATGAAATATATAAAGAAGTGATGGACAAAAAGTCAAGCTATGCTCGCGGTCGCGGGTACGGAGAAATTGGCTCATCATCCTTAATAGCAATATGAATAAGAGTTGAAGAACTTCAAGAAGCAAAGGGAAAAACTACTGATGCAAAAAAAAGAGCTAGTGAGTTGGCTCAACATGTAGAGACTCAAAAATAGAGCTGACTAAGACAAGGTCAGAGCTATACATGACACAATCAGAAATACAAAATACTCAGGCAGCTATGGAAGTTTTAAAGAGAATGCGAGATGAAATGGAGGCAATGTTTCAATCAGCTATAGAAATACAACACATCTTCTTGGTAAGACTATTAATTTAATTAATGATATATATTTAAAGTTTTTCAAATTAGATAAGATTTATTCAGGTGCATGGTTATATACTTGTTCTTTTGTTAAGTATGGCATTCTATTGTTTGATACCACATTATCTCTTTTGTTAAACAATACAAATTTAAAAATTGGTTCACTTGAGTGTATGCTAGTTTATTAATTATACTCGTCCCTCAACATTAGATCTTTAACATTAATGTCTTCTCTTTGTTATTAATTGCAGATTTCACACATAATTTAACTGGTGCATGGGTGCTTCAAATTACATTCAAATTTGGCGCAAGATGTTTACTTGTTGGGACTACGAGAGTTTAATTGGTTTTCGTACTAGTTTTATTTACATAGAATTGTTTTTTAAAATGGGTTTAGAATTAGAGACATGGATGATTCATAGCTTCTCTTAGTTAGTTAGTTAGTTTGTTAAATGACTTTGCTTTATGATGTTCTTATATAGTATAATGTCATTCAAGTATTTAATTTATTCTTTTTAAATTGCAGGTAAACATCGTAAATTTTATTTAAATGATGACAATTTTTGTTTGTCGTTATTATAAACTTTTACAACTAAATATATCAATTTGAGTAACCAATTATATTTAGTTGGTAAAAGTTCTTCCAGCAAAAAATGTTTGGTTACTGATATAAACTTTTGCAACAAAATAAATTATGTCCATTAACAAATTAATAACAAAATATAACTTGTTACTATTAATATCTTTTACAACCAAATACTTCTTGTTGCGATTGCAATTGTTTTTGCAACTAATGAATTTTTGTCACGATTACTCAAAAGTAGGGATTACGACATTTGTTATAGAGTATTAATAACTAAGCAAGTATAGTCACTAATAATATTTACATTTCCAACCAATTTAGATAAAAAAAAACTTTAGTGTCAAAATGTTATTGGTCGATAAAACTACAACATATTAGTAACAAAAAATAGAATTCGCGACTATTTTAATATTGTTGAAAAATGTAAAAATTAGATGATTTAAATATTTTTAATTATATTTGTAACTAGATATTATTCACAAGTTATTGGTCATTATTAGTATTATTTGCAACGACTTACATTATTTGGTTACAAAATAGTATATGTGTCATAGGTCTTTGTGACTAATGAGTGACCAATTTATTTGGTTAGTAAAACATTTCTACAACCATAAAGTAGTTGTAGCGACCAAAATATTAGTTGCAAAATAGGTATTTTGTTGTAGAGTATATATAAGACAAGGGAAGATTCATACATCGAAAAGAAGATCAAGACTCTGAAATCTTCTTTATCTAGTAATCGTAGCGCTCGTCGATTTTTCTGAAATGTTAATTGGGGTGAGGGCACCAACTTGCTTAGTAAGTAGGGATTCACAAAACCATCAACATTCCATATAATAATCAAGAATGATATGTAATAACAATATGCACCAGATAGCTAACGGGATTATGAACAAATATAATCCAATACATAACTGATGCAAATCTGACTGTCAATGACTATTACACCGTGATTCTCATTTTATTTGTAAAACTAGGGCTGATTACCCACTGAGACCACTAATGCTATTGCTAGACCTACACATTGGCAGATGTGCTATCTAGTCAATCCAATAATGTCCAATGGTTTTATCTGAAACCCTTTAATGAGTATCTAATTCATGCAACCTATCTAACTGAGTAGGAAGTTACATATAAGCCTGGAAGGTAATTTACCTCATATATAACCTATTATCAGTTCCAGGAACTTACTCTCGTGAATCGCATTAAACACCATTTTTCATTTATTAAAAACATCACAGTTTACATAATCTTCACATTCAGTACATAAACTACATAAACTACATATATTAAGATAGCCAAGCAACATAGATAAATAAACAAATCCATACCTACCTCGGTTCAGGTTTTTGTTTCCTAACTTCCTAAGTTTTTGGGTCACTAACTGGAACAGCCTATTTTCAAAATGGACCATCACGGGGGCCGATGCGGTGCCACAACCAAGCCTACCAGCGTCAGGTTTGTCCTACATGCCAACTCATCCACCATTTAACCATGATTAACCTCAAATTACAACAAGTTACTGTTTAAATTGTTACTAACCTCTAGTCATCCGCTAAGATCATTTTTAAACTCAAATAAATCACAATGGAAGTATTTTAACATGACAATCATAATATAAACATTACAAGTCATGCAATCAACTCTGATGCCTAGTGTGGAAAACCCATATAGCCTCATAGATCAAAAATGTACCTCAACGTAAATAACGTACAATCCCAAATCCCAAAATAGAACAAAATATGTATAGACAAACGTACAAGCCTGGATAAACGTCTCTGTATTCCAGTAGTTTGCCCTTGCCCCGGCTCGTACTAGGATTTTCACTCAAGCCATCACAAAAAAAAAAAGATGACAAGTCCAAAGTGTGTATTGCCAAGGAAATTAAGTAAGCAATAGGGAAAGTAAATACCGGAATTTAAAACAAAATTATTAAATAAACATGCATAAATAAAAAATAGGCAACTGTGCTCATCGCATGCATATGTAATAGTGAAAGCTCAAAGTGTGTGTTCCTAGCCCCTAGGGTTAGACTAGCACTATATTTTGGACTCCCAACATACTATTGACGGCGAGTAGCACTCAAGCAAGACCAGTATCTGGATTCGCTAGAAGGTCGGCGTGGAACCTATGATGCACCCATACGTGCTCGTTACAACTCTCGGGTAGCCCTATTCACCAAGATGACATACGTGATATGGCCTAGTAGACAAACACCGAAATGGCATGGAGGGACAGCCTCAACGTCCGTCCATTACAACACACCAGGAATATAGTAATAAAATATGAAATATGAAATCAAAAGCAAAATAAAGTACTACTCAAGCAATTTCAGTTGGGATACTACACACCTCACACCGCACTCCGTGTTCCGTCACTGACCCTCGGTCTGACTCCGCCTAGTCCCCGATATCCCAAATTTCAACCTGAAATGACCTAGTTTCATTTATAGTGGATATTTAGTCATTTAGATGTGTTTTAAGTCACTTAACATAAATTATGTCAAAATAGTCGAATGTAGCGCGTTAGGTATGGGAATTAGCGCGCTAGATTCTCAGACAATTATACGTTCTTTGCCCAGCAGAACATTAGCACGCTAATTTATGGCCTAGCGCGCTAATTGTAATCTAGCACGCTAGATTTTGTCGTTAGCGTGCTAATCGAGTTCTGGATAGTAAACAGCTGCAAATTCCTGGGTTTTTAAACAACCTACCAACCCAACAACAACCACAACACAACTTTAAACACTAGAAACCTATCATAACAACAACTCAACATCCACTAAATCTTCACTAACATCTCTCAAATTATGATCAAAAGATAGAGAAAGTTGTGGTGTTTGTGGTTCTCACCTTGGATTTGATGATTTACCCACTCTAAACTCCTTGAATCACCACATTTAATCACTCCAAGACCCTGTTTTTGCTCTTCAACTCACGGATGATAGGATGAGGAGAGAGAAAAGGTGGTGGAAATGTGATAATGTTGACTTTTATAGGTTGAATTTCCATCTCCTCTCACATGTGCATCTCTAGGAGATTAAACGAGCCTCATTAGCTCCTTTTCCAACCATTGGTGACCCCAAAAATGACACCTTTGGCACACTCACCTGTGTATTTAACTCAAAAAGTGGCCTTTCGGGTGTTCCAACGCTGGTTTCACATCTCGAACCGCGACATACGCGTACCACCATGTCCCTAACCACCAAATATGCATTCCATATTATTATGTTAACATATTTTATTCATTTTGTGTGTATTATTTCCCTCGGCCTAGTGTTAAGTCGGTTAGACTACCCGATACCCGCGTCGAAACGCATATCGAGGCTACTACTTACCACACGGTCTCGCACGTCAAATGTACTATAATAAAACACATTGCGATGCTATGTACACTATTTCAAGATAAACATCACAATTTAAATAAGTCAACACCCAAAAATAACCATTCACCTAGCTCCAGACGTGCACAAGCCTAATCGCGGGTCCCACGAGCGTATAAGGTGTCAGCTACGTCTGCAACCACGTCAGAAATAACGGCGAGTTATATTCAGGCCGTTACAACTCTTCACAACTAGGGGAGGTTTCATCCCGAAATTTAAATTAAACCGAAAATACTTACCGGCAAATAAGTGGGGATATCGTCGTCGCATAGTAGACTTTAGCTCCCAGGTGAATCCCTCGGTTCCATGATGCTGCCAACGTACCAAAACCTTCGGGATCTCTTTTTTCATCAAAATCTGAGTCCTCATATCCATGATTTTGATAGGCGGATCCTTGTATGACACGTCAGGTCGCACCTCAATCTTACGTATATCAACCATAGGCCTTGGTCCTGACTTAGCCAGCCTTAACATGGAAATATGACACACTGGGTGTACCCCTGCCAATTGCGGTGGCGACTCCAGACGGTATGCCACTCTGCGGACGCGTTCCTCAACTTTGAACGACCCATTGTATCTTGGTGCTAGTTTCCCCTTAATGTTAAAACTCTGATGACCCTTCCAAGGCGAAACTTTCAAGTACACTAAGTCTCCAACGTCGTAGCTCAGACCCTCAAGATACTTGTTCGCATATTTCTTTTGCCTATCATGCGCTACCTGAAGTCTCGACCTGATCTGTCTTACCTTCTCAGTATGCTCAACAATAACCTCAGGTTTTATAGTCGTTATATCTTTCAGTTCCGCCAAACATGCTGGTGACCTGTAGGGCCTAACATAAAGTGCCTCGAACGGTGGCATCCCGATACTCGCCTGATATTTGTTGTTATAGGCAAACTCATACAAAGGTAAGTACTATTCCCAAGATCCACCAAACTGTAGAATACACGCCCTGAGCATATCCTCGAGAATCTGAATTAATCGTTCGATCGCCGTCGATCTCGAGGATGGTACTGTGATACCAAATCAGTAACGCAGTGTCAAACTGCTCCAACATACTGTCCCACAGTCTCGATGTAAACCTCGGATCTTTGTTAGAAACAATGGAGATTAGGTCACCATGCAATTTAGCAATCTTTCTCGAAGATAGTGCTCAACTGTGTAACCGAATATCTCATGACGATCGGTATAAAATGTGTCGACTTCGTCAACTTGTCGATAACTACCCAAATCGCATTGTGTCTCCTCGTCGTCTGAGGTAGGCTATTGACGAAGTTCATGGTCACGTGTTCCCACTTTCATTGAGGAATGGGCAGGGTTGTAGTAACCCAGTTTGTTTTCTTTGCTCGGCTTTCACCTGTTGGCATAAATGACAACTCCGGACGTATCTACCCACGTCAGCCATCATTCTGGCCACCAGAACAATCTCCGCATATCGTGATACATGTTGGTCCGACCAGGATGAACTGTGTATCGCGACCGGTGTGTATCCTCGAGAATGTTGTCCCTGAGCTCCGACACCCCTAGTATCCACAATCGACCCATGTGTCTCAAGCACCCTTCTAACCCCTCAGACCACTCGGTGCACCCCAAATCCTGAGCCAAGCCACTGATCCGTAAATATCGGTTATCGGCTCTCTGCAACTTAGCCACCCGCTCTAGAGACACTCTAGAAACTCGCATCTAACAGAAACCTGTAGCTCAGCAATATCTTATGTCAAACACAAAGTCGACGCTGCCACAAGCAACCCGTGCTCATGTGTCATATGACGCAGTATTATCTGGTTTTTAGTGTCGCTTCTACTCAATGCATCAGCTACAATATTCGCCTTACTCGGATGATATTCAATGGTGAAGTGATAGTCATTCAGTAACTCGAGCCATAGCCATTGTCGCATGTTTAGCTCCGTCTGAGTGAACAGATACCTCAGACTTTGGTAGTCTGTGAACAACACAAACCTCTTACCACACAGGTAATGTCGCCATGCCTTCAGTGCAAACACGACCGCTGCAAGCTCCAAGTCGTGCACTGGATAGTTCACCTCGTGAGGTCTCAATCGTCGAGAGAAATAGGCCATAGGGTGTCCATCCTGCATCAACACGCCACATAACCCAGTGCCTGATGCATCAATATAAACGGAAAAACCTTTACCTGTCATCGGTAAAGAAAAACTGGCGCCGAAGTTAATTTCCTCTTCAGCTCCCAAAAAGCATCCTCACATTCATGTGACCATTCAAATCTAACATCCTTTTTGGTCAGCCTCGTCAATGAAACTGCAATCATCGAGAAGTCCTGCACAAAGTGCCTGTAATATCCTACCAAACCTAGGAAACTCCGGATGTCAGATACAGACTCGGGTGTCTTCCAGTCAATAATCATTCGAATCTTGTCACCATTAACTGATTCACCCTGCCCACTGATGACCGGGCCCAAGAACTTCACGTCACTCAGGCAAAAGGCACACTTGTCGAATTTGGCATACAATATGTGCTCTCTCAGCATCGACAATACATCTCTGAGATGCCTCTCGTGCTCCACACGAGTCTTACTATAAATCACAATGTCATCAATAAAAATAATGACGTATCGATCAAGGTATAGCCTCGGCACCCTGTACATCGAATCCATGAAGATAGCCGGTGAGTTAGTCACCCTAAATGGCATGACCGTGATCTCGAACATGTCATAATGCGTACTAAACGCGGTGTTCTCCTCATCCTCTTCTCGAATCCTCAACTGATGGCATCCTGATCAAAAGTCAATCTTCGAGAAGAATTTGGCCTCAGCCAACTGATCCAATAGGTCGTCGATTCTCGGAAGTGGGTAACGATTCTGAATCGTCACCTTATTCAGTTTTCGGTAGTTCACACACATCCGCATTGAGCCATCCTTCTTTTTCACAAAAAGGACCGGAGCTCCCTAAGTCGACATGCTAGGGTGGATGAAACCCTTTTTCAGTAAGTCCTTTAACTGGGTCTTCAACTCCTCGTGCTATGATGCCGACATTATATATGGTCTGTTGTAGATTGGCTGAGTGCCCAGGATCAGCTCTATAATAAAATCCACAGCTCCCGGTGGTGGCAATCCTGGCAAATCATCAAGAAACACGTCTGGAAACTCACAGGCAATAGGGATATCCTCAACCTTCAATACCGTTTTACGCTCCCGCTCCACCATAGTCGCGCACGTCTCCATCTCCTGCGACGTCGCTAATCTGCCTCGAGTGATAGTTAATGCAGACGCAACTCCAGCAAATGTAAACCTTGGAATCACTTCGATGTCAAACGTCGCAATCTTACTAAAACAGTCGATCTGTACGCGATAGGATGATAACCAATCCATCCCGAACATAGCATCGAACTCCGAGTACTCTAACACTCTCACATCAGCCGGTAACTAATGTCCCTCGATCTTCACAACACAATTTCGAAAAATCCAGTTAGGGTAAGTCTTATCCCTAGCTGTCGTGCTGAGAACAAGATATGTATATAAAGTCTGTGCATGTAACCATAACTTTCCTACCATTCTTCTAGAAATAAAAGACAAGGTACTACCAGAATACATCATAACATGCATAGGTATACCACAGACAGATAACGTACCCTCAACTAGCTATCTGGTCGCCTCCCTATCTTGCTGTGCGACCCCAAATGCCGCAAATTGATCCCTATCTCTGGCATGTTCCATCTGTGGTGGTATTGGTGCTGGTCTGGTACAATCTGCCACAATACGCTCCACCTGACCGCAACGATAACATGTGCGAGTCTCTGACCTGCCAAAAATCCTCTGACTCGGCTTTTGACTCTAACCTCTCGAAATTTTGTCCTGCCTCTGCTCCCTAAGCTGATGAACAGGTGCAGAAGACGTAGAATATGCCAACTGAAGGTCATCCCGTCACTCTCTGTCATCACGACGATCCCTGTCACCTCTACTACCCTGACCAGCCTGCCAATCTCCTCGATGAGGTCTCAGGCCCTGTCTCTGACTGTCCTAATCTTTCCTCTGTCTCTTCGGCCTCTGCTCAGACCGAGAACCTGATGCTTACGGCTCTACTGACTCCGCAGCGCAACCTAAATCGCTCGTCGACTGGCCCTCTAAATCATGTATGTCTCGTGTGCGAGGCACATGTCGTAGACCTCAGTCAAAGTACGAGCTCCACTAGATACAATCATACTCGCTATCCGCTCATCCACACCCCGGACAAAATAGTATATCTGTAGTCGATCGGTTCCTGTTATGTCCATGGAATACGAAAATAGATAGAGGTACCTCTCCATGTATAATGTGACCGACATATCACCCTGCACAAGGGACAAAAACTCATCCCTCAAACGAGCCCTAACCTCTATCGGTATGTACTCATCCATGAACAACGTCCGGAACTCTGCCCACGTAGTCACAGCAGGATGAGTCATTATGTAAGTAGTCCACCAGATCGCAGTATCGGCTCTCAAACAGAAACACGATAGCTACGGTCGATCGATATCCTCGACCCGAAGTAAGTCGTGTAGCCGCTCATGTGATAACAGCCACCTCCCAGCTACCTCTTAATGTCCAGCCCCATAAAAGTATCCTGAAAAGAACTTAAGGAAGTCCCTCATCTTCTTAAGTTCTTCGCTCGTAGGCATCTGGCTCCTAAAATTCAATGCCACTGCTAGCTGCTCGATCGTAGCAGGTGTAACCACCACTACAGCCTCCACTGGTACTACTACTGGTGTAGCCCTCTGTCTCTGATACTGCCGCTTACACCAGAACCTCAGCCCTAGTAGGAGCTACGACGGCTACGTAGTCGCCGGTGTAGCCACAACGGTAGTAGGAGCAACAACAACCTCCTGAGCTCTTAACATATCCATCAGCAATGCGTACTTACCATCCATAATCACCAACGACTCCAAAGTCAAGGTCGGTCTCGTCGGATCACTGGTATCTCCGACCTCAGGCTGAGGGGTATCTGATGTTCGTCTGTCCATCGATATATGCATCGAAGAGCGTGCACCAAATCAGCCTCAATACCAATATACGTGTATCTTATATATAATACACTTAAAAATTTAACACGTATATCTCTGATTTCTACCCATCTCGCCTCTCTTCCCAACTAGGACTCTAAGCAATTCCTTTGAGTTTCCACATCTACGGGTATTCGTCGAGTTTATCCTCAAAATTATACCTCAACTTATACCACACCTGTATCCGTGTCAGAGGTGACTTTCAATTCCTCGAGGTTCCCTAACCTTGCTCTGATACCAAAATGTAACGATCCATTTTCCAAATGGACTGCCATAGGGATCGGTGCGGGCCCACAACCTAGCCTACCAGTGCCAGGTGTGTCCCACATGCCAACTCATCCACCATTTAACAGTGATTAACCTCAAATTACAATAATTAACTATTTAAATTGTTACTAACCTCAAGTCATCTGCTAAGACCATTTTTAAACCCAAATGAATCACAACGAAAGTTTTTTAACACGACGATCATCATATAAACATTACAAGTCATGCAATTAACTCTGATGCCTAGTGTAGAAAACCCATATAGCCTCATAGATAAAAAAAAATGTACCTCAATGTAACAAACGTATAATCCCAAATCCCAAAATAAAACAAAATATGTATAGACAAACGTACAAGCCTAGCTAAACGTCTATGCATTTCGATAGCTTGCCCTTGCCCTAGCTCGTACTAGAATCTTCACTCAAGCCATCACAAAAAGACAAATGACGAGTCCAGAGTGAGTATTGCCAAGGAAATTAAGTGAGCAATAAGGAAAGTAAATATTGAAATTTAAAATAAAACTATTAAATAAACATGCAGAAATAAAAACAGGCAACTGTGTTCATCGCATGCATATGTAATAGTGAAAGCTCAAAGTGTGTGTTCCTAGCCCATAGGGTCAGACTAACGCCATACTTCGAACTCCCTACAGACTACTGTCGATGAGTAGCACTCAAGCAAGAACAGTATTTGGATTCGCTAGGTGGTCGGCGTGGAACCTACGACGCACCCACACATGCCCGTCACAACTCTCGGGTAGCCCTATTCACCGAGATTGCACACGTGCTTTGGCCTGGTAGACGTACACACAGAAATGGTACGGATGGAGAGCCTCAACATCCGTCCATTACAACACACCAAGAATAGATTAATGAAAAACAGAATATGAAATCAAAAGCAAAATAAAGTACTACTCAAGCAGTCCCAGTTGGGATACTACACATCTCACATCGCACTCCATGTTACGTCACTAACCCCCGGTCAGACTCACTAATCCCCGATATCCCGTTTTCACCGTAATGACCTAGTTCAATTTATAGTGGATATTTAGTCATTTGGATGTGTTTTGAGTCACTTAACACAAATTATGTCAAAATAGTCGAATCTAGCACACTAGGTATGGGAATTAGTGCGCTAGATTCCCAAACAGTTATACGTTCTTCGCTCAGCAGAACATTAGCACGCTAATTTCTGGCCTAGCGCTTATTGTAATCTAACACGCTAGATTCTGTCATTAGCGCGCTAAATGCGTTCTGGACAGTAAATAGCTGCAAATTCCTGGGATTTTAAATAACCCACCAACCTAATAACAACAACAACACCAACAACACAACTTTAAAACACTAGAAACCCATCATAATAACAACTATTCACTAACACCTCTCAAATTATGATCAAAATATAGAGAAAGTTATGGTGTTTGTGGTTTTCACCTTGGATTTGATGATTTATCTACCCCAAGCTCCTTGAATCACTACGTTAAATCACTCAAAACCCTATTTTTGCTCTTCAAGTCTCGGATGATAAGGTGAGGAGAGAGAAATTATGGTGGAAATCTGATAATGTTGACTTTTATAGGTTGAATTGTCATCTCCTCTCACATGTGCATCTCTAGGAGATCAAATGTACCTCATTAGCTTCTTTTCCAACCACTAGTGACTCTGAAAATGACACCTTTGGCACACTCACCCGTGTATTTAACTCAAAAAGTGGTCTTTCGGGTGTTCCAACGGTAGATTTCACGTCCCGAACCGCAACATACGCTTACCACCATGTCCCTAACCACCAAATATGCATTCAATATTATTACGTTAACATATTTTATTCATTTTATGTGTGTATTATTTCCCTCGGCCTAGTGTTAAGTTGGTTAGACTACCGGCACCGCGTCGACATGCATATCAAGGCGACTACTTAACACACGATCCCACACATCAAATGTACTCTAATAGCACTCATTGCGATGCCATGTACACTATTTATTTCTCAATAAACATCACAATTTAAACAAGTCGAACCTTAAATAACCATTGACCTAGCTTCGAGCACGCACAAGCCTAATTGCGAGTCCCACGAGCGTTTGAGTTGTCGGCCATGTATGCGCAACCACGTCGAAATAACCGTAAATTATATTTAGGTCGTTATACTCATTCTTTCCCTGTGTTCCAATACCTATCACAAACCCTTTGTGATCAATATAGGTCTAGTACCCTATGTTTAGTACCCATAATTCAGTCCCTAAAACCTAAGAAAACTCTAACCAATTTACAGCAAAGTTGTTGTTTTCTGGGGTGGGAATGTGTTCCCTCAATTGGTGGAGCGCGCTCCACCAATTGGGTTCATCCCAACTGATGAAGGGAGCGCACTCCTCTACTACATGAAGCGTGTTCTACCCTGCACTGTTTCAACAGTGACCAGGGCAGCAACCTCTGTTCCATTACCAAATCATTATAATGACCTCAAACACTATCCCAAAACATTAGGGAGAACCTCTAGTAAGGTATATACTCATTAGGATCATCAACAACAACAATTCATAGAGAAATTGTAATGGCCCAAAATCGCTAACCATGTTTACGTCTTTAAACAGGCTCACCGACCCATACTATGACGGCCCCAACTACTAAACAGGGCAATATTATACCAACACAGTTGGTATCAGAGCATTGGTTTAGAGACCAAGATGCATAAAATACAAAGCTTAGTTGTGGAAACCAGATGATCATTGCCGAAACCATTACTTGAGAAGTGAGTGACATTGAGATGGGGGTTTCTTATATGTACTTGTTAATTTTTGTATGTATATATATACTTATGCGCTATGTCACGTAGAAGCTAATTCGCAATTGATATCCCTTGCAGACCCCCAATGGCTGATACGCGCGGGGGAGGAGATGTAGAGCCTAGTGGCAGTCTGCCTCCTCTTACGGAGGATTTACAGCGATTGTCTGATCGAGTGACGGCTCAGGGCCAGCAGCTGACTGATTTCATCGCTATAATGACCGCTCGTTTTGCTCCACCGGCATCGACATTGACTCCTACAACTGCTACACCGATTATTCAGGCGGCAGCACTTCCTATTGTAGCCTTCGTAGCTCGATAGTTTAACTTCACCAAATGTGGAGATAGCGAGGCGATCGTCTCCCACGCCCGCTTCTTCCAGCACTTCAGTGGAAGTTCAGCTGGTGAAAGACTTCATCAGACTCAAACCAACTTATTTCGATGGAGTCAGGGATTTTCAAAAGACTTAGAAATGGATCCTATCTTTGAATAAGCTCTATCGGGTACTGAGGATTGATGATAGACTTCAGGCAGAAATCTCATCATAGACTCTCGAGAGAGACACCGACGTGTGGTGGCATATGACAGTGACCACTCACGGAGAGTTCGAGATATGGGATGCTTTCAAGCAAAAGTTCTATCAGCATTATTTTTCTCCTTCAGTCATGAAGAAATTGAGGAGAGAGTTCATGAATTTGAGACAGGGGCTAGAGGATATCGATACGATTATCTGCGCCAGTTTGTTGGGGACTTAGTGAAAGATGAGTCTGAGGATGTATATCACTTGGGTTCCGGACTCAAACTTGATATTGGGTATTACGTCGTCAGTTCAGGCGCAAGGACACTCACTGAGATCTATGAGCGAGCCCTAACGCATGAAACATACTATTAGAGCAGAGTTGCCGATGGCAGAGCACCGGGTCCGCTTTGCTGCGAAACGAGGCCTTACAGTATGAGAGGAGGAGACAGAGGGGTAAGGGGGCATGGGGATAAAATCGAGGTTCTCAGGGTTCAGGGACAGCTACTCACCCACTGGATGTGCCTCCTGTGTCATTCGTTGCTCGAGCACAGAGCACTGGGGGCAGATTCCCCTTGCCACCTTCCTTAAGACCAGCCTTACCAGCTCCTGTTGTTCCTGCACTTCACGCCCCACAGGCTTCACGGCAGTTGTCGTAGGGTGGCAGAGGTCGAGGCAGGGGCCGAGATACGAGACAGAGACCAGAACAAGTGCAGAGAAAGGGTCGGTATCAAGCACAGAGCCAGTCTTAGACTTAGGGTCAGCGCAAATAGTTGACATGCTACAGATGTGGCCATGTCGGACATATCGTGAGAGAGTGCCCGCATCCTGCAGCAGTGTACGCACAGTAGGCCCGAGAGGAGGTTCACATGGTAGCCCAGCCAGACGTCGACGCTACACGAGGTCTTATCGATGTTACGATTTCTATTTGCAATTACGATTTATATGTTTTATTTGATTCTGGCTCTACCGTATAGTTTATTGTTGGTCGCATGATAGACACCCCGGGGTTGAAACCTGTTCGGCTTAGTGTACATTTGATATTGAGTACTGCAGCCAGGGATAGAGTTTACCCTCATAGTATTGTGGAGAAGTGTCTTGTCAAAATAGATGGAATAGAGCTACCTGTTGATTTTAGAGTCCTCGAATGTTTAGAGTTCGACGTGATTTTAGGGATGGACTAGTTAGCTACATATCACGCTCATATCGACTATTTCAGCAAGACAATGATATTTGAAATCCCATGACGTCCGCCATTCACGTATAAAGGTAGTGCAACGAGGACTATAAGAACGAGAGGTCGACATGCGACTAGTGAGGAAATGGAAGCGTTAATTTTGATGTACACTGTACCAGAAAGTCAGGGACCTAGGGTGGAAGATATACCGGTTGTTAGAGAGTTTCCTGATGTTTTTCCAGATGATTTACCTGGTTAACCGCCGCAGAGATCGATTTCATTATTGAATTGGTACCAGAAACGAAACCAATTTCCATACCACCATGCCGGATGTCACCATGAGAGCTAGAAGAGTTGAAGACTCAACTACAGGATTTAGTACAGAAAGGATTCATCACAACCTTCTATGTCGCCATGGGGAGCACCCATCCTTTTTGTGAAGAAAAGGATGTACGTTGAGACTTTGTATCGACTATCGATAATTGAACAAAGTCACAATTAGGAACAAATATCCACTCCCGATGATAGATGATTTATTTGATCAGGTGAAAAAAGCACAATTTTTCTCCAAGATAGACATGCGATCAAGGTATCATCAGCTTAGGATCAGGGATGAGGATAGGACCATTACAGCTTTCAGCACCAAATATAGACATTTTCAGTTCACGATCATGCCGTTTGGCCTGACCAATGCTCCAGCAGTGTTTATGGATCTAATGCATCATGTTTTCAGACCTTTTCTTGACCGTTTCGTGATAGTCTTCATCGATGATATACTGGTATACTCGAAGACAAAGGAGGATCATGAATAGCACCTCGAAAAGAAGTTGCAGACTTTGAGGGAGCATAGATTATATGCCAAATTCAGTAAATGTGAATTTGGGTAGTCATAGGTGAGATTTTTGGGGCATGTTGTCGGAGTATCAGGGATATCAGTGGATCCAACCAAGATTCAGGCGATTATCGATTGACCAGCACCGACTTCAGTGACTGAGATCAAAAGTCTGCTAGGTTTGGCGGGGTATTATAGCCGATTCGTGAAGGATTTTTCGAAAATCGCTTCACCAATTAATAAATTGACTCAGAAAGAAGTGAGATTTCATTGGTTTGAGGAATGTGAGGAGGCATTCGCACAGTTGAAGAGGTTATTGACTACTGCGCCAGTATTAGTGTTACCAGAGGTTGGACAGGGATTCTCCGTCTATACTTATGCGTCTCATAGAGGTCTAGGATGTATGTTGATGCGGGTACTGGTACAGTAGCATATGCATCCAGACAGTTGAAGGTACATGAGAAGAATTATTTTACACATGACTTAGAGCTAGCAGCAGTAGTGTTTGAGTTGAAGATATGGAGACACTATCTGTAGGGAGAGACGTTTACACTCTTTACTGATCACAAGAGTTTGAAGTATCTCTTCACACAAAAGGATTTGAATATGTGGCCGCGCAGATGGTTAGAGTTTTTGAAAGACTACAACTTTTCCTTGGAATATCATCCGGGAAAGCGAATGTAGTCGCGGATGCGCTGAGTAGGTACCTGTTGGAGATGCGGAGGTTCCTACCGAACCTCGAGTTGAGATTTGCGCACAGATGAGAGTGTAGACTGTATCTACACAGAGTGGTAGAGGGTCGAGGGATCGACAGTCGTACTCCAGGTTTAATGAGTTAGCGCAGAGTGCATATTCTATTGATTGGACAAAGACGTATGACCAGGGTATGCGTTTCAAGAGCAAACTATGGATAACGTCAGTACCAGAGCTGAAAAAGAAGATTTTTCAGGAGTCATACCGTTCTTGATTCACTATTCATCCAAGTAGGACCAAGATGTACCACAACATGCAGAGGCACTTTTGGTGGCCTAGGATAAAAGTGAATGCGTCAACGTTTATTAGGAACTATGGGACTTGTCAGTAAGTGAAGGCTGAACATCGCAGACTTGGAGGATTGCTATAGCCTCTTCCCATCCCACGGTGGAAGTGGGAAGACATTGCTATGGATTTTGTGAGAGGATTGTCGAGAACCGCCCAGAAACATGATTCTATCTGGGTTATTGTTGATAGACTGACAAAGTCTGCTCATTTTTTACCAGTGGTCGCACATTATATGTTTGATCAGTTGAGTATATTGTTCAAGCGAGAGATTATTAGACTGCACGGGGTACCAGTGACTATTACATCAGACATAGATGTTATGTATACGTCCAAGATGTGGTGTACTATGCAGGAGCAGTATGGTACGCACCTACCATTTAGTATGGTTTTTCATCCTCAGACTGATGGGCAAACTGAGAGATTGATACAGGTTCTCGTGTATATGTTAAGAGCGTGTGTCTTGGAGTTTGGTGGATCATGGGAGGAGTACCTACCATTATGTGAGTTTGCATATAACAACATTTATCAGACCAATATTGAGATTACGCCTTTTGAGGGTTTGAATGGTAGACAGCGTCCCTCGCCATCGTGTTGGGCTGGGCCAGAGGACCGAGAAACCGTGGGGCCTGAGATTGTTGTTGATCACACGGAAAAGGTACGACTGAGACTCGAGGGAGCCCAAGATCGACAGAAGAAGTATGCGGACAGATATCGCGGTGATCTCACGTATACAGAGGGATCCTTTGTTTATTTAATGGTTTCCCCTCGGAAGGGTCTTCGGAGGTTTGGAGTGAAAGGTAAACTTGCACCGATATTTATCGGACCTTTCAGAATTAAGAAACGGGTCGGAAAGGTTGCGTATAAACTTGAGCTACCTCTACAAATGTCAGGAGTTCATCCGATTTTTCATATATTCATGTTTCGATTAGCTTAGTCGAAAGCAGGTGATCGTCTGAGTATAGATTTAAGCCAGATAGACCTAAGTAGGGATATTTCATATGAGGAGCGGCCTGTTCAGATCCTAGATCGAAGGGTACAACAGTTGAGGAATAAGTCTATCCCAAAAGTACTCGTCAAGTGGCAGTTTCACGATGATACAGAACTCACTTGGGAAAAGGAAGACTACATGCGAAATAGGTTTTCGTACCTATTCGAGTAAGGTATACATGTTAGTTCGACTTTTAATTTCGAGGATGAGATTTTCATTAGTTGGGAAGAATTGTAATGGCCCAAAATTGCCAACCTTGTTTACGTCTTTAAACAGGCTCACCGACCCATACAGTGGGACCCCCACTGTGATATGTCCATTTACCGTTGCAAGGGCCAAGGTACATTATATATTTGTTGTGATGTATGCCTAGTGTATTATATATGTGTAGACTATTAAGTTAATTTGCTACGGGTGTGTAGGTATCGAGACGAGCGGGGACGTACCTCGAGTCGCGTGTCAACGTGGAACCGAGGTAGCGGTATATTGTGGTAAGTTTCATTTATTTGAATTAAATTGAATTTATGTTGGGTTAATAAGTGGCTAATGTGGCCACATAGAAATAAATATGAAAGTACCTATAGTTAGTGTAAAACTTAAACATGAGACCTTAGATATACATCTAGACACACAAACACCCATCTCTATGCAAATGTGTTAAGGTTTTGAGTCACTCACAAGTGACTTGGGGGACAAGTGTGGTGTTGAAGACCACCCGATGTGCCCGAGATACGTGTGTGTTTTGAGATGAGTGGCTCACATTCAAGCCAACCCAAACCATATAACTTGGTCAATTAACGCCATTAGTCAATCTTATCTCCTTAAAAAAAACGAACGAAACAGATGAGAAGAGAAAAAAAAAAATTGGAAGAAATTCCAGAAAATAGGGAAGAATTTCGAAACAATTATATTTCGACAACATAAATAGAAAATAATGAATTTCTATGAAAAATAAAATATTTAGAATTTTGGACGAGCATTTTTCGGGGGTTTTATCTCGAAAAGCGCGAAATGGGCCGATTGGCCGAAAATAAATAAATAAAACTTTAGAAATTTGTCTCGACTTCGATTTGGCCTAAATTGAGACATTATTGAATGTTAGGGAATTAAGGGGAGAACTCCGGTGTTTGGGCACACATTTCGAATTCGTCGAGGGATCGAATAGACTAGGACGAGCGTGTGAATTGTAAGTACAATTATGATAATTTTATATTTCATTTCATTCATCTTTGTTGATTTATTGGTCTCTTGGTAGACATTACTACTTGAACTCGCACATCATGTTGTTCTTGTATCTGTTCATGAGTGAATATTGTGACAGGATGCCTTGTGAATTGTTTCGTTGCCTCCGATTCCTATACTTGATGTCATTCTTGAACAAAATTGATAAAAAGTATGCTAATGGAATAATGTGGATTTAAATAGACTTGTATTCGATTTCCTTTGGGCTTTGTAGCCTAACTTATCTTGGTATCCTAGAATTGTGGAATTATTTGTCTTTGAAATTAAAGTATGTATTATCTAGTGCCCATTGCACGAGAGATGCGCGGTTCACGGGGACATGGGTCTATCGAGGTTCCGGCACTCACCACTACACTTACGCAACACACGAGGTATGGGACTTGAGGTGGTCGATAAGCATGAGATTGATGTTGTAAAGCGTAGAGCGCAGCTCCGCTATTTATGTAAAATATGTTGAGCGCAGCTCTATATAGTAGTGGGAAAAGTTAGGTGATAGTTCTCACCGCCGACCAGAAGTAGATCATCTCGTCTTAGCCTGTGTCTGTTTCTACATCTTTAACTGTGGTATTTACTTGCATTACTTGTTTTAGCAATTTATTTCGCTACTTTATGCTTTTAAATATCATTCGTTTATTTTGGAAATGTGGCATAGAATTCTTCCGTTAGTACTTAAATATCACTATATTCACCGTCTAGTTTGTGACGGTGGGTGTAGGTCCGTCAAGCAGTAGCAGGCCAGGGAAGGAGAAGATTGGCGACTTCCTCTGAGCAGCTCGGCGACTCTCATCACTCATTTGTATGTCTCGACTTTTGTTGTATTATTATTGTTATGTCATTTTGGGTTGTACATTGGGTCGAGTGAATAGTGTCCTATATATACGTGCTTGTGATGATGTATTTCCTTGGTTTTCCACACTTAAGGATTTTTGGAGAATGAATGCTTTCGCTTAATGATAATGGAATTGAAATTACCTTTAAATTGGATAATATATCAATACATGGATTTGGAGGAATATAGGGACGAAAGGCTGACTAATACGTAATTAAGTCTTAAGTGATTTGCGTTAATGCTTGATTACAAGATTAGGCAGGGCAATGCCCTGTTTAGTAGTTGGGGTCATCACAGAAATCATCATTAACTATAGAATTCACCTTAAAATTTAAACCTTAACTTACCAAGTTGATGATCTATGATCTAACAGCTGTTTGATCTCCTTGAATCAACTTAATTCCCTCATGGATCAATCCTCACAAGATCAAACCCTCAACTACTTGGTTCCTCTCACTCTCTTGATGAATCGATGCAATAGTAAGGATAAACTTGAGATTTTTTATTTAAAATATGGATTTTCCTCGAGATCCCTGGTCAAGTAATTGATGTGTTAACATGATACCTTCTAAAGTGAAACACATGTTGATACCATCAATATTTACGCTCATCTTGAGGCGATCCAACGATCCATATAATTCAAACCAAACTTATAGTTTAATATATATATATATATATATATATATATATATATATATATTTATATATCAAATATATATATATATATTTATATATCAAATATATATATATATATATTTATATATCAAATATATATATATATATATATATATTTGTGTATCTTTTTGCCAATAAATTCACCGGATATGCCTATGAGTGTTCTCGGTTGTGCACACTCATTTGACGATCCCCTCATCGCTTTTGGTGTACCAGTAATTTATCGTTAATTACTTATTTTTCGATTATAGGCTTGTATATAAATTCTTTTCTTATACTACAACCTATAAATTCACCAAACATTCCAAACAAACACAAATCATCACACAAACTCATGCACATGCTAATCGAGGTACACGGAACTTAACCACGGGTTAATTAGGATTTGAATTAACATTAGTCACCGGCTTAAGGTAACGGGTCGTTACAGAGAGAAATGACGGCAAGTCTGCTCCTAAGAAAGGAAAACTAAGAAGTTGCAAGTGCCTTAGTGAAACAGTAAGCAATCTGATCATGGCTAGGAATATGATGAACCGAGATCTGACCTGCTAAGACCTTATCACGGACACAGTGTATAGCTCAATGTGTTTGGTCCTCACATGATACACCGGATTATGAGCAAGAGCCTGTGCATAGAAATTATCACACCAAATCACTGGAGCTGCAGGAATAGAAATTTGTAACTCAGATAAAAGAAATAATGCCCATGAGATTTCTACAGCAACCTGTGCAAGAGCACGATACTCTGACTCGGTACTTAACCGAGCCACTACATGTTGTTTCTTGGACTGCCAAGAAATCAAATTACACCCAAGAAACACTCGCAAAGCGACATGAATTATCGATCATTTGGAGACGTTGCCCAATCCGCATCGAAAATCCCATCACAAACAAACTAGTACTCGTTTTGGAACCAAATGCCCCATTTGAGTGCATTTCAAATATCTCAACACTCGTTTAAGAGCTTGCCAATGAGTCAAAGTAGGACAACGTTGGTACTGACTCAACTTATTCACAATAAAAGCAATATCTAGACGAGTATGAACTAAGTATTGAAGACCACTAAGAAGACTTTGATACAAAGTAACATTAGTAAAAAAAAAATGAGGAGATGTATCAGAAAAAAAGTGGCTTACCCACTAATGCAGGAGTATCAGTGTAGCATCCCCTATCCCAATTAGGGGCGATACCCAACCTGAAACTTTAATTAAGCCCCGATACATTAGTTGGGTTCAATTAGAGTAACAATACAACCATCATTCATACCTGATAATCGCAAATATAATATATCGCATATCGAATAATTAATTGAAAATGCAACGGAATTAAAACTTTTTCAATAAAACATATGATATATAAAAACTTGGCATAAATCTCAATTGTAAAATCATATCCCAACCCTGTTTACCACGAAATAGTAATTCAATATAATATATAAATAGTAAGGAAATCAATTCACCGTAGAGAAGACTATAAACTCTTAACTTTCTTTGTTTCTAAGTCGAAGCGCACATCATTGACCTGAAATGTTATTTGGGGAATAAGTGCTCCAACTCATTTAGTAAGTGATGCTTGTAAACCGATCAATTATCAACTACTATCAAGGAATTAATGAATAACAATATGAAACCAAAACATATCTATTCAGGCATTGTAAATGATATAAACAATATATAACGAAATGCAAGTTCAATTGTCAATCCATGACTTATATTTTTTATTTCTTTTGCAATCAAAACAAGAGTTATAGACTTTCGTCACCCAAGATTATGACCCACAGAATCACACATTTATGATTCTCTAGTTTATCGAAGTATAACGTAGCTACCCACTCTTAAATGGAAAGTAGTAATCGATTAGCGTTGCGAATCTGAGGGAAGGGTATTGGTTGACCTCCAAATACCAATCGTCAACCTCAGTCGGATTCCCCCGTCTCACCCCTATTCGAGTTCACTTTTTGGTATAAAAATAATAAAAAAGTAACAATTGGGTACCTCAATGTTCCTGAAGGGAAGGTGTCGGTAGCTAGCCAATCACCTTCATTGTCACTTCATTCTTATTCGCCCGTCGTACCTCTTTTCGGATAATTTCTCAAAAACAGTTTAGTAACACATTTAAGTCACGGTAAATTGCACCATTTTCCCCAATCCATAAACTATGTGCACTAAATATAACTACTTTACGATGCATACTTGATAAGAGTACGAGTCCCACTTACCCGTGTCGAGCTTTCCTAACTTTATATTAATTAACACAATTCTTGAGATTCATACACCTTTCCCCGTCGACCAAAAACTTAAATAACACCAATTGTCATTCATTTGGGTCTAATATTCATTAATTATAACCCCTAAATCCGTCCTAATAGAACCTCGAACCAATTTATCAAATTTGAGGTCAATCCGACCATTTCATGTTTTTCGAGGTAAAAACTTTGGTATAAAGTCTTGGACAAATCCCGAATTCTTCATTTTTCATAAAAATTCATCTATTTCTATTTATTTTATTAAAATATTACTTTTTGAGATTCTACCTTATTTTTCTAGAATTTTACAACTTTTTCTCTATTTTTTTATAAATTCGGGTTTGACCTTAAACCGGACCGATCCGGATCAGTTGAACTGGACCCAGTTCGATTCGATTTGGTTACAAACCCTATTTTCTTCCTTTGCCTCTATTTCATTGGATCGTTCCATCATTCAATTTTTTAATCATGATTGGGGCGGGGAGACGACCTCCCGCGTCGTCTCCCTCCTCGGACAAACTGCAAGAGCAGTTTGTTCGAGCTCCCTTCTCCTTCGTCTCCACTATTAACAACAACCGACTCAACAACATCAAAAACGCCATTAACAACATCAACAGCCAATAATAACAAGGACAACATCGCAACACAACAGCCACAACACCACTCAATAACAAAACTCACCTCCACTAGAACATTTTTTACTTTTAATAGAGGTTTTAAAACCCCTATTAAATAGAGTGTTATTAAATGTCATGTGAAAATGTGTTATGTTTTAATTTTTAATACATGTATCACATAGAGATTTTTTAAAACTCCTATCAATTAGGTGTTATTTGATAGCACCCCCCTTTAATAGGAGTTTAAAAACTTCTATTAAATACTGAAATTGTTCTACTGAAATTGTTCTAGTGGTCATTGCCTCTTTCTCTCGGTTTCCTTCTTTCTCTCTTTCAAATTTTGATTTCGTTGGAAACAGATGAGGTGGTGATGTTTGTTTGGACATATATTAGATTTCCTCGAGATTTGCACCTACGAAATCTCGAGGCCGATCTGATGAACATATATTAAAGTGTCACTATTTAAAGTGGCATTCACTTTGATACTTGCACCTCGATTTTCCTATATTATCATGTTACGTGTATCTCGAGGCGAATCCAATGTATCATTTTATTTGATTTAAATCGTAGGATTCATTTATATATTTTTATATATATATAGCCTATATATAAATACATATTCTCATGCCTATAAATTTCTTTGTGCGCGCCAACGACCACTTTCGGGTGTGCACACTATTGTACGTCTCATACATGTCACCTTCGACCTCGCTTGTCACTAGGTGCCCACCAATTATTAATTATTAATTTATTTTCAATATATATATATATATATATATATATATAATTTATATATAAATATATATATAAACCTATATTTACACGCCTATGACTTCGTCGCACGCTACCCCAAGACTCATGTGTGTCACCGTTGACCAACGCATGAATTAGACGTTCCATAATTTTCCAATTATTCAATTATAGGCAAAATTAATACAATTAATTTCAATAAATATTACTCCATCCGATCAAAAATATAAATCTTTCTAGCAAAAATTTCTTAGTCAAAATTATAAGTCATTTTCTGAATTCGAGAATGTATTTATTGTTTTTTTTTACCAATTATACCTTTATACAATTCAAATATTTATGATTCTTCAATTCTTCACTTCATTTAATGTCATAGGGCTCATATGTAAATTACACTTGTAATTAATGTTGTCTTAATTATTGTGTCCTTACCTTAAACGACTTATATTTGTAACCAGAGGAAGTAATACACATCAAACAAAAGCCAAACATCACGCAATTCCACGCACACGCTACTTGAGACAAGTTAGACTTAACCACGAGTCTAACTCGGATTAATTAGAATTCAAATTAATCTTGATCACCTACTTAAGGTAACAGGTCGTTACATGTAGCATGCTCCCTTTCTGAAGTATTTGTCTAATATAGGTCGTTGAGTTAAAAACAGCCCAGTAGAATCTCTCCTAGCTTCCATGCCTAAACAAATTTAAATATTCAGTATCCTTAAGTGCAAAACAATCATTCAATCAAGAAACAAATTTCTAAATCTAATTAGAATGTGACCCAATGACAATAATGTCATCAATATAAATCAGCACATACAAAACAAATTGATGTTGATAAATGAATAGAAAGTTATAAGCTTTAGAATTTAGAAAAACCCACGACAATAAAGTAGATTAAAGTCTATCAAACCACGCCCGAGGGACTTGTCGCATGCCATACAAAGCCTTATGCAACTCGCAGACATGATCAGGAAATCTGCTGTCTACAAAACCTCGAGGCAGAGTAGTATAGACATCCTCAATCGAACAACCATTAAGAAAGCATTGTTTATATCAAGTTGTCTATAGATCAACCATATTGCACAACAATAAAAAGAATGATTTGGATAGCAGAGGTTTTAACTACTGAATTGAAAATCTCATCAAAATCGATACCAGCATCTATTTGAAGCCTTTAGCCACTAGGCTAGCTTTATACTGATTGATAGTCATCAGAATTCTTTTTCACAATGAAAAAACTGCTTATTATCAACAATATTTAGATAATAGGAGGCAAGTACCAAAGATCATGTTCCAATCTTGATAAAAGCCTCATGCTCCTCCATGGTCTCTCTTCATTTAGGGTCCTTGAAAGTGAATCCACAAATTTAGGAATCTCGTCACTTAAAACAAGTAGTTACCAAAAACACTTTTTTCTGAAAAATACCATCCTTTGCTTTAGTTATCATAAGATGAACATTGTGTTGTGCCTCAGATTGAACCTTCTCAGTGGACTGTAATGACTCGCATGCATCACTTAAAGATATAGAATCATATTGGGAGGAACAGACAGGTGGAGACGCTACTACCTGAGGCTCAGCTGAAGACTGATCAGACTGATGCAGAATTAGATACTAAGGACGACATAGTTGATGAAGATAAGATATGATTCGAAGGGGAGGATTGAAAAGTGAGAATGGGAAATGAAATAGGAGACAAACACATGCGCCATCCAAGTCGTTCCTTAGGCTGATGTGACCACTAAAAATAGCGCAGTGTTGCTCCAACCATGCGCTATATTGGTGTGCACTATCCTACGTGAATAGCGCATGCGGGCACTATTCGCAACACTAAACATTATTTTATCATTATTTTCTAAATTTTGTATCATTTAAAAATAAATAAAATAATAATAAAGTAAGATAATATAAAAGTTAGTGTTGGTGGATCGAAGAAGATAACAAAAATTGATGTTAAAATTACACTAAAATAGTGCAAAAGTTACACTAAATTTGGAGATGCTCCCAATCAATAACTTGTGTCGACAATAATGAATGTGTACCAAACCATCTTTGCCTAAACAATGTGAAACCGTAAATTGCACCCATAATCACATAAGAATACAAACCCCTAGACTCTAGTATTCATGCAGCCCACCTTATCTCCTGCCATTAACAAAGTTTATCTTTAAATTTAGTAAGAAAATGACTGATAAACTATTAGCAAATATAATAATACAGACGCTACGTCCATGTCCCAACCTATCTTATGCTTTTAAATTGACAGCTTTGATTGTATTTTACAATCAACTCGCCCACTAAATGGATAAGTGTTACTAGATGACTCAGTAATTTCTACTAACAGAAACGGATGGAGACCAAAATCATTCTCAGCTTCAACAATCTTTTATCTTAGATAATTTTCAACAGACAAATGGATATAGCACTGCCCAATGGGCACTATTAAGTGACTGAAAAAAACAAAATTTTTCATTTTTCAGTCCCGCAACCCTTTGTCGAATCGTTCGATTTGATTAAAACTCGGACAAGTTTTTTGAAAACCGAGTTGCGTGCCAATTCAACTCAGTGGAACTCAGTTTTCATGTCCACCGATACAATTCATACGCTCAAATCCTGCAAGCGCAAATCCTGCAAGTTTGACAACATTGCTATTAACTATCACTGCTACGCTTTGCCATCTCAATACTATTAAGACTTTATTTGAAAAAAAATAAAAAAATGTGCACTACTACTTGGACCAACACATACATCAATGCAAACAACCAGATACTTCTATACACCTAACTAAATAATTACTGAAGTGTAAAACACAAAGACATCTAGTGAAAATGTAAAGTAGTGCTTAAAGGGTGTTGACGCATAAAAAGTTTACTAGCATCACTGGCCACCAATGAGAACAGGGCTCATATTATTCCACGTGGAGGGAGTAATAAAACACATTACAATAACAAAGACTCAATCTCAAATTTAAACCACATAACAAAATGTCAATCTCGATTTAGTTGGTACTGGCCAACTGTAAAACATATGCATCAAACAAAACCAGGTATCACTCCTAAAGTTTTGAGATTTTATAGATATGGAGACAGTACAAACAAAAAAGAAATTCTGAAAAAATGTGGAAGTCGTGCTTTATGTTGATGCATGAAAAAGTTTACAAGCATCCTGGCCAATTAAGACCTGACAGGTAGGCCACCAATGAAAAGTAGAACAGGGCCTCATATAGTTCTGCGCAAAGACATGATGTAGTAAAACATACGAAACAAAAAAGCCTTGATCCCAAATTAGGTAGACCAACAGTAAAACACATAGATCAAACAAAACCAGGCATCGCAAAAGAATTTCGAGTTTTAATAGATACAGAAACCAATACAAACGTATAGAAAACAGTACAAAAATTAGAGATCAAATCCACCAGTAAAACAAATTGAAAGAAAAGCATCCAAGGCAAGCGAAACACCGCGAACAGATCTAACAGGAACATGCCAAGCATCCACTTGCTTACAAAAAACAGCCAATCAAAGTTGAGACAATCACACCAAACTTCTCATGGTTTAACAATATTATACGAAGAGCGATAGAAATAGTAGTACTAATGGGGCTAAGAGAGTAAAATCTGAATTAAAACCTCCGACACTTTTTTATACAATTCAATTGGATAAAGCACAATTCCAACCATATTTTTATGCTTCTATAAGCATTTTAAATAGTTGAACTGCAAGTATAAATGATGTCATAGATGTTAGTAGACAGGAATCAAACAGCACAACAGCAAAAAAAACATAGAAAAATAAAAAACAAAAAGAAACCTGATATCAACCAAAATGCAAGGCTGGATCATTGAGCAAGAAACAGCTAAGTACATGTGCGGTTTTTCCTTCAAGAATTAACTAGAAGAACATGTACTGGAAGGAAATAGCAGAAAAGAAAAACAAAAAGGGAACTATTCTTTTCAGTTACTACAAGAGATACCACGTCTATGGGGTCTACCTATCTATACTCCTCCTTTACTCATCATCATCTTCCTGCAAAGGAAACAAAAGAAAGGAAATAAGCACTGCAAAATAGAGTATTAGAACATAATGAAACTTAAACCTAATCAACAATGAAACAATGAAATATTGCACTAATAATCTATTAACAATGAAATCTAGTACTAATAATCAATTAAGAAATGAAACATAGAAATAAGCACCACAAATTAGAGTACTAGAACATAATGAAACTTAGACCTAATCAACAATGAAACTTAGTACTAATAATCAATTCAACAATGGAATTTAGTACCAATAATCGACTAACAATGAGATTTAGTACTAACAATCAATTAACAATAAAGTTCAGTACTAGTAATCAATCAAGAATGAAATCCAGTACACTAATAATTGACTGACAAAGAGATTTAGTACTAATAATCAACTAACAATGAAATTTAGAACTAATAATCGACTAACAATGAAACTTATTACTAATAAAAGATTAATAATGAAATATAGTACTACCAATCAATTAACTATGAAGTTCAGTACTGATAATTAATTAACAATGAAATTTAGTATTAATAGTCAATTTTCACTGACCTCTCCGCTCTCATCCTCATCATCGTTCACTTCAGACTTCGACTTGTCCGACTCGCCTTCCTCTTCAGCAGCATCCGATTGTCCAGCCTGAAAAGGATAAAAGAGGATATAGTCATCACTAAAATCATGAATCAAAAATTCTTTCAAGCAATGATGCTGCCATTTCTACTGTTTAACAGATCACATCAATTTCGATCATAACAGAAGTTCGAAAGTTTCTGATTCTGATTACATGTAAATACTAGAGCAACAACTTGATTGAGAGAATCAACAAGCAATACCTGTTTCTTATTGTACGCTTCCATCTTGTTGTTGTACTCTGTCTTCCTTTTCTCCGCCTTTTCAACGTAAGGCGCTTTCTCCTGTTCAAATTAGTCTAGATAATGAGTACAAAAGCAGATTAACTTTACAGAACATTCAAATTTTGTCTTCAATTAGGATAATTCGCTCACTTCTTCAGACATTGACTTCCATTGGTCGCCGCCAGCTTTTCCAACCTTTTTTTTGTCAAAATCACACAGAAGCGCGAAATCAACAACACAAACATTAAAAATATGATCAAAAGCTCTGCAGATCTAGAGAGTTGAAAGAGAACTACTCACGACGGCGACGGATTTATTGTTTGGATGCTTCTCCTTGAACGTCTTCCTGAACCCCTCCCTGCGAACGAAGAAAGTTTGAAGTCAATCGAAGAGTCGAAACACGTTTTCAAGCGTACAAAACACAGAAAAACAAGGCAAATCAAACAAGACGAAAAGCGAAGAGCGATTCCGGATTCTGACATGAAAACGAAGAAAGCACTGGGAGGCCTCTTCGGCTTGTTCGGGTCCTTCGCAGGTTTTTCCTTCTTCGCCACTCTCTTTCCTGCTTTCTTCTTCGCAGCAAGCCTAAACCACACAAAACCAAAAACCAAAACCAAATCTCAGATCTAAACCATCAAAACCTTCAAAATCGCTCAACAATCACAAAACCGAACACAAACTCACTTGTTATCAGGCTTCCTGGAGGTCTCGGCCTTAGCCTTGGCTCCTTTCATGGCGAATCCTGCAGAAAAGAGCGAAAATCGATGAGAATCGGCAAAAATCGGCGCGACTCAAGCGCGACTCGGTACCTGCTAGGGTTAGGGCTTCGTAAATGCTGTTGGTGTTGGTGGTGGCGCTAGAGGAGTTTCTCGATCGCCTGTGCGCTCTCTGGCTCTCGCTCGCTCGTACGAGAAACAACGAAATATGTGCGTGTGTGGGCGTGGGCGTGGGCGTGGGCTTGAGAGAGATAAGAAGAGAGAGAGTGAGAGAGAGAGAGGGGGCGAGTAAAAATTGAAAATGGATCGCAACTGAAATGGAGTCCGGTTTTGGGCGGGATTCGCCAAAATCCGTCCACGTCACCTATCTGTGTGCTCGCACCCCATTCGCTCTAGCTCTTGAGTTATTCGGTGCCCCCGCGCCTTCCATTTCTCTCGGTACGACCGACCAATCCTCATAGAGTCATACAGTAGCATATACCAGCAATTAAGTAGCAACCAGTATAGGCTTGAGTAGCGCAGGGGACCTTTGATATAACAAGTTGGAAAATGCTACAATCATCACAACCGCACATTCGGTAGCACCTTGAGATGTCGTGCCTAGAAATGCGGGTAAATATAAATCGTAATGAATAATACGCGACTTGAGGATATGTGAACGGCTCGTATGCCAACGTAACTTTATAAAGGTGTATTTAATTAAGATTTTAATAGACTTTTAGTTAATTTTATAAGTAGATGACTTTTTAAAAGTTTATAAATTTTCGTAGACTTTTAAAGACTTTAATGAACTTTTACGTGAACTTCATTTTAATGACTTTTATCAATATTTAAGATTTTTAGTGACTTTTGTGAACTTCTTAAACATGATTTTGATGATCAGTCAAGGCATAATTATATTTATTTTTCTTAATAACTATTACTAATTTTTTTGAAAGTATTTTTATATTTTAATAAAAAAAATCATATATACATATTAATGAGTTACTATCAAAATAGTAACATAACAAATAAGTAAATAAATATCAACAAAACAAATAGGTAAATGAATCATCTTTTAGTGGAAAAAAAAAATAAGTAAGATTATTGTGTAAAAATTGTGCACTTTTTTTACTTAAGTAAAAAAACTAATATTTTTTTCTTTAAAAATGATTGTTTAAATTTTTTAAAATGCACTTCTTGCATATGAAGAAAAAAAATGATTATTTACTTTAAAAATAATAATATTACTCTTTTTGATATTATAATTATGCGCTTAATAAACGAAACTTCTTTGTAAAAAAAATCATATAAAAATGTACAATGATGCAAGAATGACATCTTATATTAATAACAACATCATTTTCATAAACATATACTTAGAGTATAATGAGTGAGCAATGAAATCCATGAGCTGGGGAGTGGTTGGAGAAGTTGATAAAAACAATTAATAAGAAAATACCTTATAAATAATGAAGTCTTAATTGAATAAGGGAACCAACAAAAATTAGAAGTCTCTAAAAGTTTATGGGTTGAGGTGAAAAGAAGTTCAAGATTTATTTATGTGTATTTTTATACAAAAAGTCTATAAAAGTCTAGATTTGTAACCAAACCACAAAAGTCACTAAAAAATTAAATACACCTTACTTTTATAAACTCTCTAAAAGTTTAAATTGAATACTCTAAAACTTTTATAGACTTTTAAAAAGTCTATAAAAGTTCACATTGAATATACGTTATACCTTACTTTTATAAACTCTCTAAAAGTTGTAATTGAATACACCTAAACTTTTTGAGTAATTAAAAATAACCAAAAATCCATTAAAATCTAAATTGAATACACCACTCTTAAGATATGGCTAGGAGTAGTCATGTTTCTAACATTTTCCTCACAAGTAATATAACGACCTGAAAATTTGACTTACGCCACGTGTCAAGTCAAGGTCGTATGTGGGACCCACTCGCCGAAATACGTATGTTCGAATCCAATTTGAGAAGATAATGCTAACTAAGCGAGAAATTTGTGAGCCGAAAAATAAACGGGGGACGCGCCTCGAGTCGCGTGCCGACATGGGACCGAGATAGTGGCGTAATATTGGCTATAGGGATTTTAATGTTGGATACGCCTCGTGTTGCGTGTAGCGCGAGTATTGAGATTTTGAAATGAGGCGGGTTGGTGCCTCGAGATGCGCGCTATTCAATTGTTGAGTTTGCCTCGAGATTCGTGTTGCACGAATCTTGAGAACACTTTTGATTTGAAATCAAAAAGAAAATGTATATAATATATATATATATAAAAAGGAAAAAAAAGGATAAGAAACGAGATAGAGGAGAGAAAAGCAGAGAGGGAGAGATCGGGCGGGAAGAAGAAGAAGGGTGGCGCGATCGGACAGCGGCTTCTAGCGGTGCGCAGCGTGGAGGCGATGGCGGGCGATGCGGACGCCGGCGAGGAGCGGACGACGCAGACAATGGGAGGTCTCCAGCCCAGCACGCCAGCGAGTCGCTCGCGGCGGGATGACGACGCCGATGGCGGCTCGGCAGCGCGCGGCAAGAAGACCGATGGCGCGACGGTGGTACTGCAGACGATGGTGCGCGGCGCGGTGACTCAACGCAACGCGGTGGGATGGGGCCACGGAGTCGGCTGCGCCGCCTCATGCGAAGTGGGCTGCGCCGAAACAGCGGTGGCGCGGTGTCGACCGGTCGGATGCGCGGTTTCGACTAAAACGCGACGACGCGATGGAGGTGATGTTTATTTCACCAAACTGAGTTGTGTTTGCAATGATTTTACTTAAAATATGCCTAAAATGTCGAAATGGACACTAGGGACTTAGGAGTCGGGTGTCGGGTGCGCAAATCGAGATGCGAGCGACGTTTTGAGGTTCGCGATTTCTCGAGGTAAGTAAACCAGTTAGGGATTTATACAATATTTCATTTCTTTCCATTGGTTGTTGTTGTTTACTGTTTTGTGATAGCTTTATTGTTGTTCACTGCTTTGTGATGATAGTTATCTTTGGAATTGTTGTCGATTGAGTGAGTCCATTGGTAAGTGAATCATGGTTATTGTTTATCTGCGATATGAGAGGGTTAGGGCTGGAAGGCAGGGGCCTCGTCATAAATCCGATGTCTTTCGTGGTCGTCCGTCGATATCTCCCAATTGAGTGCACGTTGGGGGCTCTTATCCGGGTCCATGGATGGTTCATAGTCGTACGGGCTAGGGCTGGGAGGCAGGAGTCTCGTCCTAGATCCGGGTCTATGGATGTCTCATAGGCTGGGAGGATGGGGTCTCGTCCTAAACCCGAGTCTGCTGGGTTTTTGCCGCGACTCAACGACTTTTGGTCGGGACTCCTTGTTATTTGGCATCACTCATCGATGGATTGTTTACAGTCTTGTATATTCATGCGTTCTTTATTCCTTTCGTTCTATTTGCATGAATTCGACTGCTTTGGATATCGTGAAATGTTGCTTTAGATATTGTGAAATGTTGTGTATATGTCCTACTGGATTTACTTACCTGGGCTCGTCATTCTTATGTTTGACTAGTGCGAGTCGCGAACGACGTAGCGAGAGGGAAGGCTTCATAACTAGGTGAGTTTTTGTATATTTTGTATTTACTCTCATCTGATGATATTTACTGGGTTCCACAATTAGGTTGTCTAACTCCTTGATCGTTTTGTTGAGTTATTTAATGCATTAGTTGCTTTCGCTAAAATTGTAAAACATCGAAAAACATTAATAACTCAAATCTAAAATGTGGAATGTGGATTTAAAGGCTGACTAGGCTCTCGTTGGCCTTGCAAGACAGGCTTGGGGGTCCACGAGAGTTTAGGCAGGGCGAGGCCCGATTTGTGAAAATTGGGGCCGTCACAATTGGTATCGGAGCCGACGTTTTAAAGAACTCAACTCTTGATTAGCACGATAAATTAAGACACAAAACCAGCGGAAGTTAGGAATGGTTGAACTTACAGTGGAACCCTATGATCCTGACTTGAGTCTTCGTTGGGAAGTGAGGAGAGTTTGGAAAAATAAAAATGTATCATATATGGTATATTATATACTATATACGATATCGATAATTATACGCTGATTCGAGGAATCGTGGCTATGGTAATGATTAATTGGATAGAAATTAAATGGAATCAGTTAGTGATTGATGTTTCATTGGCATACTTGATTTCATCTTTGGTAAATCAACAATTTTTTTTTCCAGTTGTTTACGACATTGTGGAAATTGAAAAATGGTAGAATGACAACAATAATTTAAGTGACACACCTGTCTCACTTAAACGAGGTTGCGATGATGAGCTCGTCTGTGCTTGATAATCCTTTACTAGGACTTAGAGATTGTGCAGACGATAAAGAAAGAAAAGGTTTAGGAGTTATTTCTTCATCTCTACTTGTGCATTTTGGTGAGGTAACTCAGAAGGTCTGAAAGAAGAGAGATGGACAAGTTTTTTTTATGACTTAAAATCTTGTTTGAAGTGCAACTGTTATTGCAGCAACTGTTATTGCAGCCATGACGTTTAGATGAAACCTCAGTTATTTGGCTGTTTGAATAATGAATAAAATGAGACTGAACTCCACCTCTGCATGTTAAAAGATCATTTTCCAACAATGAAAAAAATTTGAGTTGCTTGCCTTTTGATACATACGTTTGCTACACGATGGTAAGGATCTTTTCAATACAGATTGAGGTGCATCGAAAGTATGTTAGATTTTCTTTCCATCAAATATGTTGTGTGCTTATTATGGTCAAAGAAAAAAAAAGGAGAAAATGGAAAAAGGGACCATAGTAAAGGGTACATAAAACTGAGGCCAATTCAACCAGCTGTTGAACAAATGGTGGGGTAAATTGGAGGTACAAACCCAAAGAAGCAAGGATAGAGTCACAAAGGATGTTGTGGAACCAGACAACCATTTTGATTGTCATATTAGTGAGTGACTCATCGAACAAACAATGTGATGACCTGGTTTGATGGACTCTTTGAATCAAGTGTGGACCATACATTTCAGCAGGAGTCATGACCCATGACTTATGCACTTGAAACAACTTAACCGACAGATGCTAAATCATGGCAGCTATTGATGTGGGCATAACAATAAATCTATATAGATTGTCAAGCAAAGTAAAACTCAATCAAGAGAGTTCAACGATGTTTATTTATGCTCCAAGCAAGAATTTTAAAACTGACAAAGTTTGAGTCTCTAAATGATATTGAATTGTAGCTCAAATGGTAAGAGTTAAAGTGTATTGATTTAATAGGAAATCAGAAAATAAATAAAAGGACTGAAGAATTGTGAGACAAGCAGACTCTAAGGGAGCAGAGTGTTGAGATGACTTGAGAGCTAACGATTACATCATGTACGAACTCATTGGCTTTGACGAAAGCTTTGGAGTAGTACTGTTGGATCAGAAGCCCAAGTAACTCCACTTTAGTGACACTATGCATTTATCGTCTCAGGGTTGGTGAAGTTGACCGCCACCTTTAGGGACTTTTAATGAATTAAGTGTTACGAGTTGAGGTAGAGTCTGCGAATCACTTTAAAAGTTAAGGGACACTTAAGTATAAATCCTATGAGATTGTATATCTCAAGAATTATCACAAGCTAAAATTTGTTTAGATGCGTTAGTAAACGCACTGAAAGGAAATTCTCGTGCAAGTAGTGCATGTTGCATAAACAAAAAGTGCGTTCGAGTGAGCTGGTTGAACTCGTACTTACATGATGAGATGCTGAGCGCGTCGACTGATACGGGTGTTAGAGTGTCGATTAAAGCGAGGCAGGCTCGCGAGTTTTAGAGGCAATATGGGGAAAAGTTGCACGGGGGTGCTAACCTTGAAGATATAGGATGTACGGGACATATCGACGTAAATGCAGTCGAGTATATAATCAACTCCACTGGTTGGCGAGGTCGATGTCTGGTGGCATAATACGGAAGTGTCGATGGGGAACAGTCCGTACTTGAATAGTACTGAGTTTCAAACCATTTGACAGAGGACCAGGGAGTCAGTTGCAGTACATGGATATGTATATGTGCGTGATGAGGTATGATGAGGGTGCGACTGAGATGGACACTGACCAAGCGTACTACGTCGTACACGGTTTCCTGAACTTTATTGGTTATGTTGGGTGACGACGGCTCCGAGCACGGTACAGGAGGCTTAAGCGAGGGCTATAGCTGGCGAGAGCTTTGGGAGCACACACACCGGAATTCCAATCGCATTATCGACATTGTTAGTCAGTGCGAGGGTCTGGAGATGATAGGAGGAAAAAGAGAGCAAGACGGTCGTGGCGAAGAGATCGAGCTTAGATCGTAGGCTCTATTGCGTTTCCACCATATGCGGCGTATATGGCGCCAGTGTTAGATGGTCTAGCGCAGAGTTACGCTAGTCCATTACAACAGCCAACACCGTCAGATCTTTGGCAGTGGCCAGAGACAGGGTTAGAGATCCAATCGAGCGCAGAGATAGGGACAACGATCTAGTCATGCACAGGGGCAAGGATATGGACATGTTCCAGTTGGAGCGGGATTTCAACGTACTTGTATGGGCGTGTGGACAGCCATAAACAAATTCATGCTACTGTCACGTCAGGTCCGACTACTATCAATCGAAACCTGATAGAAGGTACGAGTTGGGTTGAAACTCACTCTAGGAGTGAGACTGAGTTACATTTCTCGCGGGCATACAACAGATATACGTATGTTGGTGATGGTGGATCACGAAAGTAAAATGTTCATTTGTATTCGATTGTATTCCAATATATATTGCGAGGATGTTGCCCTGGCATATATTGATGGGAGGAGACAGATGGTGTGTTCTTTGCTTGGAGGTCTCGGAGGAGCCCAGCTCGTCGCGGAGGAGCCCAGCTTGTCGCGGAGGAGCCCAGCCCTACGAAGTAAGATGGGGGTATGGCCTTGGGTCTTTATTCATAAAATATCATTGTCCTGTGCGATTTGTTTCAATTTCGAGGATGAAATTCTAATTCGTTGGGAAGGCTGTAACGTCCCCAAAAATTTGATTTGTGCCACGTGTCAAGTCAAGGTCGTATGTGGGACCCACTAGCCGAAATACGTGTGTCTGAATCCAATTTGAGATGATAATGCTAAACTAAGCGAGAAATTTGTGAGCCGAAAAATGAACGGGGGACGCGCCTCGAGGCGCGTGCCGACGTGGGACCAAGATAGTGGCGTAATATTGACTATAGAGATTTTAATGTTGGATACGCCTCGTGTTGCGTGTAGCGTGAGTATTGAGATTTTGAAATGAAGCGGGTTGGTGCCTCGAGATGCACGCTATTCGATTGTTGAGTTTGCCTCGAGATTCGTATTGCACGAATCTCGAGGACACTTTTGATTTGAAATAAAAAAGAAAATGTGTATATATATATAATATAGGTATATATAATATATATAGATATAAAAAGGAAAAAAAAGGATAAGAAACGAGACGAGAGGAGAGAAAAAAAGCGAGAGAGGGAGAGATCGGGCCGGGGAAGAAGAATAAGAAGGGGGTGGCGCGATCGGACAGCGGCTCGGCGGTGGTGCGGGAAGCGATGGCGGGCGACGCGGACGCTGACGAGGAGCCGGACGACAGCGGCGGCGAGGCTCAGCGGCACGCCGCGCAATGGTCGTTCGGCAACGCGGACGACGCGAATGGTTGGATCGGCGCGCACGGCACGGATGACGACGCTGGCAAAGCAATGGCGCTGATTTGCGACGGTGGTACGGCAGCGATGGCGCGCAAGCACGATGACGCGACGCAACGCGCGGGACGCGACAAGCGGCGGCGATCGGCGGTGATGGTCGCGTGGTGGTCGAAAGCAGCAGCGGCGAAGCAGCGGCATTGCGGCGCTCCGCTGCCGGCTGGCAACGGCGCAACAAAGACGGCATGGCGAGGTGTCGACCGATCAGATGCGCGGTTTCGACGAAATCGCGACGACGCGATGGAGGTGATATTTATTTCACCAAACTGAGTTGTGTTTGCAATGTTTTTACGTAAAATATGCCTAAAATGTCGAAATGGACACTAGGGACTTAGGAGTCGGGTGTGGGGTGCGCAAATCGAGACACTAGCGACATTTTGAAGTTCGTAATTTCTCGAGGTAAGTAAACCAGTTAGGGATTTATACAGTATTTCATTTCTCTCCATTGGTTGTTGTTGTTTACTATTTTGTGATACCTTTATTGTTGTTCACTGCTTTATGATGATAGCTATCTTTGGAATTGTTGTCGATTGAGTGAGTCCATTGGTAAGTGAATCATGGTTATTGTTTATCTGCGATATGAGAGGGTTAGGGCTGAAAGGCAGGGGTCTCGTCCTAAATCCGATGTCTTTCGTGGTCGTCCGTCGATATCTCCCAATTGAGTGCACGTTGGGGGCTCTTATCCGGGTCCATGGATGGTTCATAGTCGTACGGGCTAGGGCTGGGAGGCAGGGGTCTCGTCCTAGATCCGGGTCTATGGATGTCTCATAGTCGCAAGGGTTAGGGCTGGGAGGTTGGGGTCTCGTCCTAAACCCGAGTCTGCTGGGTTTTTGCCGCGACTCAACGACTTTTGGTCGGGACTCCTTGTTATTTGGCATCACTCATCGATGGATTGTTTACAGTCTTGTATATTCATGCGTTCTTTATTCTTTTCGTTTTATTTGCATGAATTCGACTGCTTTAGATATCGTGAAATGTTGCTTTAGATATTGTGAAATGTTGTGTATATGTCCTACTGGATTTACTTACATGGGCTCGTCATTCTTATGTTTGACTGAGTGCAGAGCCGCGGACGAGTAACAGAGGGAAGGCTTCATAGCTAGGTGAGTTTTTGTATATTTTGTATTTACTCTCATCTGATGATATTTACTGGGTTCCACAATTAAGTTGTCTAACCCCCTGATCGTTTTGTTGAGTTATTTAATGCATTAGTTGCTTTCGCTAAAATTGTAAAACATCGAAAAACATTAATAACTCGAATCTAAAATGTGGAATGTGGATTTAAAGGCTGACTAGGCTCTCGTTGACCTTGCGAGACATGCTCGGGGGTCCACGAGAGTTTATGCCGGGCGAGGCCCAATTTGTGAAAATTGGGGCCGTCACAAGTAACATAAGGTTTCCGGACTGAATCTTTCAAAGACTATTTTTACAGTAATAACCGTTACTTTAGAACATACTATATCATAAAACAACGCAAATAAAACTTTATTTTTTTTTATTTCTGCCGAATGCTAACAAAACTTTTAAAGTATGTTTGGACTCTTTTTTGTATGGACCTAATTTTTTGTCACCTTTAGACCATCTCCAACCACAATACTTTATTTTCTCATTTATTTTACAGTTCTGTCACATCAAGTTATATTTTTTCTCCAACCACAAATTATATTTCTACTCCAAAACTCTTTTTTTATTTTATGTTTGTCATTTATTAGTATTAATTTTAATAAATTATTTAATCAGTAAAAAGTAAAGAAAAAACACATTTATATTATTTGAAAAAATAAATTTTGATAATTTTTTAAAATAAAAAATAAGGAACGCGATAATAAAAGGAAAATGTAGTATGATTGAAGTTGTCTCAACTCTATTTTAGAGTTTGAACTTTAAAATAGAGTATCACTAGAGTTGCTCTTACCAATGATTATGGATATGATCATCAAGAATAACTAATTGATCTCAGGGTTGAATAAATATGAATACAAACTTTTTTATCTAAAAGAATAAGGATAACTAATTTTGATAACGGATAATATTCTTGGCATTGTTTATTACTCCATTTTGAAGTGAATGTTAGGCGGTAAAGCAACAACAATTACATAAAGTGAACGTAGGAGAAATGAAGATGCTTAGGTGGATGTGTGGTAAAAGTTGTAAAGATAGAATAAGAAATATAGAAATTTAAAGACAAGTAGGAGTAGCACCAATTGATACAAAGATTAGGGAAGGGCGGTTGCGATGGTTTGATCACCTGCAAAGACGGCCTACAAATGCCCCAGCTAGAAAATTTGGCTCAATAGAAACTCTAGGAATTCGACGAGGTAGGGGCAGATCAAAGTTAACATGGGATGCATTAATTAAGAGGGATTTAAATGGTTTGCAAAGCTCACCATCAATTGCACTTAATCGAGCACAATGGAAAATTTTGATTCATGTTGCCGACTCCGGTTAATTTGGGATTGAAGCTATGTTGTTGTTGTTGTTGTTGTTGTTGTTGTTGTTGTTGTTGTTTATTACTCCATTTTGTGTAAAATTACGTATAAGTTTATGGGTAGTGCTAGATGGACTCAAAAAGTCCAGAGTCAAATAACCAAAAAGATATAAAAGACCCTTAATTCAAATTCATTATTGATGTTTGGGGGTAGAGGGTAATTAAGTATTTTACTTAGATAGATATCTTAAATTATTAATAAAAAAATCTTTGGATCTGGACTCAAAGAGTCGGAATAGATTTTTTTGTAAGTTTATTTGATTTAGTTATGTACGCATAAGTCTATCAGTTATCGTTGTATTAATTATGGCCTCATCCAATTGTTCTCGTTTTTCTCAAAATTGAAAGAATGCGACACTTCGTAACTGTTCATTTGCTGGTTGACCACTTTTGAAACCTACTAATTGAGATCATTTGTATTTTTGGATGGAGATTGGCGTGCATATGTTTCAAAGTGTATTATTCAAAGGTCCACAGTTAGGTGTCATATGTCAAAAGTGAGCTAATCTAGCATTTCTAACAAACCATACGGAACCTTGTACACAAACACATACTGCGGGAATCACATAATGAAAAATAATAAATAAAAAATCCAACCATAGAATAGAACCTATTAAATAAAAATGAGCCAGTAAAAACATATCAATCTAGCACAGTAAAACACAAAAGATTGATTCTATACACAAAGATATAAAAGCGAAAATAAAGTCGAATTATGGTATAAAAAGAGTCAATCTTTAGTCAAAACATCATCTTTAATAATGAGATGACGGAGGCATCACTTGCATAAGAAATAATTTGAAGAGATCGAAAGTTCAACTCTCACTTAAAGTTAAAAAAAATGACTCGTCTCTTTATAGGAGAGAGAAAGTGATACAAAGAGCATTATCTATAATGTATGTCAAATCATAATCATATATAAATATATTATATTATAAACATTATAAAAATATCACTTAATTACTTTATGCTTCCAAATTAAGATCACTCGTGTTTAGAAATTTGTGAATGAAAAATGATTGGGTAACTCACTTCGAGCACTGATTTAACCAATTGCCCGCTCGATACACCTCACACCGCGTGCACAGTGTCTAAATTAAGCGAGTTACCATAGCATATTACTATGTGGATGAGCGCAACATATAAGTACGCTGAAATAGTGGAGCCCAATTCATATATTCCATATGCACCAATTAATATTGTCTCTCTTGGAAAAAAAAAAAAAAACCACGCATAGGAATAGGAATCGCGCACCTCCAATTTGGAGATGTATTTCAATTCCTTAATATATCATGAGTGTATAAATTAGCTTCTTTTTTTTTTTTTTTTTTTTAAAAGCTAGTCGTTTATAGGTCTAAATTAATTAAGCACCTCGAATGACAACAAGCCGGACTATCATGATAGAATTGCAATAAGTGTGGCAGCAATATAAAAGAAGCTGGCGAAACCAAACAAACATTATATAGAGAACGATCACGATCCAAAGGAAAAAACGTGGAAAAGAAGTAGAATATCAGTGGTGTTGGAGGCTGTCATCCTTAGCTACCTCCAGCAACACTTGAGAAATGGCAAGGGCCCCAAAAGGCTTGGAATGCAAGAGGGTGAAAAAGCTGATGGTCAACATTTGCACCTAACGCTCTTTAGTGAGAAGTTAGTTTTAGGCACGATTAAGCCCGCTCGCTTCCCTTGAGAAAATTCAATTAAATAACTAAATAATATTAATACATGCGACACTATTATTGAAGGGTCAAACATTAATAATGTTACGTTTGGTGTCATATTGATGTATTAAGTACTTCTAGAGAAATCTTGTTTGATATAGGTTGTTAAATATGGTAGAAAGTTGAGATCTCACTTAATGATCATAAAAGATACATAAATGGAAAGCGGAAACCAAGATTTATATTAAATCTCAATTAACATCACGAGTAAAATCACATAAGAACTGATAAAATAAATTTGTTGCATACAAGATGCAGAGTTTTTAAAGTTATCTATAACTTCATTCAATTTCTTTGCCAACTGAGGGATGCCACACTGATCTGCCAATACCATGACAAGCACATAGCAACGTGAAAGATAAATTGAAAAAGAGTTCAAAAAAATTATAAGTTAACATGCCAAGAGAATGATTAATTAAGAAACCAATAGGAGGTGAAAATATAAAGGCTTGCCACGGAAAAATGTTCCAAGATGTTAAGGAAACTACAAGTTAAGGAAACTCAATATTATATTCAGCTGTTAAGGAAATTAGTATCTCGTGTAATTAGTAGTTTCCCTTTGTGATTGCACTTTCCTTTTGTATTATAAGCCTTGTACGTGTATATATAGATTACCATGTACATAAGATTAATATAGAATAAACATATTTTATTCAGAAACTACCATGGTATCAGAGCCCTAATCGTGGGTCTTTCTTTTTTGTTTTTTCTGTTATATCTGTTGCGCCGCCTCGGTAGGCACCTATATTACACCTGCATCGATCTGCCCGTCTGATGCATTCGTCGTCGTCCCTGCATCGCTGCCCGCACACATGCTCTGCCGCCGATGTCTGTAGATCTGCTCCACCGCTGCCACCGCTCGCCCACCAGTTCCGTTGCTGCCGTCGCTGAGCACCGTCTGCAGATCTGCTCCACCGCTGTTGTGCACTCGCTCCGCTCCCGCTGCCGTTGCAAACAAGATCCGCCGTTGTCGCAGCTACCCAGATCCGCTGCTGCCGCCACCGGACACCATACCCGCCTGCTGCACACCGCCGTCACCCACGCACCAAATCAGTCATCCGACAATCTGACAAGTTCCTTATTCGATGGAGAAAAGCGAAGTTTCACAGTCCATGATTCTTGATGGTACAAATTACTCACTTTGGTCCCAAAGGATTAAAAGTTTTTTAATTGGTCGAAAACTTTGGCGAATTGTTACGAGAGATAACCCCAAACCAGAAAAGGATGACATGGAGACACAAGCCAAATTTTTTGACCGACTTGACGACTGGGACAATAAGAATCATCAGATCATCACCTGGTTCTGTAATACATCTACTCCCTCTATTCATATTCAGTTTGTTGATTTTGGGACGACTAAAGAAATTTGGGATTTTTTGGATGTTAGATACAAAACATATGGTTTGGCACAATATTATCGATTGTTTACCACTTTGAACAGTTTGAAACAAGAAGTTCGTCAGTCCATCAATGAATTCTTAGCACTCATTCAACCAATCGAAACCGCTACAACAGTTTGAATTAGCAAAGACCACATTCATCTCATCTAAGTTATCATGGCTCTTCGCCCTGAATATGAATCAGTTCGTGCGGCCCTCCTACATCGCCCTCTGCATCGCGATCCACTACCTTCTCTTGACGCAGCTGTAAAAGAAATTTTGTTTGAAGAAACTCGGCCTTGCTTGGTCAACTCGGCCCCTTCATCAGAAGCGGTCATCGCAACTACTCAATCATGACCTAAATTCGTCCCCCACCCTTGTAAGAACTGCTGAAAAACGGGACATTTGTTTGATAATTGTCATACAATTGAGTTTCGATACTGTAATGAACGTGGTCACATAGTGCAGAACCGCCCAAATAAACGATCTCATCCCAAAGGCACACCTAAGTCTGCATCTGTCTCTAACACTGGTTCTTCTGTTGCTGCTGCTGTATCGATGGGTCACCTCCCTCTTCGATGTTTTCTATGCGTGATTTGGAAGCAATCATCAAACAGGTGATACCTATTCAACCCACTGCCCTATCTGTAACCTCAGGTACCCATTGGTTCTTTGATTATGAGTGTCGTAATCATATGATACCAAATCTACGTCTATTTTCTAACGGTAGTCATTCGTTGCATTCTTTGAGAACTCAAACTGCAAACGATAGCTCCATGTCTGTTACCCACTCAGGAACCGTGTCCAACCATAGTTTAAATTTCCCCAACACCCATTGTGTTCCCGACCTCACTCTGAACTTAGTTTCTGTCGGTCAATTATGTGACCAAGGCTTGACTATTTTATTTTCTCCCATTGGTTGTCAGGTACAATACATTCAGACGAGTCATATTCTAGGAACGGAGATCAAAGTAGGACGATTATTTGAGCTCGCATCACTTCAAATGCCTGTCGTCAAATAGATTTCTGCCGCAGTTTCCACCCCCTCATTCTATCTGTGACACTTTCATCTTGGTCATACATCAGCCAGTAAACTTCGTATTCTTGTTTCCAGTGGGTCATTAAGTATTTCTAAATTTAAATCTTTTAATTGCGTGCATTGTCAGTTAGCAAAACAACCTGCTTCTTCCTTCAGTATTAGTGAGTCCATCAACAATACTTTGTTTGGGTTAGTTCATTCTGATGTTTGAGGTCCTGCACCTACGTCTACTGTGAATGGTTATCGATATTTTGTACCGTTCATTGATGATTATTCCAGATTCGCTTGGATATATTTTCTAAGCCATCGATCTGACATATCTCAAACATATATTGAATTTGCTAACATTATCAAAACTCAATTTGCACGTACAATCAAGATTCTTTGTACTGAAAATGCCTTAAAATATATCGTGATTATGTGCTTCTTCAGTTTCTTAAATTGCAAGGTATCATTGTTCAACGTTCCTGCCCGTATACCTCCCAACAACATGGTCGAGCTGAAAGGAAACATCGACATATCCTAGATTCTGTACGAGCTCAACTTCTCTCTGCATCCTGTCCTGAAAATTTTTGGGGTGAAACTACTTTAAATTATGTCTTTACCATTAATCGACTTCCTACACCAGTGTTAAAGAACGTCTCTCCTTTTAAATGATTATATGGTACACCACCAGACTATTCTCATCTTCGGGTATTTAGTTGTGCATGTTTCATTCTTCTTAACCCCCCTGAACATACCAAACTTGAACCGCGTGCTCGTTTGTGTTGTTTCCTCGAGTATGGAATTGAACATAAGGGCTATAGGTATTGGGATCCTCTTTCTAGGAGATTACGCATCTCCACACATATCACTTTTTGGAAAAATACCAAGTTTTCTACCATATCCAAGTTCGATAGTTCCCTACCCTCTCCTCAACCATTTTTCACTAACTCCTCTATCGAGCTTTTCCCATCTCTTGTTGCAAGTACACCAGATGAGCTTAATGATCATGATCTCGTTCTAGCACCCGTCATCGAAAAATATGTCCCCTCTGATAGTCTTTTTCCAACTCGTCGGTCTGAACGGGTAACTGAACCTCCCCCTTACCTAAAAGATTATCATTGTTTGTCTGCCATTTCTTCTTTACATGAGCCCTCCTCCTATCGAAAGGCTAATTCTGACCCCTTGTGGCAGCAATCAATGTCAAAAGAACTATATGCATTAGAAAAGACTCATACTTGGGACTTAGAGGAGCTACCCTCTGGCAAGACTCCGATTGGATGCAAGTGGATTTACAAGATCAAAACTCGATCTGACGGCTCTATTGAGTGGTATAAGGCTCGTCTGGTTGCTAAAGGCTACACACGGGAATGTGGCATTGACTATGAAGAAATGTTTGCCCCTGTAGCTCGCCTGACCTCTGTTCGAAGTTTGCTTGTTGTAGTAACTGTTAGACATTGGCCTTTGTTTCAAATGGATGTTAAAAATGCCTTTCTGAATGGTGATATTGCAGAATAAGTTTATATGTGTCCACTTCCTGGCTATTTTCATTCTCCAAAACAAGTTTGCCTTCTCCGTCGTGCATTATATGGGCTTAAATAGGCTCCCCATGTTTGGTTTGCCAAGTTCAATTCCACTATTCAATAGTTTGGCTTTCAGTCGAGTCCTCACGATTCAGCCTTGTTTACTCGACGAACTGACAGCGGCATGGTTCTTCTCCTACTTTATGTTGATGACATTACACTACAAAAAAATAGCAGATCAGAAACGAAAATTTCCGTCTCTGATTTGCATAAATTCCGTCTCTAATTGAAATCTGCAACGGAATAGAGACGGAATAAATTCCGTCTCAATTCCAATTTGTTTATTTTTTAAACCTAAACTCAATCGAATTGGTTCTCCAACCTCTAACCTGAAAATACAACCATAGGACCTATTCCATCGCCTGCACCCCCTCAAACAACTCCTCGGGGGTGCTAACATCCCGCAAAAAAGCAAAATTTGACATTCATACATCGACAATATATATCAACAAATATTCAAATGAGAGAAAAAAATGTAAAATTAAAAATTTGAAAAAGATTTATATATCCACGAAAAATCGTCAAGTATAATAAATGCTCCAAATTTCTAAGTATTCACAAAAACCACCAATCCTATTGTTCAACAACCACAAAAAAACTTACAATCTTGTAAATATGCACAAAAAGAATTATCAATCTAAAAGTCATGTAAACAACTATAAAAGTTACATGATATGCTTTAAATTCCTCATCTCTCACTTGAAAACCAGATTATGGCAGGTATTGTCACATGGATATGGGCAATCAATGGCACTAACTCCCACTTGATCGAAGAACCAGTCACCTACTGATAGGGCCACACTCTGCAAATATTGCGAAATAGATCAAACTCATGATAAACAAAACGAAACTGCAAAAAAACTATCTCCATTTACAGTGCAAAAGAAAACAATATATTTTACTATAATTTCCGACGGTACATGGCTACTTGTGTGTCCAACTAACACAATTTATCAGAAGGGGGAATCTGAGAACCTACCTAACTACATGAACAAAAAGCTTTGCTAAAGCACAATTACAAAAACGTTTTAAGTGCTAAAGCATGACAACATGCCAGCAAAAGGAAAATTCGAATCATTTCATTAAAAATGTCTAATGATCACAAAACTACATATGGTGAAAACAAAGGGAATACAAAAAGTACAAAGATCCACAATATTGAGCAAAAATTAGAAGAGAACATAATACGTTGAGAATTTACAGTATTATATAGCAAATAATGAAAACAAAGCACTTGTGTCTGTAGGTCTAGCAAAAATTAGAAGAGAACATAATAAGTCAAATAAGGCCACAACAGAAGAATAAAGAACATGCACTTACAGAGGAAAGTAATAGAGCATAAACATCAAAAAAAGTGATTTGGAAGCTTCGTGTAAAAATTAACAAAATATTGTTTACTTACTATTAAACCAACTCAAAGTTGGTTGTGAAGACTCACATGAAGTTCCTCAAACTTTCACATACTACCATAAATCCTATTACATAAATAATTCACTATTTTAGAATTACGACTCCATTTCAACACTTCAAAACCATTTCTAAGTTACAATGGAATTAAAATCTATTTTCAAGTCGTAATGGAGCTCAAATCTCTTATAAAATCCGAAAAACCTTGTAAATCCTACAAACATCCTTTACACCTCATTTTCATGTTTTTGAACTCTCATTAGGTGTTAAATTACTCATTGGACTCCAAATAGGTTCTTAACCATTGACAATTCACCAATTGGGATTTTCACCCATTTGACAAGTTTAAGCTATCTCATTTCTCATACTTTGATTAGGAACCTCAATGAGATATCATTTGACTTATTTCAATAAGATACAAGGCCATTGAACTCAATTGAATCACCAAACCATTGGTTGTTGCCGAGTCACTCAAATAAGCTTCCATATCATTCATATCACCAATAACCATGTGATTCATTAACTAAACATGTAATTCATCAACAATGTCATTCAAGTTCATTTTCTTCAACAAATCACAAATTTCATCAACTAACTAGTTCAATTCAGTGGTTCATTAGATCAATCAAACTCAAATCGTCAACTCATTTGAACAAACTTATGATTGACTTGATTCTTAATAATGAACTCAATTCATAGGTTATTGGCTAAATTCTCATGTTTAGTTCGAAACTCTTTCCCTGAATGCAATGGCATTGGCCGAGCCGAAGCTCGACCTCGCCATTCATTGGGTATTGTGCCCCCAAGAACCCCATAAATTGGCCTGAGGCATTACCCAGGCCTTCCCTAGGTTTGGCAGGACCATGCCCTGCACTGCAAGGCATGCCCTGTCATGCTTAGGCATGGCTGGCATAAGAGAGACCCCTGCCCTAACGTACAATACAACAACACCAACACATCACAACACTGCCACATGCCCCTCCCTTTATCTTTCTCAGTCTCCCCTCCCATCATTGTTAATCTATATATTTGACAAGCAGCGGGGAGCTTTTAGATTGTGAGTAACTATTTGACTTTGACCATAGCCTCAGTCCCAAATAATAAGCTCCAAACCATAAGCAAGGAAATCAACAAAACTAGCAAAGACAATATATTGGTCAGTCCACTACAACCAACAGAAAGCATAAGAAAACTAAGACCAGCATTGAAAATCTCAGTTTCTAACCATGTAACCTGCATGAGTAGCAAAAACAACTAGATTGTCAAAATATACAAGTAATACTTCAATTTCTCATAGAAGTGAGAAGGTTTGATGAAGTGAATCGAGTGAATTAAAAAATGAATTAATTTAGAAACTTAAGTACAAAACATGAGACTGATCTAACCTCCTTTGAGATAGGAGGTTTTGTGATTGCATAGTAGTAAAAAAATATTTGCAGGTTTGAAGGATCCTCCAGAACTGGTCTCCAAGCAGACGGTGCCTACACATGACTGAATAGCGTGAACATTTCCAAGAGAAATCAAGTGAAAATTACTGCGTTCATATGTTATCATAAATTTATTAACAATAAATAATTTAAAGCAATGTGAATATGCGATAGATAGAAATGCACTATCATTTTTAAAAAAACACCTGTACAACGAACCTTCAGTAGGACAATTTTTAAACATACGTGATAATCTATTTCAAGTAGAGAAGCAACGAAGCCCTGATAGTGATCAAAATGAGCTTGTGGGGCAATAATAAAAAAGATCAGCAGTAAAATCGGCTAAAATGTAAAGTGCGACAGTTGTCTGGCAACTATTTTTTCTTGTCATTAACATCTTATCACATTTTTTAATATAAGAAAATTTTCTTCAAAAAACAAGATAAAGATAAAACCAGGAGTACACACAACATGCAACATCTGAACTTGTAAAGTGCATTGGCTGCCATGCCTCATATATGCATATATGTACAAGTCTTCGTTATGGGTTTTTCATGAGCTGAAAATCGAACTTTCGGCTACACCTTCACAAACATCTCCACGGCAAAGCGGGCATACCCTGCACACCAGAGATCAGAAAATATTTAGCATTTATCAACACATATCATATGGTATTCATGGTGACAGGGGAAAACTCTTATTTTATCACCTTCTTCATACTCAGACAAGCAAATGTAACATCCGCAGTAAGGTAAGAAAGAAGAAGTAAATGGAATTTTTAAAATCCTGAACAACAATCCAATGAAACATAAAGAAGTATCAATCTAAATATGCACAAAAAGAAGTGTCAATCTAAAAGTCATGCGAACAATTGCTAAAGTTATCTACAAAAGCAAAAGTATAATCTAAAAGTCATGCGAACAATTGCTAAAGTTATCTACAAAAGCAAAAGTATAATCTCAAAATTTACACAAACAACAAGAAAAATACCTATGTATCACCAAGCTGCTCATCTCTCGTAAGCCACTATTGCGTCTCTCGCTCAACATTGTCCCCTTGTTGTGGTGGACCGGCGGGATCTATTTGCGGCGGCTGGTGCTGGTCATGAGGTGGTGGTGGCTGTGGCTGAGATATGCATGCTCCGTCCATGGTCATCCCGAGATGTTGATGCATAAATGCCATAACCTTTCGTAATTGCTCGGCAACGATATCAAACTCTGCACGTGGCACCATCTCCGGCATCTGGGACGTGCTAGCACCAAGATCTGCATATCTCCTCTTCTTTTTCCCTAAAGACCCGAGACCGTAGACACGTCCTTTGGGACACTCACCCGCCACATTGAGGTACACCACCTCATCATCCACCGATTGGTCCGGTGTAGCCTGGGTCAGCTCCAGACGTCTCCTCTGGAGCCTATCCTGCATGTATCAACAATAAACAACTTACATGATATGCTTTAAAGCGAACTTAATACTATTTAACATTTCATTTGGAATATGCAGTACTAACTAATTTACTGGCCCAGGGTTCGTATATATATATACTAATACTTAATAAGCACTAATAAAACAACTTACTTTGAATTACAATTTTACACTTCAATTTTCGATTTCGCAAATCTCTCGCTAATATCTCAATTAGATATTATTTATCTTCTAATATTACTTATGTCATTAAAATTTATTGCATAATACTTTTATCTAATCTTTTTTGGCAACCTATTATGCTACTTTTCTCTTACTCTCTAAAATTAAATTTAAATTCTTATAATTAACTTCTTGCGAGCATAGCATGACATCAAATAAAACCAGTGAATTAGGGAAAACTGTGTCACTCACAAGTAGCATTGCAACAACTAAAACATGGCAAAGTGAACATAACTACAAAACCTAGATCACAATAGAGAAATGCAGTTCACATTTCATTGTTACTCGGTAGAACAAGCATAACCACAAAACACTAAGCATGCAAGAGAAGAGCAGAACAAAAACTTCTAAACCAAACAAAATACACAACATTAACTTAATAGATCAAGTGAAGAACACCAACAAATGCACATGAAAGCCAAATCGGAGGAAAATGTGAACATATACAATTTCGAGAGAATTAGGGTGTTACAATTTTTTTTAATTGTTACCTTTACGAGCAGAGAGCGGAGCGGTAAGCACAGAGCGACCAGAGAGCAGAGAGCAATGAAAGAGAGAGAGCGGTGAGCGAAGATGACCGATGAGAGATCGGTCACCGGTGAGAGCAGAGAGCGGTGACCGGTGAGCGGTAACCGGAGAGAGAACGGAGAGTCGTGACTGAGTAAGAGACGGAGAGACCAGAGAGAGAGAGTTGAGAGCCGATGACGGAGACGATCGACTTGTTGGGGGTTGGGGATTTGGGGGGCCGTGACCGGAAAGAGACGGAGAGACCAGAGAGACCAGCGCGACGAGACGGAAAGACGAGAGTTGAGAGCAGAGACTGAGACCGAGACGAGACGATCGAACTTGTGGGATTTGGGGATTTTGGGCGGTGACCGGAGAGAGACGGAAAGACCGGCGCGATGGTTGAGCAAGAGACGGAGAGACGAGAGTTGATAGCGAGAGCCCGAGACCGAGATGAGACGATCGAACTTGTGGGATTTGGGGATTTTGGACGAGACGGTCGAACGAGATTTGGGGATTTTGGACGAGACGATCGAACGAGATTTGGGGATATTTAATGGGGTGGAGGGGCCTTGATCTAAGCACGCACATATCTCGAGATTTGATGAACGGTTATAAGAAAAGAAAGTTTTAGTGGGAATGTTGGCGCCATTTTTTAGAGACGGAATTTAATTCCGTGTCTATTTCCGTCTCTATTTCCGTCTCTGATTCGTCTCAATTCCGTCTCTGAATTAGTCCGTCTCAATTTCGTCTTTAACTACTTTTTTTAGCAACGAAACTTAATTCCGTTGCTAATTCCGGTTCTAAATTTCATTTTCCTTGTAGTGTTATCATCACCAGGGACGACTCAACCGGGATTTCTGACTTACAACAATACCTCAAAAGTCATTTTGAGATAAAGGACTTGGGTAACTTGAGCTACTTTCTTGGTCTTGAAACTACTTCTACTTCTGATGGATACTATCTTTCACAAGCGAAATATGCCTTCGATTTGATCTCTTGCTTTGTGATCATTGATACTAATATTGCTTCCACTCCATTAGACACGAATGTCAAGCTGACTCCATCAGATGGTACACTGCTGTCAGATCTTACAGTATATCGTTAGGTTGTGGGTAGTTTGGTTTATCTTACTGTTAGTTGTCCGGACATTGCTTACGCGGTTCATGTTGTCAGTCAGTTCATGTCAACCCCCCGTACTGCTCACTTCACTGTTGTTCTCCATATCCTTCGATACGTGAATGGTATTCTATTTCATGGCCTCCACTTCTCTAACAACTCTCCATTGGTATTATCATGTTACTCCGATACAGATTGGGCGGGTGATCCTACCGACCGACGTTCCACCACTGGTTACTTTTCTTCTTGGGCAACTCGTTAATATCCTGGCGAAGCAAGAAACAAACAGTAACATCTCGCTCTAGCACATAATCTGAGTGTTGGGCTCTTGCTGATGCTACCTCTGAGTTACTTTGGCTTCGATGGTTACACATGATTCTGCTACTATCCTGCATTGTGACAATCAAAGTGCGATCCAAATTGTACACAATGATGTTTTTCATGAGAGAACAAAACATATTGACAATGATTATCGCTTCGTCCGTCAGCATCTGGTTCGGGGCACTCTTCAGTTTTCTTCTGTTTCCTCCTCCAATTAGACGGTGATATCTTCACTAAAGCTCATCTTCCTGATCGCTTTCATGCCTTGGTTGACAAACTCAAGTTGATTTCTACGAATCCATCTTGAGTTTGAGGGAGTGTGTTAAGGAACAACCAGTTAAGGAAACTCAATATTATATTTAGCAGTTAAGGAAATTAGTATCTCGCGTAATTAGTAGTTTCCCTTTATGATCGCACTTTCCTTTTGTATTCTAAGTCTTGTACGTGTATATATAGATTACCATGTACACAATATTAATATAGAATAAACATATTCTATTCAGAAACTATCACAAGATAAATTCAGCAATTAAATTTTCTACAACATTTGAGAGATATTTAACATAAAGTTCCAAAAGAAAATACAATTTCATCATATAGTTCTATATATATTAAGAGTACCTTCGACTCCAGCATGGTAGTTTAATAGAAACTTTGTGGTGCTCAACTTCTTCGGCATGCTTCCTTCATGGATTAGGGCGTCCCAACCGATAATCCCAATGACCAGATTAGCTTTTTCAAATCCTTCTTTGGCTGAGGTAAACCACTCTTCCAACACCATAACCATTGACTTTTGTATCAAGAACTCAAGTGTCATCTGCCCAGCTCAAGGATGATTTTTTTTATGGCTCAAAATAACTGAACAAACATTTGTATCTTTTCCTAATCCGAAATATGGAACTTTAACTATTTGCTAATAATAAAAAAATCTCGAAGAAACATAGGATGCATTAATTATAAAGGTGTAAAAATACCTACCTTTAAAAAAATCCTTAATAATGTCGCTTTTCTTGGCTATGATAGGGCTAGCTTTCTATGGCCTCTTGTCAAAGATGATCTGCAAGCACAATCACATCAAAAAAGACAACAATGACAATTGAAACAATAAGCCTCATCAAAATTGTTTACAACATTTGGTGTCATGGAACTTGACTGGTATAATGTTGGTTAAAAGTATTTATTCATTCTCATAGTTTAGTCTGGAAATGCAACAAAAGAAAACTAAACCTGATGACTGGGCGTTCCCTGTTATGACAGAATATGTCGTTAAACTCAGTAAAGAAATTAAGATTAATAATGTTAAAACTCTCATGTAGCTTAGGAAGTGGGAATGCAGCACTGTCAATGTGTCAACTTAGTATTACACATGTTTGTTGTCACCTGGCCTTTCCAACTCAAATGGCTAGTGAGTTGGGACATCTTTTATCGTCTATATAACTGAACAAAGGATCAAAACTTATTCCAAATCTTTTCTATGACACTTCCCCAAGATAATATATAAGCACGACAAATGTTGATGGTAATCGATCAATGTGAAGGAATAGAACTTTATTAATGAAAGATTCATCCATGTACTTTCAAAAACTTATTTCAAAGCGAGCAGGATTGACATTCGAGGCGTGACATTCATGCTCACAAACAAATGAATAACTGAGGGCTTTCTATAAGATGAAGAATTATTGATAATTTTCTCATCAAAAGGAATTATTGATAGTTTTTAAAATTTACATTTGTAGTTTATATATGCTTGGCAGCATTAAGGAAGAAGGCATCTCGAATGGGTTTAAGTTGTAAGGAGTAGAAACAATAGGCATCTCTAATGGATTGAATTGTTACCTAAACCAAATCAAATAAGGAATTAAGGGCACATGATATTAAAGAAATTTAGTAGATTAATTTTAATAAGTTGACCATTCGAAAGAAGAACAAAGGAATTTTTTTTTTTTTTTTTTTAATCTCAAAATGGGATTAACGAGATTCTTAATTAATAATATCAAACTTTCAGTTAACCTAGCATTGGGAGGTTTTTTAGTAGTATCATAGTTTCATGGGTCCAACTTCACCATTAAGCGCCCAGGACAAAAAGTGAATTGATAGCCAAACGAGAATTCATTGGTAAAAGTCAAAAAGTGGACCAATTTTCAAATAAGATAGAATCACACACAAAAGAAAGAGAACCTTCTCTAAAAGAAATCACAGATTTCTAAGACCAAACCTAGAAGGAAAATGAACTACAATCTCAAATAAAAAGTTACTAATGAGGATGTTATTGTGAACGGAAAATTAGGAGTTTTAAAAAGGTACTTAGATTTACAAATACTTAAAAAAAAAAAAGAGCTAACACCCTAGCAGTAGCATATGTTGAATTTCTACGCAGTGGACATATAGGAAATAGTAAAATTGGTGAGTTCTGCTTCTAATCTTTTGATGTACACTAATTAGTTGTAATAATTAAATGTTAAAGCATCATATAAGATTAGAGGAAGTCAATATTTTTTTGGGTGAATAGATAGACACTCCCACCCAAAAGAACGAAATTAGTTTACACTCACCAAATTCATGTCTACACAAGAAACTATGCAAGTGAAATAAAAGATTCCAAGACTAAAAAAATTAAGAGCACAAATTTTTACTTTTGGGATTGACAAAATAATCTTACCAATAGATTGTAAAGAGACACTAATTTTGAGTCGTTAGCTCACTCTAGATTTTGAAGGGCCTATAAGAGGAGGCACGTGTGTTCTTGTGAAGAAGAAGACGAGGTTAGATTAGAATCAGATGCGGGTGTTTGAGAAATTTGGAGAAAATTAGTCATGGAGGGAGATTGAGAAGAGAAACACTTTCACAAAATTAAAGCTCACAAAAATAAAAAACACACCTCGAATTTTTTTTAAAAGTATATGTTAAGGAAACTGGTATGTTAAGGAAACTACCAGTTATGACAACTTAATAATATATTTAGCAGTTAAGGAAAGTAGTATCTCGTGTAATTAATAGTTTCCATTTGTGATTGCACTTTCTTTTTGTATTCTACGCCTTGTACGTGTATATATAAATTACCTTGTGCACAAGATAAAATACAATAAACATATTCCATTCAGAAACTTTTATGGTATCAGAGCCCTAATTGTGGGTTTCTCTGGTTGTGCAAAACACAACTATGTCCTCTCTGGTTGTGCGAGACACAACTCCGACCTCTCTGGTTGTGTGAGACACAACGCTGCCAAGCCTCTGCACATCCGACGGAGAACATCGCGGTCTCCATTTGTCCATTATCGTTGCCTGAATACGCCGCTGCTGCTACACGTCGCCCGCGTTGCGCCGGCCACCGCATCACCGCCACTTGATTGGCGTCCTCTGTCCACCGCTGCCTCTGCCGCTCCGCCTCTCTGGTCCACTGCTGCCTCGCCGTTGCTTGACTTGTCGCCGCTGCTGCATCTCGATCTCCAGCCGAGTCGTCATCCCCATCGAGCCTCCCGATCTCTCGATCTCCTGCCGAGTAGCCAAGTCGTCATATCCCGATCTCCCGCCGAGCCTACCGTCCCTGGTCCCACGCTGCACACCAGATCCACGCCGCTGCCGGCGCACCCACCGCTGCTACCGCAATCGGGGCGAACAGATCCGTGTTGCCACTGCACGCCAGATCCGCGCCGTTGCCGCCTGAGACGCTGGTCGGAGTCGCCCCAGTTCGGATCTGCGCCGCTGCCGTCACCTCCGCCGCTGTTGCCGTATTCAATGGAGAAAAGTGACGCCTCACAACCCATTTCTATAATTCTTGATTGTTCAAACTACACACTTTGGTCCCAACAAAATTAAAAGCTTTCTGATCGTTCGAAAACTCTGGCGAGTCGTTACGGGAGACAACCCCAAACCAGAAAAGGATGCCACAGAGACACAAGCCAAATTTCTTGACCGACTTGATGATTGGGACAGTAAGAATCATCAGATCATCACCTGGTTCTGTAACACATATATTCCCTCTAATCATATTCAGTTTGTTGATTTTGAGACAACTAAAGAAATTTGAGATTTTTTAGCCGTTAGATACAAAACGCCTGGTTTGGCGTAATATTATCAATTGTTCACCAACTTGAACAGTTTGAAACAAGAAGTTGGTTAGTCCGTCAATGAATTTTTGGCACTCATTCAGCCAATTTGGAACCAGTTGCAACAAGCTGAAATTAGCAAAGACCACCTTCATCTCATTCAAGTCCTCATGACACTTCGTCTTGAATATGAATCAGTCTTAGCGACCCTCCTGCATCGTAATCCCCTACATTCTTTTGATGCAACTGTAAAAGAAATTTTGTTTGAAGAAACTTGGCTTGGCCTGGTCAACTTCACCCCTGCATCAGAGGTGGCCCTAGCAACCACTCCATCATGGTCAAAGTCTACCGTTCCTCATTGTAAGTACTGTAAAAGAACAGGCCATTCATTCGTTAACTGTCCTACAGTTGAATGTCGCCATTGTCATGAGTGCGGCCATATCCTACCGAACTGTCCAACCCGACGACCTCGCTCTAAAAGCGCATTTAAGTCTTCATCTACTACTACTACAGCAACTCCTTCGGTTGTTGCTGCTGCCTCTGATGGGTCACACATTCTCCGATGTTTTCTATGAGTAATTTGGAGGCAATCATCAAACAGGTGACACCTTCTCAACCAACTGCCCTATCCGTCACCTCAGGTAACCATTGGTTCTTTGATTCGGGGTGTTATAACCATATGACACCAAATTTGTCTCTTCTTTCGAATAGTAGCCCCTCGTATCATTCTTCAAGCATTTAAACTGCAAATGGTAGCTCCATGTCTATCACCCATTCAGGAACACCATCCAACCTCAGTTTAACTCTCCATGACACCTTACTCTAAATTTCATTTTCGTGGGTCAATTATGTGAGCAAAGGTTCACTGTTTTATTTTCTCATACTAGTTGTCATGAACAGGACATTCAGACGGGTCAGATTCTGGGAACGGGAATCAAAGTAGGATGATTATTTGAGCTCACGTCACTTCACTTGCCTGTAGTCAAACAGATTCTACTGCAGTTTTCACTCCTTCAGTTTATCAATGGCACCTTCGCCTAAGCCATACATCAGCCAGTAAACTCCGTACTCTTGTCTCCAATGGGTCATTGGCTATTTCTAAATTTGAGTCTTTTGATTGTGTGCATTGTCAATTAGCAAAACAACCTGTTTCTTCCTTCAGTTTTAATGAATCCATCAATAATACTCAATTTGGTTAGTTCATTCTGATGTTTGGGGTCTTGCACCTACTTCCACTGTGAATGGTTATCGATATTTCGTGTTCATTGATGATTATTCCAGATTCACTTGGATATATTTTCTAAAGCATCGATCTGAAATATCTCAAACATATATTGAGCTTGCTAATATGATCAAAACTCAATTTGCACGTACAATCAAAATTCTTCGTACTGACAATGCTTTAGAATACCGTGATTCTATATTTCTTCAGTTTCTTAAACAACAAGGTACTAATGTTCAACGTTCCTGCCCATATACCTCTCAACAAAATGGTCGAGCTGAAAGAAAACATCGACATATCCTAGATTCTGTCCGAGCACAACTTCTCTCTGCGTCTTATCTTGAAAAGTTTTTGGGTGAAGCTGCTTTAACTTGTGTCTTTACTATTAATTGACTTCCTACACCAGTGTTAAAGAACATTTCTCCTTTTGAACGATTATATGGTACACCACCAGACTATTCTCATCTTCGAGTATTTGGTTGTGCATGTTTTGTTCTTCTTAATTCATTAAAATTATTCGAATTAACCTAACATGGTTACTAGCATGTACGAAACTAATTTCAATTAAATCACGAATATATGTATCATATACACAAAACATGATAATAAATATCACAAAAAACTTATGTATATCACATATACATCAACTATTAACATGCATTCAATCATATATCATGTATATATCAGAAGAAAACATGCAATGTTTTTAATGGAATCGAACTCGAAGGCTCTGATACCACTGTTGGGTTTTGGGGTTCATACGCATGGGAGATTACCAAACAATTTTGACAAAAACCCAAACAGGATCCGAATCTAATTCCATTAAAAACGTTTAAACCAAGAAAACTTAATCATACCTCGATCGTGAAATACCTTTCTGAAGGTTGATCGATCTCTAAGGCACTGCCAACGACGAACGCCATCTACCAGCAGTCCACACAAGAACGGCGGCCGAGATTCGAAGTGCTAGCTTCAAGAGAATACCAAACATTTTGTTTCTCTCCAACACGATCCAGAGCGTACCAGAAAACTCTAAGTCGTTTCTAAAACGAAAATAGAGTTTCGGCTCTTATTTTTTTTTTTGTATTTTAACTTAAAGCGTCTATTTATACAACCCTTGTATATAGACGGTTAAGTAAATTACACATATACCCCCACTTAAAGAAGTATAAGTGTAATACACCACAATGACGTTTCTGTCATGAATTTAATCATATAAAATTCATTTTTTTGAACCATCTTAAAATCTCGCAAAATCATTCTTAGTGTGCGACCCAATAGGCTCATACAACGTTGGCGGTATACCAAAACACATTTTGGTATACAAGTCATAAGCGGCCTCTAGCAAGACATTATGACTACCCAAGTTGTACGAATATCAAATCGATACAACCTAATCAATAGTGTATATAACATTCTTTTGTCACACGATATCCTTTTGATCATACATAAGGCATGAAATTGTCATCCAACATGTTCAATTGTACTAGTCTCGATCTCTAGGTAGACTAAAAACATTCAAGTGACATTGATCAATATCAATTCACTTAGACTAGGCCTTTTAACTTTCTAACACATCGAGGGATCCACTGGATATCTCTCTTTATATGAGAGGGACAAATTCTATCTTGATTACACAACTTCATCACATTGCTCACACAGTAACCAATCACAACCTTTATAATCGTCCGGTTAAAGACAACGTTTGATAGTGTCAAATTATTGTGTTCCTAATGTTGAAGTCTCTGGTAATCTCAAGTCAAGGACTGAAAAATATACCTATCATGAGAAACAACTATGACTTAATCCATGTAATGTTCTCATAGCGGGTCGGTCCAGTACTTTGTTCCCTAACAAGTACTCGTGATTTTGATTCGTATCCCTATACGTATAATCATCATATGATCATCAATCAAGACTCACACTAGTCTTTATTCATTATAGTTCCCAGTATAATGATCGATTAGGGACATTTAGGATATTTCTTTAAATACCCATGGATCTTATTATAATGTTAACATGCAAATTAATTATAATAAACAACAAATGAAATCCTCTGTTTTATTAACTAAAAGTATTCATAAAGACAGTTAATAGATTGACCTAGGGCACATGCCCCAACAAACCTGAGGATATTTTGGGCACCGATTATGGCTGCACCGTCACTACCAACTTCATTGACATTGCCCGCTACTTAGGAGATGGATACACCGATTTTAGCGACTACTTCTGCAGTTACTACTGTTATCATAACCGTACCAGAGACTACTATTTTACCTCATGTATAGACTGAGATGGGGCACCAAGGCGACAGTGGAGGCTAGGTACTAGCGAGAGTCTAAGAAGCATAATCCTACAGAGTTTTATGGTGGTACAGATTTGGTGGCTGCATAGTTCTTGAAAAGCCACGAGAAGGTGCACAATATCATTGCTACTGAGTAGCACATGAGAGCCTTTATTTCTTCATCGATACTTCTACAAGAGTCAGACAACCGGTGGACTACGATGGTTGCTACTAGAGAAGTACCTAAAGATTGGGTAGACTTCAAAAGGCAGTTCAACTTGAAATACTTCCCTCCTACCGTACTGAGGGAGAAGATGAAAGAGTTCACCATATTGAGACAATATATTGACGAGTCTATCATGGGTTACATGGGATCGTATCTACAACTACTTCCGTATGTCGAGGTGTGGCAGATTCAGACGCCGATCAGGTGTATTATTTCACTGAGGGTTTGCTACCCGAAATTTGAGGTGTCATTGTTTCCACTAAGCCAGATATATTGCAAAGGGCTTATGAGAGGAGCTAAGCCAGGGAGGCTTATTTGCGTACACATCCTGAAGAGGCTAGACCTACTCGACCAAAGACACAATCAGACCGCCGATTTAATAGGGATAGGAAAAGGAAGAAGAACAGACAGGGCTTCAAAGATAGTAGAGCCCAGAGTGTTGGGTCATTTGCAGTACCATCATGATCTACTCATACTACTCATGTTCCACCTGTACCATCGCCGAGTTTTGCTAGCCGACCACCACAGGCTACCCGATCCGTACAATAAACACATGGGTTTGGATAGGCACAGACATATAGATCTGGTCAGATACAGATTCAAAGACATGTATAAGGATGTGGACAAAGTCAGACACATGAGATCTTTTCTGGATCGAATGAGCAGCATATATGTTTCAAGTGCGGTTAGATAGGTCATCTTCAGAGCCAATGTCCACAGCTAGGTAGAGTACAATCACAATATCATCAGCAACAGAGGGAGAGAGTCCATGTTGTTGTTGAGCCAGATCAATGAGCTTCTTGTAATCTCATCGAGGGTATGATTTTGATTTGTAGTACTTTGATGCATACTATGGTTGATTCTGGTTCGACTATTTCATTTATTTCTGGGCGCATAGTAGATTCATTAGGGTTGAGACCCACTAGGCTAAGTGGACCCTTGATCCTAAGCACAACTGTTAGGGACAAGATATACCCAAACTTGTTGTGTGTCGACTGTTCGGTGGAGATAGATGGTCATGATTTGCCTACAGATTTGAGAGTATTAGAGTTTATTGAGTTTGATGCTTTGCTTGGTAGGGACTGGTTGGGTGCTTATCATGCTCATATTGATTGCTACGGCAAGTCAGTTGCGATTCCATTGTCAGATGGTACAGAGATCAGTTTTTAGGGGACAACTGCTTTACTTTCGATCACTATAGGCATGATAGCCACTTGTAGTGAGACTGAGACACTTGCGAGTGTCATGAGTATTGCTGAGAGATTGAAGATCAGTATTGGAGACGTGCCGGTAGTGTGTGAGTTCACTGATGTATTTTTGAAAGATCTACCAGGATTACCATCGCCGAGAGAGATTGACTTCATCATCGAATTAGTCCTTGGGGCTAAACCTATTTTTATACCGCCGTATAAGATGGCTCCTCAAGAGTTGGAGGAACTGAGGACTCAGTTGGACGAGTTATTGGAGTTAGGATTAATTAACCTAAGCATGTCACCATGTGGCGCACCGGTCTTATTTGTGAAGAAGAAAAATGACAACCTAATATTTGCATCGACTATATGCAGCTAAATCGGGTGACGATGAAGAACAAGTTCCCGTTTCCTCACGTTGATGATTTATTTGATCAGCTGACAGGAGCTCAGTGATTATCCAAGATTGATTTAAGGTCAGACAATCACCAGCTCAGTGGTTCTCCAAGATTGATTTGGAATCTACGTACAACATGTCGTTCGACCCCCGCGTGACCGAATCTATGGCAGAACCCATGTTTTAAACACAAAAAAAGGATTTAAGGAAAACTCAAAAAATACCTATCCAACTTGCACATCTGCATCCCTTGCACTTTCATTCTTTATTTTGTAATATCACTAGCAACCAAACAATCCAAACAAACAATGCCTAAGCAAAACAAAAAAAACATGTTCGAACCCATAAATAGACACGAAACATTAGAAATACTATATTTTCATCACAAAGCATGAACAAATCAAATTTTATGATGGTAGTGGAGTCTAAAATTGTAAGTTTACGTCATTGGTGGTCGGAGTCAAAGGTTGACGGCTTGTGTGGGGGTGCACAGAGAGAGAGAGAGAGAGGGAGAGAGAGAGAGAGAATGTGGAGGTCGCGAGAGGGTTAACCAGGTCATTTCATTTCAGGGCGAATATGAAATTATTAGAGTGCCAAAATATGAGTTTTTTTTCCCTCAAAAATTTCAACGTAAGTGTACATTAGGTCCAATTAAGACCAACTTTACAATTTCTACTTGACCCCATGGGTGCACAACTCCAAGAATTCGCATACTTGACCCCATGGGTGCGAGTTCGAGTTGTGGGGGTGGGGAAAGTGTGCATGGGCTGTTAGAGGTCCCATGTACACCCTGGGGGTGCCTAGGCTGTTAGAGGACCTAGGGCCTTCACAGTGATGGTCGAGGTCTTGGGTCGGTTCCTGTCCTATCGATTCCGACTTCTCGTTCACCCGATCATGAGTTACAGTCAGCGTTACCTTCGACTTCCATCCCATTCGCGTCGTCTGTACCATCGACATCGTCGTCTGGAACCATACCAAATCGCACATTGCAGTCACCATCGGCGACATCGAGACATGACACTCTTGTACCGACGATGCCTGCGCCTCCAGCCACTGCATCACCAACAACATCCCCATCCTATGAGGGCAGAGAAGGCTTGCGGGTTACAGGCGCTCCGCGAGCACCTCAGAGGACAGGGATCGAGCCCCCTCATGTGCATAGGTCCGATCACACTGATTGCGAATAATACGTAAGTTTGTATTTGATTAATTAACGTATTTCTAATTATCCATGTAAACTATTAAATAAGTTTTTAAGATGTTATGCATTTTAATGAAACACAGGGAATTGCATCCTTCTCATTCTTGTGCACGGAGGATGACAAAAGTTTTCAAGAGATGATTCCAGAAGGGTATTGTTGGAAATCGGTACCGAATCATCATAAAGACCACTATTGGTGCCAATGGCAGGTACGAAAGACTAATAAATGTCTTAGGATTTATACAAGTTTTCCAATGTCTCGTAACAATTGCACTCGCCATTTTATAGGTATATTTTAAATGGGATGACACAATTCACGAGGATCTCATTCGTGCGGCATACGACACGCATGCAGGCACCAGGTACACCGCATTGATGCATAAGTTAAAAAAGAATTGTGTGCAGCCAAACTTTGTTACAGATGTGGCGTAAAGGAGATACTTGGAGTACTGGGAGAGTGAGGACTTTCTTGCCAGGTCTAGGCAGGCGTCTATGAATAAGAACACTGAGGTCGAAGGACCTGGGACTGGACCCTCGAATCACGGTGGTGGCTAGGTGTCTTTTGTGACTACCGATGAAAGATTGGTAAGTGTTTTTATACTCTTGTTTATTTTTTCATTTCTACACTTGTTCACTATGCTTGTGTTTGCATTTAATTTTTTTTTTTTAATTTCTTACACATTGATGCTAGTTTAACTCACTTGCATTGTACAGATTTCATTCACTTCAGTTCATTTCACTTCTATGCAATTGATTTGTGCTTGGCGAATATAAGTGCGCCGACCTATTAGTAATTGACATATTTAACATTTTTATAACTTTTATATGCAGACTAATACATCCGAGACGCCACCTATCGTGAATGAATTGTATTTGCATCTCCACACCGTAAATCACGACGGAGTGACATTTGATAAGTCGGTATTTATAAGTTTTTAGTAGTCTATTTTAGTATATTTAATTATAGAAAATATTTAATAATATATATTTAATAATATTTTTTGGTCATTTTTAGGTAAAATGGAGTGCGCAGTTGAATTTGTGGCGGAAAAATATTCAAAATGGAGTATTTACTTGCAGTGATCGGATGCTGGATAGTTTGCCTCGAATTACGCGTTGCGCGGTGGGTCGAATAGCCGACAATATATTTCAGCCAATAAGGAGCTGCCACGTCAGCCAGGACAGACCACGTCACACACCGCCATTCTTTCTTCTCGCACAGATTCCATCGATTTGCCTCAAGATGCGTGCCCACACAAGCTCCCAGAATTTTCGTGGTTTTTCGCGTGACTCCAGCGGCTCCAGCGTGCATCCACGTGACGAGCTTTCATTCGTCTAGCGCGTCACAGGTAAGGGGTTCCTCCAATCAAATCGTGCCGCGTAGAGCTGAGCCATCCTCTTACAACGAAAACGCAATGATTTTGGCAAATCATGCGACGCCAAATCAACAGCGATGGCAGAGGTGGTCCAATAAGGTGTTGACACGTCAGCACGACGCAGAAAAACAGCGAATTACGCTGTGACACATGGCAGAGTCCGAATTTTGAGCTAAAAACACCCGTACGATGCTCCTCGGCGCACGAGTCACGTCCCCAATCCCTAAAATTAGTATCCGAGACCAATTTGGAGTATTTTTATATATTAGGAACCTAGGTATTATTTAGAAAACAACCAATTATTATTTTTTAGAGAATTACTATTAGTTTTTAGTATGGGTTTTTGAAGATGATGTCCGGCTAATAAATTTCTTGCCTAAGTAGAAGGGGAAGCAAGTCGGGATCATGGATTCATAGCATATTATGTGAGATCTTTTATTTTATTATTTAATTAATTTAATTTCTCATATTTCCTTGTTGTTGATTTTAATTATTATGAATTTAGATCTAGGGTATGTATATAGCCAATGCATACTTTTTGGTGGATAATATATTGTTATTTGGAGTATTAGTATCCGTGTAATTGTGCTTTTAGACCAATAAAGTAACAAACATTCACCTAAAAGCATGCATTTGCCACATACATACCATAGTGTACATCAGGCCCAATTAAGACCAACTTTACAATTTCTACTTGAATCCCTTTTATTATTAATTGAAAATAATGTTATTAATTGTATTTATGGAATCTCAATTATTTATGACTATTCACTTTGAACTGTATGCTTATCCTTTCGCAAGTCACGAAATTCTTGATTGCAATTCAAAATACATACTTAATTTGTGTACTTAATTAATTATTACATATTTTAATTGTACATACATATATATTCAAGCTTAATGAACCGATCAACGCTCACAGGTTCGAGTGTAATGGGCCGGTCAAAGCTTCAAAGTTCGTTCACGTGCGAGACCGTCTAAGGCCGCTTAAGTCGACCTATTGGAATCTATCTACAACATGTTTTTCGGCCCCGCGTGACCGAATCTGTGGCAGAACCCATGTTTTAAACACAAAAAAAAGATTTAAGGAAAACTCAAAAAATACATATCCAACTTGCACATCTGCATCCCCTGCACTTTCATTCTTTATTTGCAATATCACTAGCAACCAAACAATCCAAACAAACAATGCCCAAGCAAAAAAAAAAAAAAAACTTGTTCGAACCCATAAATAGACACAAAACATCAGAAATACTATATTTTCATCACAAAGCATGAACAAATCAAATCTTATGATGGTAGTGGGGTCTAAAATTGTAAGTTTACGTCACTGGTAGTCGGAGTCAAAGGTTGACGGCTTGTGTGGGGGTGCAGAGAGAGAGAGAGAGAAAATGTAGAGGTTGCGAGGGTTAACCAGGTCATTTTGTTTCAGGCGAATATGAAATTATTAGAGTGCCAAAATATAAGTTTTTTTTCCCTCAAACATTTCAACATAAGTGTACATTAGGTCCAATTAAGACCAACTTTACAATTTCTACTACACACCCTTGAATCCTTTTTTTTATTAGTTGAAAAAAAAATGTTATTAAGGGTATTTATAGAATTTCAATTATTTACGAGAATATGATAACTACTCACTTTGAACTGTATGATTATCCTTTGGTAAGTTACGAATTCTTGATCGCAATTCAAAATACATGCTTAATTTGTGAACTTAATTAATTGTTACAAATAACAATTGTAAATTGAACACAAGTACATTATATCAGTATTGGATAGATATGGTGGCGTTTTAGAAAGTTTTAAGGGTTAATAGATAAGTGTATTATCCTCACATGCCCACCGCCACGCATGAACGCACACGATTAGTTTGTACATAAATAGTAGCACCATGGATCATTTAACCGATCAAGATTTCTACGATTCTAGTAGTCATATATAATCGTTCTTCATAGCTCCCGTTTCTCTTATTCTTCATCAAGTTAAATCAATATGGCAATGTGTTCAGTTCTTGGTGGTTTAAGCTCATCGAAGATGTTCGTCTTCCTCGCTAAGTTTCACGTGTTTGCTCCGACGGATTTCGAGTTACTCCATCACTTTCTTCTTCCCAAAACACTAAACCCCGCATCAAATTCGAAGAGATTCACGACCTCACCAATAGCATCATCAATTATTTACCCGACAACCTCACAAGTAAGAATGTCGATCGATCGATATATAGTAGGGGTGGACAAACCGCGGTTTGATGGTGAAAACCAAAAAATCGCGACCAAACCGAGGATTCACGGTTTGGCCGATTTGCAAACTACCACCAAACCGCGAACCACCAAAATCGCACCTAAACCGCCTCGCGGTTTGCGCGGTTTGGTCGGTTTGGTTTCGCAGTTTTCATGCGACCCATTTTCAAAAAAAAAGAAAAAAAAAACAATCATGCATATTACATACCATAAAGTCCATACATGTTTAATGTTCAATTGTTCATAAAAAATTCAACATAAGATACACCAAAACATATATAACCAATCATTCACCAAAAAGAACTCGATCAAAGTTAGAAATCCAAGTTCATCTCAAAAGTTACAACAAAAACAAATAGATTAAAATAAATAAATGTTGGGTATTTACCAAAATACCATCGGTTTGGTGAAATCGCGATTTTTTTAAATGAAAACCGTGACCAAATCGCGATTCTGCGATTTTTAAATTTTTTAAACCGCCCCCAAACCGCGAGTTCTAAAAACCAAACCAAACCATGTTGTTTACACGGTTTGGACGGTTTGGGCAGTTTTTCGGAAACCATTACCCACCCCTAATATATAGTTGCGTGCATCAGTGCATGCATGATAGTGTCATTGTCTTGCTTGATTATATATAATGTTCCTTTTTTTTTGTGTCCGTCTTTGTGTAAAGCAATAGTCAGTACTACTCACTAGTGTTAGGGTTAGGGTTAGGTTTAGGGTTTGAAACTCATGCATGCAGGCATGAATATACAGGGGTTCTTTTTTTTTTTTTTGCCCAAATAATTAAAATATAAGTATTTACATTGATTCTTGGTGCAGGTTTGTACGAGAGAAAGAGAGCAAAAGAATGGTACTTTTTCAGCTCTATAACCAAGAAGCACAAGAATAGCAGCTCTAGTAGATGTGATAGGCGCATTGTTGATGAGAGTGGATATTGGAGAGCCTCGAATAAACAGAAGGATGTTCAAGGATTGGGAAATAGGAGAGCATTGAACTTCTTTGAAGAAAAAAACATCAAGACCGATTGGATCATGCAAGAATACGTTTTGGCTCCGCAACATCACTCACACGAAAAGGTAACTATGCATACATAAGTGATTATTCTTTCTTATATATTAATTAATCTAGCTCGGCAATCAATAATGCACATATTAGAATTTTTTGTCGGACATATATATTCACTACTATAACATATACATCTAAATATCTTAATTGTATTAAGAGTTTTTTTTAAAAAAAGTCCTACGTCCCGGATCGAATAATTAATCTCATATAAAGTAGTATGCATGCATATACAATTATGTATTAGTGCATATACTATTGTAATGATTTAACTTATAAGAATTGTTGTTGTACTGTATAATTTGCTAATTGTTTACTATTTACCATACAGTTTGAAGATTACGCTCTGTGCAAGATCTACAAAAGGAGAGACAAAGCTAATACTAGTACTAAAACCAACACTACATCAACTGTCCAGCAAGTTGATCATCATCAATTGGATGTTGGTGCCCAAGAAGAAGGCATGGTGAACTGCATGGCGCCACATCTACTTTCTTATTCTTGTGGAGATCATGTCAATTATGATACTGTTGTTCTTGAGGAAGCTGCCATGGTGCCTACCATGAATATTAGGCATGCCCATGATGATCAATGCATCAATGTTGAAGGCATGTCCACGAACGAAGCCGCCATGGTACTACCAGTGCTGCCTCACTATTCTTGTGGAGACGTCAACGAGGATCAGTTAGTAACCATGCCTGGTGCTGCTCAAGAAGCCACGACACCAATGATCAACAACCTGCAGGATCAGCCATTAGCACCATTCATGGCTACCAACAATGCCATCGCGGACGCAGACATGGGAGTCGACAGTAGTGGCACCACTAGTTGTTTTGATGATCATGAGGATATAGATATTGAATCATTCTTATTAAATATGGACTGTGACATTGATAATGAAGAATTCATGGCTATTATCGAAGCCGCCTACAGCAATACTGATACAGCGCCGAATGCTAGAGCGGACGTTGAGACAATAGACTTTGCTGCTGCGGATCAACCATCATCATCGCCATCATCATCATCGCCTACCGCTATTATTGACTGTGACATTGATAATGAAGAATTCATGGCTATTATCGAAGCTGCCCGCAACAATCCTGATACAGCGCCGGATGCCGGAGCGGAGGTTGAGACGATAGAGGTTGCTGCTGCAGATCAGCCATCATCATCAGCAACTACCGCTATTAGTAGCATGGACACAGACATTATGATGAGAGACGAGCAGAATGACATCTTTGCAGAGCTTCAACTCTTTTCTCCTTTGACTTACCATTTTAATGAATGGCCTGATGATGACTACACTCCAGATTTCTCACAAGACCATGCATATGATTTGTGTTTAGAGACTTGCTAGGCTAAGTGGGTGTTCATTCACGTCCTCATAGACTCGTAGTATTTGCTTTTAGATTTAATTGTAATTGATTCGATTCAAATGTATATACATACAGAGCTATTTTTTTCGTTGTCAAATGTATATGAATTAATGTTGTCATTTCTTTGTGTCTAGTTTCTTTCATGGCTCACATATATATGATCTATGATCACATGCAAGTTTTGTTTCATTGGGAAAAAATAAAAAAGTGTCGTCGATTTGTTAATTAGATCGATTTCAAATTAAGCCAGTCTTCGATTATACATGCGATCGATGAAATCATCTTACGCTAATTAATTTAATTAATCAACTGGAATGTGTTGCAGAGTTCAAAACTTGATGCTCTTGTTTCTCATTTGGAGCGTTTTTGTTCTCCACAAGCAAACTTGTTGAGGGAGGACCGCATATGCTTAACACCACCTGCAAAACAAAAATAGGTTCCTTAATTTTAAACATTCGCTATATGTTAGAAGATTGATTAATTTGATTGCTGATTTTCATTCATATATGTAGAATTTTTGTAAATTTGATTGGTGTAATCATAGATTAAAACGAGAATAGGCAAAAAAGGATTCAATTAACTTACAGGAAGAAACACAAGGCCATGCAAGAATCCTATAAGGAGCAGCGCCAAGTACATTTGGAAATAATAAACCTGCAAAGGACAGATTGCTTTGAATTAAAATGGTGAAAACCTAGCTAGTTGATGCATATACAATTGAAATAGTTGAGAGAGTAGAATTATGCACCACAAAAACTTCCGATCTTGCAAAATGTAGGACGATCACTCCAATTAGTTTTGTAAGGGTGATTCCACTGCAGTAGTATCATAAACATAAGAGGTTATTATTGAATAGACGGTTACTTGAAACATAGCATTAACTCAAATGTGAGATTTAATCAAGCTACCATCATTTCCATTAATCACATGGACATAATTTAAGCATTCATGAAAATTGTACGTAGACCCGTATACCCTAGCACAAGTTCTCTTTACAGTGAAATTCACGTATGGTTTTTGTTTCCACAAAAGAACCTGTGACATGCAAACATTTCAGGTCACATTTATTAGTTATAAGAGAGTGAGAGTCAACCTGAAGACAGAGGCTCCCATGGTACTCAATGCGTCCTTCATGCGACTCTCTCTATCTCCAGTGCTTGCCTAGACATGAGCAGCATAATTCGATATTTAATTTATAAGTTCATCAGCATACGCATTTGCTAAAATTAACCAATGACAAATCAGAAAATAGAAAACGCTAACCAAGAAAGCGTATATTATGTGGACACAAAACTCAATAGCAATTCCGATTGACATCACAAGGTTTACCACGGAGATTGCATTCAGTTGGATGTTCAAAATTGCCATTACGCCCTGCAAAGATTAATTAAGAGATGATTAATGTTGAAGGAGTAATTCACTACAGATCACCAAGGGAACCTAATTCAACTAGAAGCAAAAATAAACTTTCAACTACATAGTTACGCAACCACCTTCTGTAATGACAGTAAAGGAGGATGTATAGCACATAAAACTCAAGCCGTATGATTTGCAACCAAAACACCACAATTAAACTATAAGAATATTCTATTAAACTAGAATTAAACCAATTATGCCTGGCGGTTGGGCGATAAAGAAACAACATCTACATAAAATGGAGTTTAGTAGATACGAGATAGTGTAGTAAAACACGCAAGAATAGAATAATGAATATGGAAATTTACGGGAAAGTAAGAGTAGCATTAGTAGAGAAAAAAAAATAAAATAAAATAAGAGAAGGGGGCTTGTTGTGGTTTGAGTCTAGTTAGAAGACTTGATGTGCTAGAAATCGAAATAATTCATAGGTACAGGGGTACACCGTACTCCTAAGATAAATGATTTAATAGATTACTAACTGAAATGGTCAACTACATCAAATGGAATTACATATAAAGTTGGATCCATGTAGTCAATCCCAACTAATTTGTGATTGAAGCTTTGTTTGTTAATTTTTTAAAGGAAAAGGTTCAATAAAATATATAGGTAGATGAAGACAATTAAATATATATATATGCTAAATGACTAGTGAAAAGACCAAGAAAAGAAAAGCACCCAAGTCACACATCAATCAGGCATAATACTCACAATGAGAGTAACGTTGCATTAGTAGAGAAAATTAAATAAAATAAAATAAGAGAAGGGGGCTTGTTGTGGTTTGAGTCTAGTTAGAAGACTTGATGTGCTAGAAATCGAAATAATTCATAGGTACACAGGGGTACACCGTACACCTAAGATAAATGATTTAATAGATTACTAAGTGAAATGGTCAACTACATCAAATGGAATTACATATAAAGTTGGATCCATGTAGTCAATCCCAACTAATTTGTGATTGAAGCTTTGTTTGTTAATTTTTTAAAGGAAAAGGTTCAATAAAATATATAGGTAGATGAAGACAATTAAATATATATATATGCTAAATGACTAGTGAAAAGACCAAGAAAAGAAAAGCACCCAAGTCACACATCAATCAGGTATAATACTCACAATGAGAGTAACGTTGCATTAGTAGAGAAAATTAAATAAAATAAAATAAGAGAAGGGGGCTTGTTGTGGTTTGAGTCTAGTTAGAAGACTTGATGTGCTAGAAATCGAAATAATTCATAGGTACAGGGGTACACCGTACACCTAAGATAAATGATTTAATAGATTACTAAGTGAAATGGTCAACTACATCAAATGGAATTACATATAAAGTTGGATCCATGTAGTCAATCCCAACTAATTTGTGATTGAAGCTTTGTTTGTTAATTTTTTAAAGGAAAAGGTTCAATAAAATATATAGGTAGATGAAGACAATTAAATATATATATATGCTAAATGACTAGTGAAAAGACCAAGAAAAGAAAAGCACCCAAGTCACACATCAATCAGGCATAATACTCACAATGAGAGTAACGTTGCATTTCAGATTTTCTAACAAAGAAACTTGTGCAATATGAATTCTATGTGGGTTTCAAGGTAGAAAGTTGGCACCTATTGACTAGATTTTAAGAAATATGAAAATAAAGATTCTAGTTGGCCAAACTTTGCAGAGAAATTTCCTAGAGTCGGGTATGTGGATGAGATAATCTAGCAATTTTTATTTATGTGGATATTTTACCGCATTAAGATTCTCTTGGTCACTCATCTAAGGTTCCTAAAATAGCACACTTGTTCCAGCATTAGAATTTATTTTGTCACTGATCTTATTAACTAGTTCGGTTTCATATATACTTTGGAATCATGAAAAACATGACTAGTTTTCTGCCAAAGCTCAGGATGGAAAAAAAAAAAAAAAAAAAAAAAAAACAAACAACTTGGCCTTCGAAAATGAAAGAATTTAAAAGCTTATTGCTTAATTCCCATCCATTCATGTCAGTCACAAGAATATGTTCCTACTTCCAACTAATTTTTTTTTTTCAATGATACTATCAAGGTCTTTACATAGTTTATCTTAAAATAATACTAAATTAGAAAATGCAGCAGAATTTCGCACCTGAATGTTCAACATTGACAACTTTGCAGAGTACAAAGAAGAGTATATAAGCTCTTTTTTTTTTTAGGTAAATACAGGTTATTCACTGTTCTAGGTTGAATAACAGCGTGATGTGATGAAGAGAAAGACTTACCATGAGATCCACAACAACCATGGCCAAGACAAGCAAAATGATAGCCGAGCTCCATAAACTGCATTTCAATATCAAAGCAAGAGAATTGCCAACATTAATCTCCACAAGGAATAAAAAAGAGCACACGCGGTGACCATTGCAATATCACATCAAGATTTCAGAATAATAATTAAGGGATACATGTATAATCAAAATCAACAATTTGAAGATGGATACCCGCAGGTGATAACTAAGGAAACAAAATACAGCACACCTGCTCGAGTTAGAAAAATAGAAAGCTAGTTAAGTCCTTAAGAATAAGTTTAATGAAAATGTTATTAGGTTTATGCAAGCATTACATAATACATTGGTACATATAGAAGAAACCAATAGAAAACATTCGTGGCAAGTGTGAGGTACTAGGAGGCCATCGGTAAATAAAATCATTAGAATAATTAGAAACACATATCTAAGGAAAGATATATGTGAATACGACTTTCTCTAAATGACTCCCTCAAGTTCAACTGCAGGGATAAATTATGCATGTGGAAGATCAAGAACTTTGAAAAGTTTACGTAGGTTGTACTTTTCCACTTCAAAATTCAGCCAAAACAAAACAATAAGTTTGAGAGATGAGAATTTAGAATCAAAAGTTGATTTGCTTTTACGGGGTAGGAATGCTAACCAAGAGTTATGACAACATTTACCTATGTCGTCTTCCATATATCCATGTATTGCTCGAAAAATATATAAAACATTGCATACGGAAAGATATCAATCTGCACCAAGAAGAAGGGGGGAAGTTAGGAAAGCATATATGTATGATCGTGAATTTTGATAACTTTAATATTCATTCCATGTGAATAATTAAAAATATTTTAAGATGAAAATAGACGGGAGTTTTCCGTGTTTTATTTTAGCTCGTAAAATGCCCATGCCATTAATATAGAATGTTTTCAAATAAAAAAATTTCTCAATGGTCAGCAAAATGAATTAAAATATATTTAACATATCATATACGGTATGTATATGAGAGAAGGTTCTGTATTAGATGCACCATAAAGCCATGCCTTAAGATGCATGACAACTTTCACCTTTATCACCGAAAGGAAACATAAATTGAGACTAATAGGTGGCTGAAAGCGAAAGAAACCGCATCTAATGCGCTCCTTGGCACATGGAGAAAAGACCTAAACATGCTTTTCCGCAAAGAAACATCTTTTTTAAAGAAATTGATTAAAACGTTTAGTAAAGCTAGTCCAAGGAAAAAGCAAGATCAAGAGAGAAAGTTTTCCAAAACCCCATGATAATAAAACACATGCGAAGCAAACACATAAAAGGTATGACCAACTCATAGACCTCTCGGCCAAAGGTTATCTTTGGCGAGCCTACAAATCATGATCTTAAGAGATGTTAGAAAGTTATCTTGCAAAGACAATTCACCCAAGAAGATCCTTTTCAAGAAAATCAACTCTGTACAAGTTATTTTCCAATCGATCGAGTGTGTAATAAAAGAAGACTCTCTAAAAGTGTTTGGTACAACATTTCTTACAGAGTAATAAAGCAACATCAATTAACAAAGCGAGAGATGTCTGATCCAACTAGAGATGTTGCAAATTTGCATTTAAATACCAGTTTACCAAGTTTTTTTTTTTTTTTTTTGAAACTATTGAACTATTTTCGGTAATCTAGGAAATGTCATTGTTAGTTTCCCAAATACAAACAAAAAAAAATTTAACTCGTTGACGCAACAATTCCAGATATACAAAAGGAATAAGAGCTCTTCTACGAGTTTTTCATGTAAGCGTCTAGATTCACCTGCAAAGAATCCGAAATCCTTGGGCTAAACTCACAAGCAGCATGCATTGCATTTATAAAATCACTCTGCAACAACAAAATCAGTAGTGGATTAATTAAATAAAGGTTCCTAAATAAGCAAGTAAAACCTAGACATACTAAGTTTTTCACAATAAGGTGTCTTCATACTTGCTTATTGAGAGGTGTATGATATGTACGAAATTCCGATGCTTGAATGACACCATTCTCATAATCTGAGTGAGAAACAGAAACAGGCACTAAAATAAATAAAGTTCACACAAGATCAATCTGAATTATAAACGTTAATCCACTTGTCTGTATGAATGTAATTGAAGAATCTGCTTCATTGTTATTACACAAAATTACGTTACAGGCTACCACGATCCAGGTATATCAGAAGCCAACACAGCTCGTAATGCAGAAATAGAGAGCAAAAAGCTTTATCAGTTGTTTAACCTAACATCTCTTCCTTTGATTGTGGCAGAGATCATATCCTTCTGCACTCGTTACTTGACCCTTGATCCCAGATTTTTCAATGGTTAGTAACCTTAAAAATAATTTTCAAGGTTTTAAGTAATTGTTCTTAATTCATTAAAGAAGCAACTTGTAGCTATGGTTTTTCTCAATAAAGCAGATTCTCTTTGAACAAAATATATAGTTGAATTAATTAGTGAAGGATGGGCACAAAGCTCCTTACCCATTAAATGAACAGACTAAAGATTTACAGTCAAGCATAGGAATAGAAATATTTATGTGTACCATTCAGATCAAAACTGCTCGTGTAAGCACCGTGACCTCCCTTGGAACAGTCCGCAGAGGTAGTGCATTAAGGAACCATGGAAGTTTCTCTTTAAATTGTTCTGTAGATGGTCTGTTATTATGCCAATCTGAGTGAAGAAAACACTGAAACAACCACAAAAATTGATTCGAAAGCAAGTCTACATAAACATTTAAGTATGATTTACTCAATAGAAAATGACAAGCGAATGACTAGAAGTCTTTCAGGTATCACTACCGTCGTACAATCTCTGCACGCCCCATCTAGTGAGCAAGAGCCTTGCCCTGGTAAGCAACAAGGAGGCTGTAGAATGAAGTAATTACAGTTAATACACTGGTGCAACAAGATGTAAACCGCTTTATTTATACCTAAGATTGTTGGAATGTTAATTAGTACATGTATACTAGAAATTTACAGCACTATTATTTGTTTCACTATGAATATACAAGCAATTTATTGTTAACGACTTCTGGAAAGCGTAAACTGCAGTTGTACTTTGTGTTTTTGTCAAGTAACTGCAATTGTACTTTGATGGTTCTTTCTCATGAAAGTGAAACATGCAGAAAATATCCATGGACACTTACCTGATCATCTGGAGGACGGTAACTTCCATTTATGAACTTTCGGCAGCATCCAAATGCTTCTGGAGACATCCAAACAAGAAAGTCATCCAGCCATGAAGCTGCTGGTTTAGCAACGTAACTTGACTCTGGTATTGTGGACGCCCTTGCTATCTGTGATGTATGAAACAATTTTAGATGCAGAGAAAATCTTGTGTTTGGATTCTTTAGAAAAATTAAGAATAATGCACCAGTACCAACCAAAACTTCTCATTGATTAGGTAGAGTATAGAAATTATTGAATGCAGGTTAAAGTAGAAAGTGACAGAGAGCCCAAGTAACTTTATGGAATCAGACATTAAAATATATAAAAAGGAAAAAGCTTCTAGAAGATAAAACTGATGCAACTGATTTGCTGATTAGAAAATTGGGTAACAAAGAAAGCAAGAAGAGAGATTGAAGAGAAATAAAGAAGAAGATCAGGAGAGCGATTCAGGGAGAAGAGAAAGAGAAAAGAAGAGACATAATGAAGAAGCAGAAACTGAGAAAGAGAGGGCGAGAGAAAATGACAGACTTCTTAAACTTCCTCTTGCTAGAAGAGTACAAGAAACAACAAATAGAAAATAGATGCATTTTTCTATACAAAATAAGAAAAAGAAAAAAGAAAACAAATGCAGTATATAGGATAAAAAGATCCACTTGGAATTTTACCTCATTCAATAAGGAGTTAGAATCACATTGACTGATAGAGCATAGTGTGTTTGTATCTCTAGATTCTGAACTGAGAGGAGGTAGTCGAACATTGATAAGAACGATAAATGAATATTCAACATAATTCCTACTATTAGATGTACTCAAGATGGATAAAGATGTACTTTCTGAAAAACATTTCCCGATGCAATAATCTAAGCGTTCAAAAGTCGAAATATTATAAAAAGTCACCAAATAGTGAAGGCAATTTCTAATAGACATCAAATAACTGTGTATATAGCAAAAAAATCTAGAATTCAGTGACATTCTAGTAAATTGGAATGCAAGGTTGTTTAATAATTTTCTAAATTCAAATTCAAAAAACTACTTTACTGATCAATGAGACACGTAAGATTTGATCTCATTCAGAATGGGAAATTTACAAGAAACTGAGATCTAAAAGTATTTTGGTCCCTTTAACAGCGTAAGTCCTGGAAAAACTTCATAACATGAATTTTATAAGTGAACTAATCACAATAGAAATACACAAGAACCATATTTTTTAGATGTTAATATATATAAATTTTTAGTCTTCTTCGATCAAAAGACAGAATTTGATAAACGAGATTAGCGGGAATGTTAAAATGAGACATTCAGTCCAATGACACCAACCTAGAATTGAAACATCTGACTACAGAAAGTCTTACATTAGGACAAATATATTAATAATACGATAGAAGGAGACAAAATTTCACTCTTTGCTAAAGAATAATGTAGGCTTCACCCAAGCAACAGAAGTATACTGTTGCCCATTTCTCTGTTTGACCAAAAAAGACACATTAAAAATGCCTACGCTAGATCATTGAACCTCATTTCAAATAACATATGGTATCTAATTATGTTAATATAATGCACACTTCGTCTCCATGATATCTCCTAAATTCTGACGAAGATGGCATTGTGCATCGGTCACTCCAAGTGCCCTAGACTGTTTCCATAAAGATTTATGTTTTCCAACTTGAATGATTACATAAAAAATTTAGATACAAGTTACAAGATAAAGACCAAGTCATCACATTTGAATATTGTGTCAACTAGTGATTTGTCAAACAAAATGTTAAAGAGAATCGCCTTCCTAAATGTCAAAAAGATTTGACAAGCACCACATCTATGAGAAGGCTCTTCTAATATTAGGCAAATTCACAATGTTAATATATAGATTCTCATAGAAGGGATCATCTCGTTCTCTTCCATGGCGAGTTAATAGGAGATTATCTAGCATTGCCAAAAAGATAACTTGGGGACCATAATCATTTAATGTCACTCAACTAATGTTTATTTTGCATTCCCCCTTTTACTGCAGTAGATTTTAAACCTTAAACTCTTGAAAAGAAGTCATTCAAAAAGAACATAGATATAATATACTTGTATGTATACACACACTTGTTATGCATTTATCAATTTGACGATTGTTTCAAGTTATCAACTATATATGTAGACAATAACAGGGAAAAGTATAAAAAGAAGAGGAGCACGGAGCTACCAAATGACAACTATAGCTAATGATAAAAAGAAATTTTGACCAAAATGAATTGATGTTACCTATAATTATAGTTCTTCACAACAAAATATAAAGGGGGCCCTATTTTGAGATATTCTGAGACATTATTGAAATAGCACTACTTGTAAGCAACTTTTAGTGCGTATATCTACAAGGAACATGGAAGATAAATATAGTAAATTATTGTACTAAAAGATTTACCTGAAGGTAGGAATCCCGTGGAAGAACAATCCTTTGTTCCAAACCAGGTTCAATCCTCGGGCATAATGTCTATAATGTTTAGAATTATATAATATTCTTTCTAGGGTATTTTACAAAGTCATAGAAACTAAAGATGAAATCTCCATTAGAGAAAAGAAACTCCAATCAAGAAGGACTACTCACGATGCTAGTGAAAGCAAAAGCAACAAAGACTATAACCACAACTATCTTAACCCCCTAAAGACCAAGAATCGGAGCATGTATTTCCTAGCAAGTTGAGATGCATAAATTAGTTTGTCGAGAAAGCAAATAAAAAGACAAATACATAAGGGTAATATTGTGCAAGGTATGATGGAAACAATCTTAGATATCCACATGGGGGCGAAAAATGATATATTTAATGGAAAATGCGAATATATTACCAAACCATCTACCATTATATCATCATACTTAAAATATCCTAACCTTTCACAACTTTTGTTATTATATCCTAACCTTTCTACATTGTTTAATTTGTATCCTAAACCACTTGTAAACTCCTAATTTGATGATGTGTCACTTAAATATTGAGTTTAAATCATAAAATTAATAGGCTTTTTAAACTCATAATTAAAGTGCCACCTCGTCAAATTTTAAGTTAAAAACTGAATTGGAATACAACTATCTAGAAAGGTTAGGATATAATAACAAACTTTAAAAGGTTTTCTTATGCGATTGTTATAGTTTCAAAGTAAAGGTGCAAATTGGCATTTTACAGTCTCATTTGTGAGATAATACTAAAAACCAAAAAGAAAAAAGAAGCATATAATCGATCATAAAACTTCGTAAACTTCGCATATGCTTTAACACAAACAATTTTTTCAAATGCTGTAGCTAATATAATGACTTATGAAAACAACATCTTGAATATTACCTTCATATAATGAGCAAGCAATCCAGGCTTTCCCTTATTAAGACCTAAACAACATTGTGAAGTAGGTGTGGGCATTGGTCTCCACAAAACCACCCAAACCGTGCAAACCGCATGGTTTGGTCTGGTTTTTTTAACTTGCGGTTTTGGGGCGGTTTTGAAAACTTGAAAACCGCAATTCCATGGTTTGGTGGTGGTTTTCATTTACAAAAAAAACGCGGTTCACCAAACCGCAAAAACCACCCTTAAACTTGGAATGTATTGAAATAAAGGAAAGCCCATTCAACACGATCGTATGCTTTGGCAAAATCCATCTTCAGTATGAAACCACGCATGTTTCGCTTGGAAGCGAATTCGATCACCTCGGATGCTATGAGCACTGAGTCAAGCATCTACCTGTTTGGGGCAAAAGCGTTTTGCTCCTTGGAAATCGTATGCTATAGGACCTCCCTCGGGCGATGAGCGAGTACTTTGGCCAATAAATTGTACATGGATATGACAAGGCCCGATTGGTCGGTAATCCTCAACCTCTCGGCTTGAGACCCTTTGGGGACTAAGCGGATGTACGTGGAATTCATGTTCTTGCTAAATACCCCATTAGCGTGGAAGTCTTGAAAAAAATTCATAACATTTCCCTTAATAGTGTCCCGTGCTCTCTGAATAAATGCAAAGGTGAATCCGTCAGGCCACGACGCTTTGTCAGACTCACATGATGTGAATGCTACCCAAACCTCCTCTTCCTCAAAAGGTTTTTCCAAGTTTATCGCCCACTCGATACCATACACCTCCCATCTATATTCAAGTTCAGAGGTGTACAGGTTCCTGATGAAATCTAGAATTTATGTCCTTATATGGAATGGGTCCTGCGAAAACTCTCCCTATATCTGGAGCCTATCAATAACATTTTTACCCTTTCGAGAACTGAGAAGGCGGTGAAAGAACTTTGTGTTCGCATCACCTTCTTTTACCCACTTGACTCTAAGTTTCTGGCTTGCCATCCTGGTTTCTGTGAGAAGGATCTGTGACGGATCTAACTTCACAAGCTTCCTCTCTTCAGCTTTTTGGGGGTTCCACTGAGGCCTACCTTCTAAGGCGTCCAAGTGAGTGATGGTGTTTCGAGCCACATCTTTTATGTTGCACACCTCCCCAAAGACCGATTTGCTCCATCCATTAAGTTCGCGCCGACCATTCCATAGTTTGCGCATTAACGTAAAGCCCGGCCCCCTATTTCCCTCGTCCCATGACAACCAATTTGGTAGATTCACCCGAAAGGAATGGTGGTCCAACCACACATTCTCGAATCTAAATGGGACGGGACCCCACTTAATCAAGCCTGTATCAAGGATAACTGGCGAATGATCGAAGGTGACCCGATTTCCTAACGATTGTCTACCATTTGGGAACAACTCCCCCATTCAACTGCGAAATAGAAACCGATGAAGCCCGGCACATATAGGATAGCACGAAAATTCGACCAAGTGAAATCCCCTCGCATGCGAGAGGAAGATCGATTAATTCCATCTCCCTTATGATTTCATCAAAAGTTCGCATACTAGTGGTTCTCCTAACAACTTTGTTAGACTTTTACGCAAGGAACCTAGGAACATTAAAATCCCTGCTAGGCACCAACGAGGTCTACACCTCCTAAAGAGCGCCAGAGCTATTCCCAAAACTCATTCCTCCCCTTGGTGGAAGGCAGGCCATACACTCCCGTCGGCCACCGGACAAGCCATGCTCCCCTTCGACCTCAATCAAGATTGTGAATAGTCCTACTAGACTTGACAACACCTTAACCCTATGGGAATCCCAAATGATTGCAATGCCACCTTTAGTTCCTACCGAGTCTGGGGTCACCCATTCTTTAAACCTAGCACTCCAAACCCCAGCTACCTCCCTATGCCCGAAAGCCTCCCTTTTGGTTTCTTGCAAAAGCAAAAAAATTCGGGTTTTGCAAGAACACCTCCTCTTTAATCAATGTCTATTTATTGACATCCCCCAATCCCCGTACATTCCATGACATTATCTTCATCAGGACCCATTTGAACCCCTCCTATCTGGTCTACTATAATCGACATCTGAGTTGAGCCTACGTCGCTCTTGCCTCAATCTAGCCTCACTAGGATCCTCTAGCTCTACTCCTCATGGAAAGTTTGAAATATTGATACCGCATTGGGATAGAAATTATGTGGGGAGGATTAGACTCCTCGGTTATCGACCCTCCCGCATCAAACCTCACATCCCGACTACCAAGGTAAAGCACCTCTCATTCCGTCGAGGGTGTTGGAATCACCACATTATCTCCTGGGAGAATTCGCTCCACGGTGAAACCAAGAGGAGAGAGGTTTGATACGATTCTATCTTGCATTAAGAGGTGAATCGCTTCGCCTTTACTTCTACAATCTCATTTGTGGACCGCTCCTGAGTGGAGGTGCCTCGAATTGGTTGTCGAGAATTTTGTTCCTCCTCTCCATGGAAGAGGCCTAAATATGACCCTGTAGGAGTGTAATACCCGGTCAAGGCGAGGACAGGGGGGGCACGCCCACCCGCGGCTTGGTTACCCATCACGTTTTCCCCGTTAGTACACGTGTGGTCCCCATGTCGTCTTGGTGGGAGGGCCGATGGGGCGTTGGTGAGCGATTATATCTTCCGAGCTACACTGCGTTCCCTAACACCACTTTGGAGAGATCGTGCCTATTTGGTGAGGTTCATTATTTGGAACTGGAGGTAGGGCTTTGGATTAAGGGATTTGGCCTACTTTTGGAGAAAAAAAAGAGGTAATGTGGGCTGCACTAACTTGATTGGGTCTTTATTAGCTTGTTGAAACTTTTTCCTTTTAATTCTCTTCAAGAAACATTCAAGTGTGGTTGGACCATACAAAGCCGGTTTTATTCGAGCCGGTGTTGACGAGCCTCGTGTCCGTCTAGGCGGACTAGCAAACATAGAGAATACTCGACATCTTTGGCACAAGAATAAAACTTCCAAGCTTGTAAATTCCAAAATCTCGAGATAAACTAGCTAGGGTAATAGATGGCCCAACTTCAACTAAAGCATTGCATATTCGTCCTTCTAAAGGCATGTCGATGGTTGCCTCTTTCTGACATGGGCCAAGATACACATGTTATCAAATCCAACTGGTAGCAAGATGTCTAATTTAATAGACTGCTTGATCAAAAAGAATTTTTCAATTTAAATGAGCATGAAATCCATTCTCTATTAGTTTCTGCAGGATCAATTCAATATTAAAAGGACAATGAAACTTTTCAGGTTATTCAAGACTCATAATGACATTCAATAATATTATCGTATAATCTACAATAAATGGAGGCAACAAAAAAGGGTCTTGAAAAAAGCTTTAACCCAATATCATATAATAAATGCTTTTAGACAATATGTCGTCATTTGGACAAGAAAAAGTAGCATATCCATTCACCTGTGAATCCAAATATTTGCATATCACTTCTCACTAATCGTATAACAACGAGATGAACAATTATTTTCATAATGTTGGGCAAAGGAGAGCCCCAGTAGCCTACAATCTCCTACCAATGTGTGTTTAGAAGCTTGACAGTGCAAAATAAGTTGTGATCCCAACTCAGACCCCCCATTGTGCATCACACATAACACTCCAAAAAAGTACCTTGCTTAAATAATTGGGCCAGTTAGGTTCCCTGGGTTAGAGTTTCTTCAAAGATTTAAATATATTTTGCTTAGGAATGGTTGACTCATGGCAGGTTAATATTTGAAAAGTTCACTTAAAATGAAAATTTATAACCTAAAAAAATGAAAATGTCAGCAACTAATCGTTGAATTTCAAATTGGAGTTTTCCTCTTTTACTAGCCAATGAAAATCTTTGATGAAACGTGTCTTACTTAAAGAAACACATTATAACTTCATCATACAACCAAATGGATGAGACAGCCCGACCCAAATTTGAAGCTAAAACTAGTCATAAGAAAATGTACCAGGTACAAATGGCATCCAAATGCTACGAAACAAGGCACAAATAAGGCTTTTAAACAGTTTGTAAACTCACTATCAACACCACATATTTGAACGTTATAACACAATCAATATACTGAGGCATATATCTTTTAAGGGTAGTAATCCAGATGCATAAAGCACCATGTTGCATAAAACCTGACATGACAGAACCAAAAGAAAAGGCTGCAGTTTGCCTAGTAGAATACAAGGAAAAATTGCTTAAGCACTTGTAGACAAAGCATATCTAAGAACCCATATCAATCAAGGTTAGAAACATTCAATTTTAATTGATAGTTGAAAGGAAAGTTGATTTATAGAAATACATTAAAATATGGAACATCACATTAGATTTTTAAAGTATATAGACTTAAAAGTAGTCTATGTTAATCAATGTAAAAACTAAAACGTTTTAAGAAAAATAACTTACAGCCAAAACAAGAAAATGGATTACTTCCATTGTGATTAGGGTGGACTTTACTCCAATGGCACTAAAAAATCCAATGGATCCAAGGACAGCAAGCATGATTAGGAAAACTCCTGAGAAGCCAAGTAACACCTGCAACCCGAGCTGCTTAATTCAGCATCTATTTGTAGAAGGTTAAAAGGACACTCAGACTAAGAAAGGAGTCCAATTAGGGGTAGGGGGGGACGGGAAAAAAATGGCATTAAGATTAAAGGAAGCTAGATTCTTTAGGAAAATGCAATAACTTTAAAGCATCACTTAAAACTTGCTTTCCCAACGAACCTCATAACTCGTAAGAACTAATACAGCATAGGTTTAGCATATATTAAAGAATAAATCTTATGTTTTAAGCTCCATTTCAATTACTAGACTCATGGCTATCTATGATAATAGGTTTTAATCCATTGAACAAGGGGCACCTATTCCAGCAGTCTCTTTTACTGCTGGAATAGATCAATATCTTTCCACCTCAGTGAGATCATACATCAAAAAACCACTAAAGTATATACACATTTTCTCAACCTTAGACAAAGGCGATTAGTAGTGATAGTAATTAGGGAAAGACATGTAACCCAAAAATAAAAAGAAAAAAGGCAAAGACAGGAAAAACTCATTTAGATTTAGCTTTATCTTTGTGCATAACAAGAAGATCGGATCCCAACAAATATGATGAGAGATGTGCTACATTGACTAGTACTGGTGTACTTAATAATTCCATCACTCTGAAGATAAGTTTTCACCACGTGGACAAATGAATAGCTCAATAGCAAGATAATTAGCTTATATTTCGAGATTTTCGATTTTATCTGGCGCCACAATGCTAAGTACATATAAAGAAACTGAAGGAAAAAGAAAGAAATATGATAATCACAGACCAAATCTTTAGCAGCCATTCATCAGGAAAATATAAACATTGTGGCAGGAAGAATTGAGATTTTAAAGAAAAAAAATACATACCTTAGATGAGATACAAAATGATGATGAAAGAGACACATCTCCCAAAGTCAAAGATATGTATGCAAACATCAAAATGTAGCTTACCAGATGTAAGAAAAATAAACATTTAGTTCAAATGAATTTCAATGAGGTTTAACCTGGATATATATATATGTATAGGGAGGTTTTTAGAACACAAAGGCCTAGAAGCAAAGAACAATCAATTTTACCAAGTTCATGAGAAATTCATGCAAATTTGGTTTTTATCAATTGATTATCATAATTCAACTCTTCCTCTATAAAACTTCTGATGAAAAGGAAATTGTAAGATTTCTAGACTGTACCATGGGTAATAGCTCTTCCTGTGACACTAGTTACACCAAACTAAAAATCACATTCTTTCTTTACAAAAGAACTAAAAAGAGAATGCAAACTAAAGAAAAAAATTCTTGGCATAAAAGGATTTCAACTACATTTAATAGTAGTAATTACGTAGTGGCTAGTATACTAACATATATTCTCCACAAATCAGCTGTATCACTGGATGCGAATCAAGCAGGCAACCCCTCTCCAAGCTTGTTATATTTTTTTTTTCCAAAATTAATAGTGTTGCACTATATCGAGCATAATGGAAGAGTTTAATCCATGTAGCCGGCCCTAACTGATTTGGGATTGAGGCTTTGTTGTTGTTGTTGTTGTTGTTGTTGTTGTTGTTGTTGTTGTTGTTGTTGTCTTAAAATTAATAGTGCACAGAAAAGAATATTGGTGAATTGGCAAATAAATCAAGAGAGTTGCACAGAAGTCGTAAGTTCATTTAAAATTACCCACTCAGATGAAGTTATCTAACAACGAACGACAGAGCTGTCTAAATAAAAGAATAACAATCCTAAGCAATCGTCCTACCAAACAAGTAGCTTTTACGGAGATCTAACCAAACATTTCATTTGAAACATTTGTAAAACATACAAATAGCACAGATAATTGTGACCTACATTTAGAAAGAAAATATGCACATACATTCTAGACATAATTGCATTATGAGTCTTAGAATTCCATAGCAGCTTGAATTTTAACCTCGGCAATCTTTGGTTTCAAATTATTTTGTTGTATAGCTGTTTAAAACAAAGTTATCAAATTGGGAAAAAAATGGTTCACACCTTTCATGTTGATTTCTTGCTGCAGACAGAATAAAGAAATCAACCAAATTTTGGGGAGTTACAAAAAGGATATCAGGGATTATGGCATCTACAATCAAATTATATTTATGAACATTATTGCTTGATAAAGAAGTAAATCCAATGCTACATTGAAAGTGTTTCAGTTGAGAGTATCATTCGTATAAGATGATCATTTGATTGAGTACTTGAGTTGTTCAATTGTGATTCTAACACTCTAGTTAAAGTAAATCACATAAATAGAAAAGATTCAAAACCTATGTTTTATGTGATAATGGGGGTGGGAAAACACTGGTAAAGTTCCATCACTGTGAAATGACCAACTTTTACCAAAGTCATTGTTCTAATTATCATGAATACCACAAAAGATTTTCACTAATAATTAGAGAATTATAACAGGATGAGATTCCCGCCTTAAACAATCTTGACTCTCCCGCATAACTTCACATAGACTTAATGTCCATACTCAAGCCATCATTTTTTACAGAATGTACTGGCACATCGGTGTTACCAAAAAAGTAATCTTGATTAATAACTTGAAGAGAGCGAATAGAACAATTTTTCTGATTCCATACAACCTTAAGATTATAAATTTCTCAGATGTTGTAAGAGCTCCAAATTTATTGACCGAGTACGAGATTTCACGTGAAAGGTTTTTTTTTTTTTTTAATACCTACATGTAAGAGTTGATGGAGAAAGTAATGGCCGCGAACTACAATGCTGATTGCGGAACAAATGTTAAGTAAAAGCAGTTATATTAAAACGGAAGACTGATTCAGTAATATTCAGAATATGGAAAGTAACATCAAACCTTTGCTACTTCAATAAAATCTTGTTCCCAAGCTACGGCTTTCCCATTCCCGCTACCAGCTTGATCAACTTCGTTGTTGACTGGATAGGTTATTAAAAATGCAGAAGCCTGTCATATAAATAATAAGAAATTAGTATGCAAGTCTTGTAATGCAAAGGAAAATCCGAATACTACCTCTGAGTAGTTGGCTCCAGAAAATCCCCCTAACACTGTCCTATGGTCGAGAGGAGACTGAAATGCGCTCCTGCACGTCTCCGCAGAGGTATAATGCTGAAAATGTGAAAATAACAAGGTCAATCAGCAACATGTTTCAAAGTTAGGTTTGTGTAAACATCATGCTCTTACATGGATCCCAACCATTTGAGTACTCGTCTCTTATTGGGAATTGATTTCATTCTAGATTTACTATAAAATTTTAGGCAGGAAAATTAATTTACTTTGTTTGCGGTCATTCTTTAGGCCAAGCAAGAAAAAAAGAAGAAAAGAAAAATATCGCTGCAAAGCATGCTCCTTGTGGCATGCACTTCTTCGTTATAACCTCCACCTATTAAAATATTCAATTGAACCAAAATTGTCAGTCGAGAATACACTTCTTTTTTTATACAAATGGCTATGCACTTAGTCCTTATTAAATGACTGACTCAAACTAAAATTTGAACTAATAATTATTTAATTCTATCTAAAAAAAAATGAAAATTTTCACAAAGAAGTGATCTTACTCTCACTAGCACCCTTGAACAAAAAAAAAACATAGAAATTATAAGAGTAACAATGCCTATAGCATCAATGTATTTCATTTTTGGGGTTTATATTAGATGGAGAAAACTCTTATTTTGTTACCAGAAAACCATTAGCATGCGTTAAAAAAATGTAAATCAATTACTTGTTCCACCAGAGGCAAAGCAGTGATGATTTTAATTTCTCCCTACCACGTATAGAATCACATGTTAATTTCAAAGTAAGTAACCAAAAGTAAAACTATCAGAGCAAACCTGAAAGCAATACTCGATATGTCCAACTCCGCCATAATCGTCATAGTTCTTCGGATTCATTTTGAAATACTGTCAAAGAATAAAAAATATTTCAAGTGTAAAATAACATAGATCAACATAATCAAGAATCTGAAAATCCGAAAATCTGAAAGCATAGATAGAGACATGAATAGTTTTATGTTACATGGCATGCATGAAATGACAGAACTTTAATAGTGGAATTTTTCATAGCTCTTACGCAAGTTATCATGATTCAGTTTATTTCTATTTTCATTTCCAAAATAATGGAGTCTTTTTCTTCCATTTCACACTAAAGTAATGGTTGCCATTAAAATTTAAAAATGACATGAATGAGAAAGCACTAAGCAGAGCTAAACTATCATTAGCTCGCCAATTTCAAAGAGAGGTGTGCATTCTCGACCTGAACTAACAAAATCTTCCAACAACCAAGTTCTATTGTCTCGATAGACAACAGCTTATATCATTGAACCTTAGGTAGTGAACAAGGATGGCCAAATGGTTAGTGCAATTTGTAATCATGCTTGGTATCACTCTATGCGGAATTGGAAGTGAAAGTAGGATTGCAATATATGGCGTAAAGATGCAATGACATCAAGCTGGATGAATTTATGGCAACTAAAGTAGAAGTGCCTGTAATTTCTCTCATATAAATGTGAGGAGAAACTAGATTTTGAAACACATAGGTTATCGGATATAAATGTGAGGCAAGCTGATTGAATTTTTAGTTCCCATGGTAGTACTACCCAATATTTATACATACATATGGGTAATTCTACCATGGTGATTGAGAAAATTACCATTATACATACATACATGTATTGGATAAAATAATTGTCAAATATCATGGAAACCACATCCCAATTTTACATTCAAATCATTGAAGCAATTTTCTAGCTATAAAGAATGGCCAAATAAATCAACTTTCACTATTTCTTTCTATCTACTGCAGAATCTACAGACTACAGCTCCATATTGAACAGCTCCAACCATAGTGGCAACATGGCTGGTGGCATTTAAGAACTCACGGTTCTCAATTAATGAATGGACATGGAATGGGAAAATCATAATAGTGTGAGGAAAGAATAAGTTATTGTTGGCCATGGGTTGCAAACAACAACAACAACATAGCCTCAGTCCCAAATTACTACATGGATCAAACTTTTCAATTGTGCTCGATTAAGTGCAATTGATGGGAGCTTCCCAAACCATTCAAATCCCTCCTAATTAATGCATCTCATGTTAACTTTGGTCTACCCCTGCCTCGTCGAATTTCTACAATTTCTATTGAGTCAAGTTTTTAGTGGGGCATTTGTAGGCCGTCTTTGCAAGTTATCAAACCACCGCAACCGCCCTTCCCTAATCTTTGTATCAATTGGTGCTACTCCTACTTGTCTTTGAATTTTTATATTTCTTAATTTATCTTTACGAGTTTTACCACACATCCACCTAAGCATCCTCATTTCTGCTACATTCATTTTATGTAATTGTTGTTTCTTTACCACCCAACATTCACTTCCATAGAGCATAGCTGGCCTAATTGCGGCCCTATAAAATTTTCTTTTTAACTTAGTAGGAACATTTTGATCACAAATCACCCATGTTGCACTACGTCATTTCTTCCATCTAGCTTGAATTCTATGTGTGACATGATTCTCAATATTACCATCATTTTGTATGATTGATCCTAGATATCTAAAATGGTTCACCTTATGAACTTTTACTTCTCCTAATTTTACCACTCCATCATCTCGATGTCTAGTGTTTCTAAACTCACAATGCATGTATTTGGTTTTCGTCATACTCAACTTAAAGCCTTTAGATTCTAATGTATTCCTCCGGAGTTCTAATTTTCTATTTACTCCATCTTTTGTTGCATCTACTAAGACAATATCATCTGCAAATAGCATATACTATAGTACATCCTCTTGAATATGCCTAGTTAGTTCATCCATAACTAAAGTAAATAGATATGGGCTTAAAGCCGAGTCTTGATGTAGTCCTTTTGTAGCTCCTCCGAATGTCTTTATACTCGTTGTTACTCCATCATACATATCCTTAATAGTGTCTATGTATCTAGCATGCACTCCTTTTCTTTTTAGAACCTACCAAAGAACATCTCTAGGTACCATATCATATGCTTTTTCGAAATCTACGAATACTATATGAAGATCTTTTTCTTTTCTCGTATACCCTAGCACAAGTTCTCTGTATAGGGAAATTCACGTATAGTTTTTGTTTCCACCAAAAGAACTGTGACATGCAAACATTTCGGGGCTCATTTATTAGTTTATAAGAGAGTGCGAGACAACTTTGAAGACAGAGCGCCCACGTTACTCAATGCTTCCTTCATGCGACTCTCTCTATCCCAGTGCTTGCCTAAACATGAGCAACATAATTCAATATTTAATTTATAAGTTCATCGGCATACGCATTTGCTAAAATTAACTAATGACAAATCAGTAAATAGAAAACACTAACCAAGAAAGCGTATATTATGTGGACACAAAACTCAATAGCAATTTCTATTGACATCATGAGGTTTACCACAGAGATTGCATTCGATTGGATTTTCAAAATTGCCGGTACACCTGCGCAAATTAAGAGACGATTAATGTTGAAGATGGAATAATTCACTACGAGATCACCAAGTGAACTGATTCAACTAGAAGCAAAAATTAACTTACAACTACGTAGATATGCAACCACCTATTGTAATGACAAGAAAAGGAGAATGTATAGTACATAAAACTCAAGTTTGTATGATATGTAACCGAAACACCACAATTGAACTATAAGAAAATTCTATTAAACTAGAATTAAACCAATTTTGCCTCACGGATGTGGTTGTTGGGCGACAAAGAAACAACATCTGCATAAAATGAGGTTTAGTAGATATTAGATAGTGTGGTAAAACACGCAAGAATAAAATATGAATATGGAAATTTACGAGAAAGTACGAGTAGCATCAGTAGAGAAAATAAAATAAGAGAGGGTGCTTGTTGTGGTTTGGGTCAACCTACAAATTTGTTAGTTAGAAGACTTGATTTGAAGTTAGAATCCTTTTGATAAGATATACGTATAATTCAAACTGAACTTATAGTTTTCAATATATATATATATATATATATATCGTGTATTTTCTCGCTAATAAATTCACAACACATGCCTACAAGTATTTTAGAGCACTGCAAATTCATTTCACGACCCCCTCATCGCACTTTGTGTCTTGGCTATTTATTGCTTATTTACGTATTTTTAATTATAGGCTTGTATATAACTCCTCTTTTATACTACAACATATAAAATTCATAAACATTTCAAAAAAACACAAATCATTGTACAAACGCACGCGCATGCTAATCGAGGTATCTTAGAACTTAACTACAAACCTAACTCAAGTTAATTAGGATTCACATTAACACTAATCACCAGACGGCCCCAAACTCAAAGCAAACCAAGTGCCATCCACGTCGCCAAACACGTCACCAAGCATGCCACGTCACTTTGCACACTTAATTGTATTTGCACTGCAACCTACACCTTTATACGTACCTTATTCGCCTTAACTTAGTATTTATGAAAAATTTTATGGATATTCAAATTAAATTGACTAAGTTAAGTTGTTCACGATTTATCAAAATTATTATAAATTTGCATTGATGATTAACCCTATAGTGTGGAAACCCGTCATTTGATACATGGATATGCTCACCTTTTGTAAGCTTAAGGTAACAAGTCATTACAACTACTGCCACCACTGCTTTCGCAACCACAACCGCCTCCCATTGTCGTCGCGCCTGCCTCTTATCATCGCCATCACGACCCTTCAGTGTCATTGTCGCCTTTAGGGCTGCACACAGGTCCGGCTCGAGCCCACCCGACCCCAATTTGTAAGCGCGGCTCGACAATCGGGTAAAATACTCGGAGGCTCAACAATGCCCTACATCTTTTTCAGGGCATCTATTGCCCGCCCATGCCCGAAGGCGCGTCGAGCTCGGGCTGGCATATCGGGCATTGGTGGCAAAGCAAAGTGTGAGGAAGGGCTGAAAAAAACCTACCTTTTCCACCATTAACGACTCTATCCAAGCTTTTTTATTTCCATTTCCCATATTAAAAACATCAAAAGTCAAAACCATACAAAAATGTTAGGAAAAAACTCATGGACAGTGGAGGCAACCAATCACACAAATACAAAAACACACCAACTTTATTCAATCAACTAAAACTTATATATTGCAGACTAATATAGAGGTCCTTATATAAACACCAAGCTTGCTTATTTAGAGGGTGTATTCATTGAAATTTTAATAGACTTTTGGTTCTTTTTTATTGGTAAAAAGTTTTGGGGTATTCAATTAAAACTTTTAGAGAGTCTCTAAAAGTAAGGTGTATTCAATGCGAACTTTTATAGACTTTTAAAAAGTCTCTAAAAGTTTTGAGGTATTCAATTTAAACTTTTAGAGAGTTCATAAAAGTAAGGTGTATTTAATTTTTTAGTGACTTTTATAGATTGGTTACAAATCTTGACTTTTGTAGACTTTTTGTATAAAAATACACATAAAGAAGTCTTCAACTTCTCCTCACCTCAACCCAGAAATTTGTAGAGACTTTTAATTTTTGTTGGTTACATTTTTCAATAAGGACTTCATTGTTCACAAGATGACTTTTTCTTATCAATGGTTTTTATCAACTTCTCCAATTACTTCACAACTCTTGGATTTCATTGCTTACCCATTATACTCTCATATCTATATTGATGAAAATTGATTGATGTCATTATTAACAAAATCTCATTCTTGCATCACTATACATTTTTTATAGTATTTTTATTTTTTGACAAAGAAGTTTCGTTTATTTAGTGTATTATTACAATCTCAAAAAGTGTAAAATATATTATTATTTTTGAAGAAAATAATTGTATATTTTTTTAAAAATGCAAGAAGTGCATTTTTTAGAATTTAAACTATCATTATTAAGGAAAAAATATACTTTTTTTTTTGCTTAAGTCAAACAAAAAAATAAAGTGCAAAATTTTTACACTAATATTTCCAATTATCTTTTCTCAAAAAAATATATTTCCAATTATCCTACCACTAAAAGATGATTTATTTACACTGTTTATTATGTTGATATTTATTTACTTATTTGTTATACTACTACCTTGAGAGTAATTCATTAATATGTCTATATGTTTTTTTTTACTAAAATACAACAATACTTTTTTAAATATTAGTAATAGTTATTAAGAAAAAAGATACAATTATTTATTTTTTTATAATAAAGTGCAAAATATTTGTTTCATTTTAAAAATCACAATAATCTATTTGTATCATCAAAATAATGTTTAATAAGTTCACAAAAGTCACTAAAAATCTTAAATGTTGATAAAAGTCATCATAACGAAATCTACATAAAAGTTTATCAAAGTCTTTCAAAATCTACCAAAATCTATAAAACTTCATAAAAGTCATTCACTTATAAAAGTAATCAAAAGTCTATTAAAATCTCAATTGAATACACCCCTGTTAATTGAAACACATAAATAGGCATTGCCTAAAAACAAACAAAAAATAAAATAAAAACTTTTTAAACTTAACGAAACCGTAGACTTTCTAATTAACTAACACTACACTAAAAAAAAAGTAGTTTTAAGCCAAAAAAAACTCGACACCAACTCCACCAATCACCCACTCAATTGTCGTGGTCACTATAAATAGCAACGAACCACGTAATCACTTAATCATTTCGTGATGACAAATCCAAAAAGACTTTTGTTATGTCTCCATCCAATGTCGCTACAGCACACACACTCACTCAATCAACCAAATCTTTTGGTCACACATACTCACTCATCTCATCAATCTTGATCCTTCAAACAAACACTCACTCACTCATCACAAGCAAATCACTCTCTCATCAACAATCAATCATTAAACAACAACGATGTATCAAAACACTTAACTACTCACTCAAATACTCAATAATAAACACATAGACACACACGCCAAAAATATTTTAAAGAATCACCAAACTCCCATAATAATCTCCACCCTCAGCCTAGGAAATTGTTGCAATATTATTTTCTCCTTCATTTTTTGTCGAAGTTTCTTGCTTTTTCGAACAATATTTGATATTATGTCATTTCTCACCACAATAAAAACAAACTCTTTCCATCAAAGGTTTAAGACCTCCACCATGCCCTTTACCACGACCATACTTTTCCTTTCCTTGAAGAGCCATGAGTTGAGAAGTATCGGGAGCAAAAAAAATTTGACTTTCACTATCTAATTTTTCTGTAGAAGTCAAGGCAATTTTGACCTATTATTCTGTAAGATCGTCTATCCTGTAAAGTAATGTGTTAAAGAGATGTGGATGCGTAAATTTTATCAAATTCATCCCTCACCTATGAAAGCCATGTTGGTACACTTACAGTCGCGAGTAATTGAGGAAGTGATTGATGAATTTGAGCCAAGTTTCTACATCTCCTCTTGCGAATGTGTGCCATTTACTAGGATGCTAAAGTTATGGCTCACGGCAAAAGATAAAAGAAAAGACGCACTATCTTGCAAAGATAGTTATACTAATAATACTTTAACAAAAGATAAATAAAGCAAAGATGCATCATCAAGAAAAGTTGATTCGAGACAAACTATTCACAATAATTGAAGTCCAACTAGTCCTTAGCGTGAACGATTTTCAACAACACGATGCATCTACTTTTACTAAAATAGATTATTTACAATCTATGACGCATCTACTTTAAGAAAAATAGATTTTGACATGATGACTCTTTTGTCATATTACCAAGTGACGAGGCTTGATGAGTTTTGATACGTCTTGATGGCATTACTGGATTTTAGAAAGCTGTATTTATTTGGACAGCTATATTCATGATGGAGTGAATTATTGTCAATAGTTGATGGAGTGATCTTGGACAGTTGTATTCTTGATCTTAAAGGAGAATTATTGTCACTAGTTGATGAGTAATTGATTTATTGCAATTGCGACGAGGCAATGAGAGCTTAGAGGCATGGGATATGATAAGGTTTAAGGCACGAGCTTGAATGAGATTTTAGACTAAAGGCGAGGCATAAATATAGAGGCATGGGCTGAATGATTTATTTTGTCATGGGCTGAATAGGATTGATGGACATAGATCTGGAGGCATGTGTCGGAATGATTGATTATGGCATGGCATGGGCACGATTAAAGTTCAAAGAAATCCGGAGGCGTAAAACTAGCCCTATCTTCATAGTTATTTATTGATGTTGCGGATTGACTTTCTTCGACTCGTTTCATTCTTTCTTCCATTCATTGTAGATGCTAAAGGATTGTAGTAACAAGATATGGGGATAAGCTGATTAGAGGAGGAAATGGTTGAATTGGTTTTTCTTCATTATGGAGACAGGCTTTTTTATAGGTTTTAGGAGTATATGATAGTTTTAATAACAAATATTGTGGAGTTATAGGAATAGGTTTATCCTAAATGGGAGTAAATTGACCTTCCTTAAAGGAATCAATATCAAATTTATCCCACCATTTAACAAGAATTTCTTAGACTAAATAATGAGAAGTTATTTCATCTGCATTTGTGATATTTGAGGTGTTATAATTCCATTTAAGTATCCATAGAATGGTGTTTTTTAAGTGAATTGGAAAAATGAAAGCCGTTGCTTATCATGTAAGATTTCGGCTTTTGGAGGTAGAATTTGTTTTATTGGACCAAATCTTAGCCACCATTCATGAAGAAACCATCTTTGGGACGATGATTTTTTGAATATGATATACCGGGAATGTCCTTACGGTGGGTTTTTTATAAAAAGGATGACCCATAACGCTTCGATATAATCATTATAACTTACATATAATAGAGGATGGATAGTCAAAATAGTCATGGATTGATAAGTGAATGGAGATTGCTTGATAACGCTCTGTTGAGCCCATTCTTCCATAGTAAGAATTTTCCTGAATCTTTATTTTTGTAAGCAATTTCATAAGTTCCTTCCTTTTTAAAATGTTCAAAAATTATAGCATGAGTTTATGAAAGAAGAGCTTCATAAAACCTCATTGAAACATGAAGTCTTTTAGGAATAAAGTTATAGGTTGGAGGCATTAGGGTTTTTACTTGATTTTTTAGTGCTTGCTCTAAGAGAGAATGTTCAAGAAGGATGACTGAATTTTGACCACGAAGGTGATAAAGCGAACGATCATCATGTTTATTGTATTGATTGAATAAAGAAGAGAATTTATTTTCATAAGAGGATTTTTGATAAGTGATGAGGGTTTTACCTTTATCCTTCATGCTATGTGGAATGAATTTGAGGTGTTAGGAGAAATTCTCGAGATAAGAAGGGAAGAGAATTATTTTCTCCCTTAATATATTTAATATCAAAATAAAAAATACTTAAAAGCACTTGCCATCGGCAAATATTTATTTTGAAACTAGATTTTTTATATCCTTTAAAAGTATTTCTTTTACAAATTTACAATCAACTCGTATAAAAAAACTTTTGGTTTAAAATATATAATTGAAACTTCTGAACACTTAATACTATTGCTAATACTTCTTTTTTGATTGTAGCATAGTTTTTCTAAATGTCATTCCATAATTTTGAGGTATAAGAAATTAATTGCTTGTTTCCTTGTGGAGGATTTTGTAATAAAATTCCATCATATCCCAAATTAGAGGCATCTGTTTGAATTACTTGGATAAATAGGATTGGCTAAATGAAGACATGGAAAAGAATTGATTTTAGATTTTATGAGTTAAATAGCCTTTTTATGAAATTTGAGTCCATTAAGATTTTACATTTTTTAAAAGAAGTTCTTGTAAAAGTTTTCTATCTTTATCGAGAATCTTTAACAAAATTTGTTAAATAGCTAGGACAACTTAAGAATCACTTGTAATTGCTTTTTATCTATAATTTGATCACGAAATTTATATCAAAATCCAATGACTCGATTTACTGGGAGTTATGGTTTGATTTACAATTTTAAAACCTAAAAAATTTATTGAAGTTTGAAAAAGTTTTATTTTTATTTGGGATAATACTAAACTATTAGTTATTATGATGTATTGGATTGTGCTTAAATGTTTCCAATGTTGATAAAGAGATTTAGTAAAAATAAGGATATCGTCAATATAAACTAAAATGTATTCATGATGAGGATGAAAGATTTCATTCATCATTTTACGAAATTCAAATGGAGCATTTTTTAGACCAAAAGGCAAAACATTCCATTGATATTAACCAAAGGGAGTGTTAAATGTTGTTTTAAATCTATCTTCTTTCTTAATCTGTATTTACCGAAACCCAGATTTGAGATCAAATTTGGAAAAAATAATTGAATTGGTAATTCGTTTTATTAAATCATTTTTTTTAGTAAAGGGTATCAATTGTTTTTAAAACATTATTTAATAGTTAAAAATTTATTACTAATCGAGGTGACCCACGTTCTAATTTTGTTGTCATTTCAACATAAAAAGGCATGTACAACTCGAGGGATCTAATTTGTGTAATTAGCTTCTTTTGTAAGAGATCTTTTATTTCTTGATCACATAATTTTAATAATCGTTCATTCATTTGAGACGGATTGGCTTTGGTAGAAATGTGTTTTTCGTGGAAGTTATCAATATAAGGTAAAGATACTTGATGTTTTCTGCAATCCAAAAATGCTGATGGAATTTCCGAACAACATTTTTTTACTAAATTATCATGAAAAGTTTTTATTTTTAATTGAAAAGAAGTGTTAATTATTTGATATGTCTTTAGATTGTTAATTTCTAATTTTAAAAATCCTATGTGATTTTATTTGTATTCTATTTGGTTTATGATTTGATTAGATATCTATTCTTTAGTGGTGAAATAAAAGGAAACTCAATTTCTTTGCTTTCGATTAATGTTTTTATTCCTTCTATGGTAACGAGAAAATGGTTGAGTTTTTTTGTAAAAATAGGGTTCCTAATTGCATATCACGATGGAGATCTTGTACGATGATGAAAAAAATGGGTATACAAACATTATTTTTACAAATATGTGCAATTGAGATTTTGAATTTAATAATCGATTTATTTCCTTCAACAATAGAGATTCTACTATTAGGTTTTTCACAATATTTTAATGGAATTAAGTTTTCTCTTATGCAATTTAAGTATGCTTCTAAATCTATTAAAACATGACTTTGATTGTTTGAAATCTTTTATTTTTAAAGTAATTGGGGTAAACCAGCATTGATGAGTATAATGAGTAATTGTTTCCATAAATACATTATTTTCATAAACTGAGAGATCTTCAGAGTTTATATTATCATCTTCTAATTTTTTCATTCTATCTTTAAGAGACTTTATTTCCATTTTTAATTGATTTATTTCTTGTTGTAAAGAATTAATCGTTGATTATATAGTTAAGGTTTTTTTTATTAACTGCTTTGAAAATGACTTGCATAGTATGATAATTACGATGTAAATCTATTTATTTGTGAAAATCAATTTTGGGATTAGGTTTTGATTCTTGAGATATCTTTCCTTCCTCTTTTCCTTTATTCACTATTTCATGTAAAGTATTTATATTTTAAAGTAGGATTTGCTATTTGTTTTCTTATTTTTAGAATTAATTCTTCATGTGCGGTCAATACATTTATTTCATTATCTGTATCTGAGGTAGAAGTTGAAGTACATGTATTCTGTATATTGTCTAAATATTGGCAAGAATCAATAAAGCTATTTTCTTGTTGGTTAACTTTTTTTTTATAATTTTTTAAATAATATTTATTAGCATAATGACGTGGTTTGCCACATTTAAAACATTTATTTGTTTATTTTTAGTAATATTATTCTTATTATAGATCATTTTATATTTTCACCATTTATTAGTCTTATAATAGGGTTCTTGATTATAATAATTGGAAAATCTTTTTAATCTTTTAGGATTTCTAGATTTTCTAGAATACTTATTTGCTTATGCATAATGTCCAAATTGATAAAAAAACCTTGGACTTTATATTTTGTTTTATTTTCTTTGTTTAATTGCTTTTTCAAATTTTATATCATTGCATATGGTTAGCCCAACTATTATGGATTGAATCAAATCTCTAAAGGTAAAACTATTATAGTTTATATTTTCACCTATGTCTTTATGCTTTGTTTTATTTTCTTTGTTTAATTGCTTTTTAAATTTTATATCATTGCATATGGTTAATCCAACTCTTTGAATGGTTTGAATTAAATCTCCAAAGGTAAAACTATTATAGTTTACATTTCCTCCACTCTTTTGTCTTAATAATTTTTTTACTTTTTTTGCAAAAGATGGTAGTAATCCTACTATAAAACGTTCTTTCCAAAATGAGGAATCAGTATTAGATAACATATATACTTTAAATAAAAAGGTATCTTTATACCATCAAAAACCAGTTAATGTTATGCATTTTAAGCATCGTAATTGTTCTCTAGTTTTCTCTTCCACGAGAAGATAAAGTTCCTAAAAAATGTCATACTAGATTAGTGCATAGACATAAAATTCCATTTTGTTGTTCTTGACCTTGCTCCTTGAAAATTGGATTGTTATTATCATCTCATACTATTTGAATTCATAATTTCTAATCATTGTTACGTAGTTAATGAATAGTTCCACCAACCATTCAATTAGCTTGATAAAATCGGTTGCTATTGCTCCAATTAAATTGATTTTTGTACAATTAGCTAATTCGCATAATTTACCATAAATCAGGATATGTTGTAATATTTCTATTACGTGAAATTTAGATAATCCATCAATATTCCATTCATAAACAAAATTTCCTTCAAATTTAATCTTTTTGACCATATTTTCTTTTAATAATAAATCAACTGGAGATTGTATTGAATGTTTAGATTTGTTTACATTATAAGTTGGATGTCTTCATGGGCTATGAATTCTTTAAATGCCTAAATCAGATGATAGATCTGTATTTTTTGTTTCTTCATCAATAGGATTTAATCCTAAGAATTCCTTTGACTATTCTGATTGAGATTCATATATAATAGATTGATTTTCTAAATTAGCTATTACTGGATATTTATCTTTTTTACTTTCTTTTTTTTCGGATTTATTTTTAATGTATTTAACTTAGATGTTATTGTTTGCATTAGTTCATCTAAATAGTTTGGTTTAATAATAGGTAGAGATCTTAATGTATCTTTTAAGATAGGATGTTTCAAAATGGGTTCATGACCCGATTGTTTACTTGTAGATGCTTCATTTTTTGACTTGGAGATTTTTGACAGTGTAGATAAATAGACATTAGTAAAGTTATTTTATTCTATAATACGATTTGAATCTTTTCTAGATATAGGTTTCTCTTCATCAAAGCTTCCTTTTAATGGGTCTGCTTTTATATTTTCGGTTACTTTGATGGGAGCTAATGGTGGATGACCTTGAAAATATTTTTCTCCTTTAGAACCTTCTCATATGATTTTAATTTTATTTATAACTTTAGGACAAGAGTGTGCTAAATAATAAAAAAATTGAATGTTTTGTTTTGTTGATTGTATATAAGCAAAGTAATTTTCTCTAATAGCTGCTTGTTGAGATTTAGAACATAACTTGCCAAATATTGGGGTTAATGGATGTGTAAGAAATTGTTCTTTTAAATTTTTATAATCCATTTCAAGAGTTTCTTCATTTTCTGTTTTAATAATGTTGATTTGATAATCAGTAAAATCAGTTATTGTAACATTATCATCTATAGATGTAGCTGGATATGCAACATGTGTTGGAATTCTAGATGTACATTAGCGAGGTTGAGCTTCATATATAGATTCATTTTTCATACTAGGTATTGTTGAACAAGATTTTCTTGATGTTTAATTTATTTCTTCTAACTTATCATCATGAGTTATTATCGCATGTATTTGGTCATTTTGTTATCTATAGGATTTTCTTCCTTATTTGTATCTGTATCAATCAAGTTTTCGGTGTATTAATATATTTCCAACTTAATTGTTTTCTTGTTATAACTTTATTTTGTATATTTGTTAAAAATAATGTAGATGTTCTGTAACGGCCCGTTTTAACCAATCCCGATTAACTGATAAATTACAGGTTAATATCATAAGCTCAGATCCACGTGAATGTCGTGGAAAAGTCTATGATACGCCTAATGGGTGAAATATGTTATTTTTCTGTGGCAATTGTTATTTATTTTACTATTAATTAATAGTTCGAGACGCGTTAATTGGAGTTTCGTTTGGTCGCGTTGTGTGCGTGTAGTGACGAGAGATTGCGACGTCGCGGTGTGCGCGTAACACGGGTGTACAGGGTTGTATGAGATTGAGTGGTCACATCACTCATCCCATCATGTCACACATCACATCATACCCATCCCTCATCATTACTTCTTTTTATCCAAATAAATTTTTTATTTTTTTTCCCTTAAAAACGGGACAAAGAGAGAGAGAAAGAGTGGGGTAGAGAGAGAAAAAGAAAGAGAGAGAGAGTGAACGAACGAGAGAGAGGAGATGAAGAGAGAGCGAGAAAGAGAGTAAGAAAGAGAGCGACAAGAAAGATAGAGACGGCGGTGAGAGAGGGAACTCGGCGTGGACGAATCGGGTGGGACATTGCTAGCGCGGACGGCAACCCGGCAAACGCGCGCGGAGCTCCAGCGGCGGATGGCGGCTCGCGGGTGATGCGAGGCGCGAGCTGCGGTGCGCAGCGAGCTAGGGAGGAGATCGCGGTGTGGACGGACCGGCGGGAACGAGCAGTGCGGAGGATGGCGGCAGCGATTGCGCGAAGCGGACGAGCAGCTCGGCGGGCCATCGGCGACGCGGAGGCTGCGTGAGTGGCACGGCTGTGGAGACGACGAACCAGCAGCGCGGATGGCTAGATAGTGGCGCGGCGGCGACGTCTTAGCGGCCGGCAACAGCGGCCGATCAGCAGCGCGACGGTGGATCGGCCGACAGCGGCGACGATCGGCACGACAACGACGACTCCAGCGGTGACGGCTGGCGGCGAAGATGGTCGCGATGGCGACAGCGGCAGCGGCGGCAACGACGGTGGCGTCAGCGCGGCGCTGCTGTGCGCGCGATGAACGACGCGGTGGGCGCGTAGTCGAACGATCGATCCTCGACTAGGGATGCGATTCGACAAAGTTCGATGACGCGGTGGATTCAAATGAGGTTGGAAGGCCATGGTGAGTTGTATGTTAAGTAATTTGGCCGTGATTTGAATGAGTTAGTAAAATAGGCCTAAATGATAAAAATTTATAATTGGACACTAGGGACTTAGGCTACCATAGTCGGGTGTCGTGTACGTATCTCGATGCGAGTGCGGGACGTTTCGAAACGTTTGAGGTAAGTAATCCCACGAGAAAATTAGTTAAAATTCTTTTATTGCATTTGCTTTATTTTGCATTCTAAATTATTCAATTGTGCTTTCCATTGTTGTTCATTTATTGTTCATCCACTCTCACGCGTATATGTGTGTTAATCGACGGGGGACCCATGGCACGGTCTCACACCTCGGGGCTAGCTACCCCGCGTTGTTCGAGTAATTGGCCATGTTAGGGCTACACGGTGACTATTCTTCGCGAAACCCGTAGGTTGAGATATGTTTGACGAAGACCTAAGTCTACGTCAATGGTTCCTCTCGAGAGATGTTTGGATGGGGTTTCTTCCATTCAATGGTTCCTCTCATTCGACCGTGAGATGTTTGGCGAGGTGGTCGTCAATGGTTCCTCTCGGTTTAGCTACGACGATTCCCGGATGTCGACCAGAGTTCTCTGTCACGCTTCACTCGTGTCTAAATTTGACTTACGAACGACTTATTTTCATGTGATTTTCTTTATTCTTGTCCTTTATTTAAATTGCATGAGCTGTAGTCGTTTCATTGGAATTCGTGAATATTAGCTAACGTTCTCTGGGATTTACTCACCTGGGATTTGTCATTATTTTTGGTGACAAATTGCGAGATCTTGCGACGGCCGGGGCAAGGCGTTTTAGGCGACTACGTCTGAGTTCAGAGAGGCCGTTATTTTTTGCGTAGGTGTTGTATGTATTTATTTACTATTTTATGAAATTTTTGGGAAAGACTTATACACGATACATGTATATGCTCACCTTTTGTACTTTTGTTGCTCTTGATATACATGGTATCAAATGCAGGGTTTCCACACTATATGGTTAATCATACCATGCAAACGTTTTATTTCTACCGTGTTTGCATGCTCCAAAGACTTCCGCTTAAATGTTAATTTATAATAATTTGATAAATCGTGAACAACTTAACTTAGTCAATTTAATGTGAATATCCATAAAATTTTTCATAAATACTAAGTTAAGGCGAATATGATACGTTTAAAGTTGTAGGTCGCATACAGTCAAAATTAAGTGTGCGGTGACGTGGCATGCTTGGTTACATGTCCGGCGACGTGGCGGTGCCCGGTTGCCTCGAAATTTAGGGCCGTCACAGTTGGTATCAGAGCTAAATTCTAGAATACTATGGACAATTTATGGAAGTGTTCAAAATTGTGATACTGACGTCACAGTTGGTATCAGAGCTTAGGTTCAGGCGAACTTAGGGGAAAGTTTTGAAAATCTCATGGCTTAAGACATTGTGATACCAACGTCACAGTTGGTATCAGAACCTAGGTTCAAGCGAACTTAGGGGAAAAGTTTAATGAAATCGAATAAAACTTAACAAACATTAGATGTGGAAACCCGAAGATCCTAACTTAGAACTTTAGTTGGGAAGCGAACATGGGACGGGAAGTGCCAAGACTTATATGTTATATATTTTGATGTGTAATAGTATATATGCGTATATATGCGTATACGAGGCTGATACGGACGTTCGTGATTTGCAAATTCGACATGGATGGACGACTTGTTCTTCATACGGACGATAGAGGCTAGCCGAGCGGCTCGACACCGGTCAACTCGGATCAGATATTGTGCGACACCGTCGCACTCCAGAGTTTGGAGCTCGAGGAGATTCTTCGGTTGCTTCGAGCGCATGCAGCGATAATACCGGCCCCTGCCACACTTGCCGCCACCACTAATGTAGAGCAAACAGTTGTCGCATCCGACTATTCCGACGACCTCGCTCACAACCACTACTACCGAGATCTTGCGCAGCGATCACTACACAATTGACTATGCCGACCAGTGGCACCGACGCTGATTCCACCTTTTAAGATCACATTCGAGACCTTCTTATCAGCTGAGATGAAGTTGATCAAGGAGTTCGTTCGTGTTCAGTCAGGCTACTATCATAGAGGCAGAGACCCAGAGGTGGCTGGGAAGTGGATCCGTTCACACGAGAAACGTCACGGACTTTTGAGGATTCACAACAACATACGAGATAGGATTTCCGGATTCATGCTTAAGGGAGATGCTGCAGTATGGTGAATCGCCCGCATAGCTGCCCATGGAGAGCCGAGTACTTGGGCAAAGTTCAAGAAATTCTTCTATGATTTGTATATCCCGATCGAGGTTCGGCTGAGACTGAGAGATGAGTTCTTGACGTTGAGGCATGGTGGCTGAACGGTGGCGCAAAACATGGAGAGATTCACACACCTGCGTACCTTGCGATGGATGTAGCTGGAACCAAGCGACTTCAGGTCCATGATTTTATTCAAGGACTCCGAATAGAGATTTAGGGAGCGCAAATTGTACGACAAGTCCAGTAAGTGCGAATTTTGGCGTTCGGTGGTGAAGCCTTTGAGACACGTGATCATCGACACAGGTACTTCAGTGGACCCGAGTAAGATTCACGTTGTCATCGATTGTTCTACACCAGAGTGCGCGACAAACATCAGGAGCTGTTAGGATTAGCAGGATATCATCGACGCTTTGTGTAGGACTTCTTCAAAATTGCAGCGCCGAAGACTAGATTGACCAAGAAGGATGTGATCTATCATTGGTCCAATAAATGTGAAGTGGCTTTCACCGAGTCGAAGAAGAAGTTAACTTACGCAGTTGTTGATGTTGCCCGAGCCGACCAAAGACTTGACTATTCCTACGATGTTTGTGGCACCGTACTGGTATGCGTACTGATGTAGGGCGACAAGTAATAGCTCATTTATCGTGTTGGTCGGGGACTCATGTGAGGAGCTTTCCATCGCATAACCTAGAGCTCGCAGCAGCCATGAGTCATCGAGAGGTTCCGAGATCTTGCGAGGCACATATTTTACGGGCGGATGCGAGGGCCAGACAATATCTATTCCAGACGTCTTGGAATATCAGATAGCTGATGTGATGTATCAGAGGTTCAATGACATGGCACATAGTCTAGGTTACCCAGATTGGTGCAAGTCCATTGATGAGTGTTTGATACACCCAGACAGATTGTGGGTTCTGACAGTGGCAGGGTAACACGTTGGGATTTTTAGGAGGCTCACAACTCCAGGTACACGGTGCATCCCGGCGGGACCAAAATGTATCACAATATGCGATGGTTATTTTGGTGGTCAGGGATGGAGGCAGATGTCAGCCAATAGGTGAGGAGTTGTGAGGTGTGTTAGCCGGTTAAGGCTGAGCACAGGAAGCCTGGAGGACTATTGCAGTCACTTTGCTTATCCCACAGTGGAAATGGGAATACATCACTACGGACTTTGTCAGTGGGTTGCCGATGACTTTGCGCAAGCACGATGCCATTCGGGTAGTCGTGGATCGACTGACGAAATTAGCGTATCTTATCCCAATCTCCATGAAATATAGTTTTCCACAGCTGAGCATGCTCTTTGAGCGAGAAATCATCAGAATGCACGAGGTGCCAGTATCTATAGTGCCAGACAGAGACAGTCGACTTACTTCGCAACTTTGGCAGGCCATGCAGGAGCAGTATGGTACCAAATTGCAGTTCGGCGCGACTTTTCATCCGCAGACTGACGGGCAGTCTGAGAGACTTATTCAAATCCTTGAGGACATGCTCAGAGCCTGTGTGCTACAGTTTGGAGGATCACGGGACGAGTTTTTGCCACTTTGTGAGTTTTTCTACAACAATAGCTATCAGGCTAGTATCGAGATGCCACCATTCGAGGCGCTATACGTAAAACCATGCGATCACCGACTTTGCTTTGAGCAAAGCCCGATGACGTAGCTGCCATTGGGTTTGAGATTGTTGTAGATTACACAGAGAAAACTATGCTGATTCTTTGAAAGGTTACAAGCTGCTCAGGACAGACAAAAGAAGTACGCGAACGAATACCGCGACAGGCTGAGTTATGAAGTGGATGATTGGGTCTACTTAAAGGTTTCTCCCTTGAATGGCATCATTGGGGAGAGGGAGTCTACCGTGCGAGGGTGATACCTCCACTTGTTCCATGGTGAATATTGAATTAAATTTGAATTTCGGGACGAAATTCCTTTTAGTTGGGAAAATTGTAACGACCCGTTTTAACCAATCTTGATTAACTGATAAATTACGGGTTAATATCATAAGCTCGGACCACGTGGACGTCGTGGAAAAGTCTATGATACGCCTAATGGGTGAAATATGTTATTTTTCTGTGGCGATTGTTATTTATTTTACTATTAATTAATAGTTCGAGACGCGTTAATTGGAGTTTCGTTTGGTCGCGTTGTGCGCGTGTAGTGACGAGTGTGCGACGTCGCGGTGTGCTGCGTAACACGGGTGTACGGGGTTGTATGGGATTGAGTGGTCACGTCACTCATCCCATCATGTCACACATCACATCATACCCATCCCTCATCATTACTTCTTTTTATCCAAATAAATTTTTTATTTTTTTCCCTTAAAAACGGGAAAAAGTGAGAGAATGAATGAGGTAGAGAGAGAAAAAGAAAGAGATAGATAGAGAGAGTGAGTGAACGAACGAGAGAGAGAGATGAAGAGAGAGCGAAAAAGAAAGACGAGACGACGGTGAGAGAGGGAGCTCCGGTGCGAACGAATCGGATGGGACGGCTAGTGCGGACGAACGGCCAGCGAGACGTGCGACGGAGCTCCAGCCGCGGATGGCGGCTCGCCCAGTGATGCGAGGCGCGAGCTGCGTGCGCAGCGAACTAGGGAGGAGATCGCGGTGTGGACGGATGGCGGGATAGCGAGCAGCGCGGAGGATGGCGGCTGCGATTGCGCGAGGAGGACGATCACTCGACGGCTAGCGGCTACGCGAAGGCTGCGTGGTGGCACGGCTGTGGAGATGACGAACCAGCGAGGCGAGATGGCTAGATAGGGCGCGGCGGCGACGTCTTAACGGCCGGCAGCGTAGCCCGTCGACAGCGCGGACGGTGGAGCTGGCCGGTAGCGACGACGATCGGCAGGGCAACGATTACTCCAGCGGTGACGGCTGGCGGCGAAGATGGTCGGCAGTGACAATGGCGGCGCGGCGCGATAACGATGCGTGGCGTCAGCGATAACGGTGGCGCGCGGCAGCAGCGATAACGATGGCGTCGCGCGGCAGCAACAACGGTGCGGTGTTCAGCGCGGTGGCGCGTAGGCAAACCGATCGATCCTTGACTAGGGATACGATTCGACAAAGTTCGACGTTGCGGTGGATTCAAATGAGGTTGGAAGGCCATGGTGAGTTGTATGTTAAGTAATTTGGTCGTGATTTGAATGAGTTAGTAAAATAGGCCTAAATGATAAAAATTTTATAATTGGACACCAGAGACGTAGGTTACCATAGTCGGATTTCGGGTACGTATCTCGAGGCGAGTGCAGGACGTTTCGAAAGTGTTTGAGGTAAGTAATCCTACGAGAAAATTAGTTAAAATTCTTTTATTGCACTTGCTTTATTTTGCATTCTAAATTATTCCATTGTGTTTTCCATTGCTGTTCATTTATTGTTCATCAACTCCCACGCGTGCATGTGTGTTTGTCGACGGGGCCGTGCATGGCACGGTCACACACCCCGGGTACCCCGCGTTGTTCGAGTAATTGGCCATGTTAGGGCTACGCGGCGACTATTCTTCGCAAAACCCGTAGGTTGGGAGATGTTTGACGAATACCTAAGTCTACGTCAATGGTTCCTCTCGAGAGATGTTTGGATGGGGTTTCTTCCATTCAATGACTCCTCTCATTCGGCCGTGAGATGTTTGGCGAGGTGGTCGTCAATGGTTCCTCTAGTTTAGCTACGACAATTCCGGATGTCGACCCCGAGTTCTCTGTCACGCTTCACTCGTGTCCAAATTTGACTTCTTAACGACTTATTTTCATGCGATTTTCTTTATTCTTGTCCTTTATTTAAATTGCATGAATTGTAAGCTGTTTCATTGGAATTCGTGAATATTAGCTAACGTTCTCAGGATTTACTCACACTGGGATTTGTCATTATTTTTTGTGACGAATCGCGAGATCTTGCGACGAGCCGGGGCAAGGGTGTCTCGGGCGTCTACGTGCGAGTTAGGAGAGCCCGTCATTTGTCAAAATTAAGTGTGCGGTGACGTGGCATGCTTGGTGACATGTCCGCCGACGTGGCGGTGCCTGTTTGCCTCGAATTTGGGGCCTTCACATGTTCTTTTTGTAAATTAGTATATGCAAGCTGTTGGGATTATTGTATGCATTAATTTATAATAAATTTTAAAAACAACAACTACATTTGAATATATTCCTTTCATTTTAAACCTTTAGGTATAAAGACTTAATGTCGATGCTTCATGTGCAAATTGATTATGAAGACTTAGGGTGTGTTTGATAGCAAAGAGAATTTTCAATGAGAAAAAAGTATTTACTTAGGCAAATTTTCTGTAGAAAATTTTTTTAAAAGAATTTTCTCATTGCTGTTTGATTGCACGTGAGAATTTTTTTTTTTCAATTTTCTGCTGTTTGATAACTAATGTAATTTTTTTTCATTTTTTTTTCTTGCCCTATCACTACTGTTATATACAAGATTTTGCTCTTTGTCAGTGACACTGCTTTCAATTCATACAAATGAGCCACTTGTGATCTTGAGGAAGGTTAAAGCAAGAAAATGAGACACCTACACTATCAGTACATTTGAAGCGAAGACACCTGTTCTCTGGTCTATCTGAACTCTCTATATGACACATGCAACAATAATTTTTCAACCAAAACACCAATCTCTCCCTCTCTCTGCTCTCTCATCTTCTCACTCATCTCCTTCATAAATTCCAGAACTAACAGTTTCATTTTTTTTTCTTCTTTAACTTTTTTTCTTCATTAATCGGTCCTTATCTCCTTTGTCACACAATCAACAACAAACAACAACAACAACCTTATATTCGATTCACAAATACATACCCCAACAGTCCCTTACAGTTTCATTTTTTTCTTCTTTAATGGAAAAAAAAATCTATCAATAACTTAAAAGAATCTTCTTCGCTCCCGCCATGAGAGATCTCTGCGATCCGAAACAGATTGAGTGATTTCGGATCTGGGCTTTGCTTGTTTGGATTGATCGATCGATAGATCGACTAGCTCACGATGGAGTGTTCGTGGTGGATCTAGAGCCCTATTTGGAGTTCTATGAATTCGATGAAATCGATCCCAAAATCAAGCGTGCAAACGAACATTAATCGGCCCTTATCTCCTTACACAATCAACAACAAACAACAACAAGAACCCGAGAGATTCTTTGCGGAGAGAAGAACCGAGTTCTTTGCGGAGAGAAGAACCGAGTGGAGAGAAGAACCGAGTTGCCGAGTTCTTTGCGGAGAGAAGAACCCGAGAGATTGTTGCGGAGAGAAGAACCGAGAGATCGTGGAGAGAAGAACCCGAGAGATTCTTTGCGGAGAGAAGAACCGGTGATCGCGAGAGGAGAGATCGCATAGATGAATTGAAGAGGAGTATGTTGGTGGAAGAGTTCTCGTAGAAGGAGTCCAAGTTTTGGTCAAAAATAGATTCGTTAGACCCAAAAATCTCGAATTTCCATCCCAAAATAAAAGAAAATAAATGAGGAAAATTAGGAGGGTGGATTTTTTTTCTCTATGCGGTTACAAGTGTATCAAACACCCAAAAAAACGGTTATACTAAAAAACAAAACAAATTTCCACGATTTTTTTCAATTTCTTTGCTATCAAACACACCATGTAAAGTTAGGAAAGCAATTGAAGAAAATTGGCCCTTCAGACAGACTTCCCTCAATCATTCCTAAAAAAGAATCATTCAATTCTAAATGTTGCTTATATCTGAGAGATGCTAATATTGATGTGTTTAGTTCTAATGATGTTAATTGTTTTATTGCTACTTGAATTCATCCTATATTCAAATATTTATATTTTTCTTTATATAATCTAATTTTTCTAGAGAAATTAATATTATTTCTTGACCTTCTTCATCTATTGATCTAGTATCTTCTTCAAGCTTAACTACAAAATCTTAATTTTTTGAAAATTGTGCCTTGAGTATAAATTTGTTTTGGATCTATTATTGGCATATCCTAATTTTGAAGGTCATTATAAGAAATTTTGCTAATATTTCTTAAATCTATTTTTGACTATATTTTTTCAAGTTTTAATTTATAGTCATTTAAGGTTTTAGAAAATGATGATGATTCAAACTTTGGAGTTGGATTTTTAATAAAAGAGCACCTTTTATTTTCTTAACTAATTCATTCATGCTTTATTTTTAGGAGTTCAAACTTGGTCAACGATTTACTGCTAGTCTTACACTCATCGTTTCTACTAGACTTACGACGCGACTAGGAAAGTCTAAGCTTAACTCCCTATGAGTGAACAAGAGGAGAATTAATTGAAAAATAAAAGAAAAACTTTCGAACAAAAATCGCAAAGTTATGGTTTTAAATTTAAAATCTTTTTTTGAAATCATTTTGATAAGATATATGTATATTATTTTAAGAAATATATACTTACAATCGAGAGTAATTGAGAAAGTGATGGATGAATTGATGAATATGTAGAAACTTAGCTCTGATACCAATTTGGTGGAGGTGATGGATGACGATGCGAATATATAGACCAAGGATTTCTATTTTGAAAGCTAAAGGGATCAATGATTTAAAGTAAAATGCCAAAAGAAGTTTCAATCGCGAGTTTAATATGAAGCAAAACTTTCGAATGAGGAGTTCCTCGATCAATCTTTGGTATTTATAACTAAAATTTACATAAGAATACAAGATCGTAGGCTATTTACTAGGATCTTGAAGTTATGGCTCACGACAAAAGATAAAAGAAAAGATGCACTATCTTGCAAAGATAATCCTACTGATAATACTTTAACGAAGACAAATAAAGCAAAGACGCATCATCAAGAAAAGATGATTTGAGACAAACTATTCACAATAATTAAAGTCCAATTAGCCCTTGGCGCGAAGGATCTTCAAAAACACGACATAACACGACGCATCTGCTTTTACTAAAGTTGATTCCTTATAATCTACGACGCATCTACTTTAAGAAAAGTAGATTTTGACATGATGACTCTTTTATCATATTACCAAGTGATAAGACTCAATGAATTTTGATGAGTCTTGATGGCATTACTGAATTTTGAAAGCTATATTTATTTAGACAAGTGTATTCTTGAGAGAGTGAATTATTGTCACTAGTTGATGGAGTGATTTGATGGAGTGATCTTGGACAACTATATTCTTGATTTTGATGGAGAATTATTGTCACTAGTTGATGAGTAATTGATTTATTGCAATTGCACCAGGCACAAAGAGCCTAGAGGCATGGGCCTGAATGATCGATTTTTGCATGGGCCAGAATAGGATTGATGGACATAGGTCTAGAGGCATGGGCCTGAATGATTGATTTTAGCATGGGTCTGATTAAAGTTTAACGAAATCTGAAGGCGTAGAACTAGCCCGAACTTCATAGTTGTTTCTTGATGTTGCAGATTAACTTTCTTCAACAAGTTTCAATCTTTCTTCCGTTCATTGTAGATGCTGAAGGATTGTAGTAGCAAGATCTGGGGATAGCTGATTAGAGGAGGAATATGGTTGAATAGGTTTTTCTTCATTTTGGAGATTAGCTTTTTTATAGGTTTTAGGAGTAGATGGTGGTTTTAATAATAAATCTTGTGGAGTTATAGGAATAGATTTGTTCCAAATGGGAGTAAATTAAACTTCCTTAAGAGAATCAATATCAAATTTATCCAACCATTTAACATGAATTTCTTGGACTAAATAATGAGAAGTTATTCCGTTGCATTAGTGATATTTGAGTTGTTATTTATAATCCCATTTAAGTATCCATGGAATGGTTTGTTTTCGAATGAATTGAAAAAAATGAAAGCCATTTTCTTATCATATAAGATTTTATCTTTTAGAGGTAGAATTTGTTTTATTGGACCAAATCTTAGCCACCATTCATGAAGAAACCATGCTAGGACAATGATTCGTACTGATTTTTTGAATGTAATATACCAAGAATGTCCTTCTTCTGATGGGTTTTTATAAAAAAGGACAACCGTCATGCTTCGATATAATCATTATAACTTACATATAATAGAGGATGGATAGTCAAAATAGTCATGGATTGATAAGTGAATGGAGATTGCTTGATAACGCTCTGGTGAGCCCATTCTTCCATACTAAGAATTTTCTGAATCTTTATTTTTGAATAAGCAATTTCATCAGTTCCTTCCTTTTTTATTATGTTCAAAAATTACAGCATGAGTTTATGAAAGAAGAGCTTCATAAAATTTCATTGAAACACGAGGTCTTTTAGGAATAAAGTTATAGGTTGGAGGCATGAGGGTTTTTACTTGATTTTCTAGTGTTTGCTCTAAGAGAGAATGCTAAAGAAGGATGACTGTATTTTTGACCATGAATGTGATAGGCAGAACGATCATCAGGTTTATTGTATTGATTGAATAAAGAAAAGAGTTTATTTACGTAGGAGGGTTTTTGATAAGTGAGGAAGGTTTTACCTTTATCTGCCATGATCTGTATGGAATGAATTTGAGGTGTTATGAGAAATTCTCGAGATAAGAAGGCTGGAAGAGAATTATTTTCTCCCTTAATCTATTCAATATCAAAATAAAAAATACTTAAAAGCACTTGCCATCTGACAAATATTTGTTTTGAAATTAGGTTTTTATATCTTCTAAAAGTATTTCTTTTGCAGATTTACAATCAACTCGTATAAAAGACTTTTGGTTTAAAATATATGATTGAAACTTTTGAACACTTAATACTATTGCTAATACTTCTTTTTTGACTGTAGCATAGTTTTTCTGAGTGTCATTCCATAGTTTTGGGGTATAACAAACTAATTGCTCGTTTCCTTGTTGAGGTTTTTGTAATAAAATATCATCATATCCCAAACCAGAGGCATCTATTTGAATTACTTTTGGATAAATAAGATTACCTAAATGAACACATAGAAAAAACTTGATTTTAGACTCTATGAGTTGAATAGCCTTTGTATGAGCTGAAGTCCATTGAAATTTTACATCTTTTTTAAGAAGTTCTTGTAAAAGTTTTCTATCTTTATCTGAATCTTTATAAAAAATTGTTAAATAGCTAAGACAACTTAAGAATCATTGTAATTGCTTTTTATCTGTAATTTGATCAGGAAATTTATCTGAAAATTCAATGACTCGATTTATGGGAGTTATGGTTTGATTTACAATTTTAAAACCTAAAACATTTATTGAAGTTTGAAAAAGTTATATTTTTCGTTGGGATAATACTAAACCATTAGTTATTATGATGTATTGGAATGTGTTTAAATATTTCTAATGTTGATCAAGAGATTTAGAAAAAATAAGGATATCATCAAGATAAACTAAAATGCATTCATGATGAGGATGAAAGATTTCATTCATCATTTTCTAAAATTTAGATGGAGCTTTTTTTAGACCAAAAGGCATAACATTCAATTGATATTGACCAAAGGGAGTGTTAAATGCTATTTAAAATCTATCATCTTTCCTAATCTGTATTTCCCAAAATCCATATTTAAGATCAAATTTGGAGAAGTAATTGAATTGGTAATTCTTTTTATTAAATCATTTTGTTTGGTAAAGGGTATCAAGACATTATTTAATGGTATATAATTTATTACTAATCAGGTGATTCATGTTCTAATTCTGTTGCATTTTCAACATAAAAAGTTGTACAACTCCTGGGGGATCGAGATGGTGTAATTAGCTTCTTTTGTAAGAGATCTTTTATTTCTTGATAACATAATTTTAATAACTATTCATTCATTTGAGATGGATTGGCTTTGCTAGGAATGCATTTTTAAGTGGAAGTCATCAATATAAGGTAGAGATACTTGATCATTTACGAGATCCCAAAATCTTGATGGAATATTCGAACAACATTTTTTTACTAAGTTATCATGAAAAGTTTTTATTTTTAATTAAAAAGAAGTGTTAATTATTTGTTATGTCTTTAGATTTTTAATTTATGTTTTCAAAAATCATACGTGAATTTGTTTGTATTCTATTTGGTTTATGATTTGATTTAGATATCTATTCTTTGGTGGTGAAATAAAAGGAAACTCAATTTCTTTGCTTTCGATTAATGTTTTTATTCATTAAATGAAATCGGAAAATGGTCGAGTTTTTTTGTAAAATTTAGGTTCCTATTGCATATCATGCGGAGATCTTTTACAATGATGAAAGAAGTGGGTATACAAATATTATTTCTACAAATATGTGCAATTGAAATTTGAGTTTAATAATTGATTTATTTCCTTCAGCAGTAGAGATTATACTATAAGTTTTTCACGATATTTTAATGGAATTAGGCATTCTCTTATGCAATTTAAGTATGCTCCTGAATCTACTAATGCATGACTTGAATGTCTGAAATCTTTTATTTTTAAAGTAATTAGGGTAAACCATCTTTGATGAGTATAATGAGGAAGTGTTTCTATAAATACGTCATTTTCATAAACTGAGAAATCTTCAGAGTTTATATTATTATCTTCTAATTATCATTCTATCTTTAAGAGACTTTATTTCTATTTTTAATTGATTTATTTCTTGTTGTAAAGAATTAATCATTGATTAAATAGGTAAAGCTCATTTTTATTAAGCTTGCTTTGAAAATGACTTGCATAGTATGATAATTACGATGTAAATCTATTTATTTGTGAAAATCAATTTTGGGATTAGGTTTTGATTCTTGAGATATCTTTCCTTCCTCTTTTCCTTTATTCACTATTTCATGTAAAATATTTATATTTTAAAGTAGGATTTGCTATTTGTTTTCTTATTTTTAGAATTAATTCTTCATGTGCGGTCAATACATTTATTTCATTATCTGTATCTGAGGTAGAAGTTGAAGTACATGTATTCTGTATATTGTCTAAATATTGGCAAGAATCAATAAAGCTATTTTCTTGTTGGTTAACTTTTTTTTATAATTTTTTAAATAATATTTATTAGCATAATGACGTGGTTTGCCACATTTAAAACATTTATTTGTTTATTTTTAGTAATATTATTCTTATTATAGATCATTTTATATTTTCACCATTTATTAGTCTTATAATAGGGTTCTTGATTATAATAATTGGAAAATCTTTTTAATCTTTTAGGATTTCTAGATTTTCTAGAATACTTATTTGCTTATGCATAATGTCCAAATTGATAAAAAAACCTTGGACTTTATATTTTGTTTTATTTTCTTTGTTTAATTGCTTTTTCAAATTTTATATCATTGCATATGGTTAGCCCAACTATTATGGATTGAATCAAATCTCTAAAGGTAAAACTATTATAGTTTATATTTCCTCCACTCTTTTATCTTAATAAAATATTTAGTTTATCTGCAAAAGATGGTGGTAATCCTGCTATAAAACGTTCTTTCCGAAATGATGAATCAATATTAGATAATGTATATACTTTAGATAAAAGGTATCTTTATACCATCGTAAATCAGTTAATGTTCTGCATCGTAAGCTTTGTAATTGTTCTCTAGTTTTCTCTTCCATATAATCTAAAGTTCCTAAAAAATGACATATTAGATTAGTACGTAGACATAAAACTCCATTTGGTTGTTCTTAACCTTGCTCATTTAAAACTGGATTGTTATTATGATCTCGTACTACTGAATTCATAATTTCTAATCGTTGTTTTGTTATTAATGAATAGTTCAACCAACCGTTCAATTGACCAGTAAAACCGATTGTTATCACTCCAGTTACATTGATTTTTGCACGATTAGCTAATCTGCATACTTTGGCATAAATCAACATATGTTGTAATACTTCTATTACGTGATATTCAGATAACCCATCAATATTCCATTCATAAACATAATTTCTTTCAAATTTAAATTTTTTTGGTTGCATTTTCTTCTAATAATAAATCTACTGGACATGGTCTTGAATGTTTAGATTTTTTTACATTATAAGTTGGATGTCTTCATGGACGATGAATTCTTTAAATCTCTAAATCAGATGATATATTTGTATTTTTTGTTTATTCATCAATAGGATTTAATCCTAAGAATTCCTCTGATTGTTCTGATCGAGATTCATATATAATAAATTGGTTTTCTAAATTAGCTATTACTGGATATTTATCTTTTTTTGCTTTCTTTTTCTGAATTTATCTTTGATGTATTTAACTTAGATGGTATTATTTGTATTAGTTCATCTGAATAGTTTGGTTTAATAATAGGTAGAGATCCTAATGTATCTTTTAAGATAGGATGTTTCAAAATGGGTTCATGACCCTATTGTTTACTTGTATAAGCTTCATTTTTTGAATTGGAATTTTTTGACAATGTAGATAAATAGACATTAGTAAAGTTATGTTGTTCTATAATATGATTTGAATCTTTTCTAGATCTAGGTTTCTCTTCATCAAAACTTCCTTTTAATGGGTCTGCTTTAATATTTTCAATTACTTTGATGGGAGTTAATGGTGGATGACCTTGAAAATATTTTCTCTTTTAGAACCTTCCCATATGGTGTTAATTTTATTAATAACTTTAGGACAAGAGTGTGTTAAATAATCAAAAAATTGAATGTTTTGTTTTGTTGATTGTACATAAGCAAAGTAATTTTCTCTAATAGTCGCTTCCGGAGATTTAGAACATAACTTGCAAAATATTGGGGTTAATGGATATGTAAGAAATTATTCTCTTAAATTTTTATAATCCATTTCAAGAGTTCCTTCATTTTCTGTTTTAATCATATTGATTTGATAATCAGTATAATCATTTATTGTAACATTATCATCTGTAGGTGTAACTGGATATCCAACATGAGTTGGAATTCTAGATGTGGATGCTCTAGCAGGTTGAGCTTCATATATAGATTCATTTTTCATACTAGGTATTGTTTAACAAGGTTTTCTGGATGCATAATTTATTTCTACTAGCACATCTTCATGAGTTATTATTGTATGTATTTGATCATTTGTGTTATCTATAGGATTTGCTTCATTATTTGTATCCGATATTAACCAAGTTTTTAGTATATTAATATCTTTCCAACTTCATTATTTTCTACTTAAAACTTTATTTTGTATATTTGTTAAAAATAATGCGAGATGTTCTTTTTTATAAATTAGTATATGCAATTTGTTGGGATTATTGTATGCATTAATTTATAATAAATTCTAAAAACTACAACTACATTCGAACATATTCCTTTCCATTTTGAACCCTTGGGTATAAAGACTTAATGTTGATGTTTCATGTGCAAATTAATTATGAAGACTTAATGTAAAGTCGGGAAAGCAATTGAAGAAAATTAGCACTTCGAGACAGACTTCCTTCAATCATTCCTAAAAGGGAATCATTGAATTCTAAATGTCGTTTATCTCTGACATATGCTAATATTGAAGTGTTAAGTCCTAATGTTGTTAATGGTTTTATTGCTACTTGAATTAATCCTATATGCAAATATTTATATTTTTCTTTATATATTCTATTTTTTTTGGAGAAAATAATTGTATTTCTTGACCTTCTTAAATCTGTTGATTTGGTATCTTCTTCAAGCTTAACTACAAAATCTTGACTTTTTGAAAATGAGCCTTGAGTATAAATTTGTTTTGGATCTATTATAGGCATATCCCAATTTCAAAGGGATTGCTCTATATCATTATAAGAAATCTCGCTAATATTTCTTAAATCTATTTTTCATGTTTTAATTTATGGTCATTTAAGGTTTTAGAAAAGGATGATGATTTAGACTTTGGAGTTGGATCTGATAATGAGAAGTTATTCCAAATTGGGATTGTAAGAAATATATCTTAATAATGGTGAATGAAATAGGGAAATGAAAGTATATCCTAAAATACCAATTTGGTGGAGGTAAAATCTTCGCAAAATCCCCGCAAGAATCCCCATGGGGATATTCAACGGTGAATGAAATAGGGAAATATTTTTTACCATAAGGATTCTCCATCTCCGTAGGGATTAGGCGGAAATGGGGATAAAGATGAAAGCTCATCCCCGCGTGGGGAAGGTTATAGGTTGGGGGATATACAAAAAAATGTAAATTAGAAACGAAAATAGCAATGGAATTTAATTTTGTTGCTAATCAGAAATGGTTAGAGACGGAATTGAGATGAAAACAATCGAGAGACGGAATAGAGACGAATTAGAATCTGTTTCTAAAAAAATGGCATCGCCGAAAGATTTTTGTATTACAAACCCTCCCTCCTTGAATAGTCTCTCTGAACTCTCTCACTCTCTCCTCAAACGAACTATATATATATATAAATATATATCTCTCCTCGAACGACCTCTCTATTACCGGTGGCTCAGCAACTACTCTCTTCACCGGCGACTTAGCAACCGCTGTCTTCACCGGCTCTGCAACTCCTCAACTCTCTCTTTTTCCTCAAACTCTCTCTCCCAAACCCTGAATCTCTGCTGAATATTCACCATAGCAGCCATTGTTCATTGGCTCTCTCCAAATCTGATCTCTTCACCATAGAGGGCAATCACGGCGTTGTTGGTTGGAGATTGGAGAGCTAGTTTGGGAGATTTGTGTTGTTTGAAGAGATTTTGAAATGAGAGTTTAGATTTGGTGGGTTTTGGCGGTGGTGTTCGGAGTTTGAGTAGCTTTCTATCGTCGCCGTCGTAGAAGCCCTCTCTATCGTCTGCTCTATCCGTCACTATCGTCTGCTTTGTCTCTCGTCGTCTGCTTTGTGCCACGTTGTCGTCGGCCCTGTGCCTCGTCGTCGTCTGCTCTGTCCCTTGTCATTGTCTACTTTATCATTCGCCGTCGTCTACTCTGCCCTCACCGTCGTTTGCTGTATGTCGTGTCGTATTTTCTATCCCTCACCTCAGTGCCTCGCCATCGTTTGCTCGGTCCTCCTCGTCGTCTGCTCGTGTCTCTTTTTCGTAGTCCTCATCAGACGACCATTGTGATCAGGTTTAGGTTCAATGGCTTTGTTGTACTTGATTTAGTGTTTAAGGTTTGTTGTGGTGGATGAACTGGGGGATTACTCAAAGGACATTAACGATCAATATTGATGGTTGAATTAAAGCTTATGAGAACTACTCATAAACTTATAAACTCAATCTAACAAACTTATACATGAAACTCAATCCAACTAATATTTAGTACGAGATTATTTAATTTGACACGATAATTCAATGACAACTATAACAATGGGATTTCAATTGGAATCGGTGACTTGAGATGAGAGATTTAAAATTAATGTTAAGTTGTCATTTCCATTAACAAAACATTAGTTATCTGCAATCTTTGTTAATTATACTTTCGTGTATCTCGATCCTTTTAAATTTGTTGGATTTGCTTTCACCAAGCTGAAATCCATTTTCTATTGCCACCATGTAAGAAGTGAAGCCTAATTAGCTACTTCTTTGATGATCTATAAGTACTATCTAAAAATACTATTGATGTTCCATTCCAGTTCCTTCAATGTTCATTGACATATTTTATGATTTATGCAACATTTTTGTTGATCAAGTCATAGATGTTAAGTATAAATAGATGCATATATACTTAAAGAAGTTATAAGGCTTGTAGAGATAACTAAACAGTAACCAACCCCACTCCCCCACCCAAACTATAGTGCTTTGAAATGCAAGAGCTTAATTTTAAATGATCGTCATTGCAAAAAGTTCACTTGGAATACTATCATTAATCTAATGTTCCTTCAATGTTCATTGCCAAAAAGTTCACTTGGAATACTATCATTCTATTCTTGAATATTTTTTAAACTTCACGAGAGGTTGCTATTTCAAAATAGGCAATAATCTTCATTAAGATAACTATATATGTGGTTAAGAATAAAAACAAATCGACATGGTCGATATTAGCTTGTCAATGATAGTTGAATGTGAACAAATGACATAAAGCAATTAAGAGCATTAATTTAAAATATCTACAAGTTAAACTAAGTATCATAGTCTTTAATCTAGTTACTTCATGACATGCATTAACATGGATAAGGACATTGTGGGTACTTGGTGACTTGGTTGCTTACTCGTCAATCCCTTATGTAGTTGTTGTTGTTCTTGATTCCAAGCTCTATTTTTGTTGGTGACTTGGTTGCTAACTCGTCATCTAGCTCAAGTGATTAACTTCATACCAAACTTATAATCGAGTTGTCCACTTATTGGTAAAATCAACAAATTATATAAGTTGATTGTATTAACTAGATACATAGTCAAGTCCTAGCTAGTGTGGAATGTAGGAAACATGAAAGTTATAATTCCCTTGCATCCTACCTACTTACTAATCCACTTTGCAAGTAATTGCTTATACCTTTGATCTTTCTATGCAGGAAGACGTATATCGAAAGTAGAGTTCTCGAAATCACAAAAAGGAGCAGTTAAGCTTAAGGTACCCCTTTTAAGAAAATTAATTTAATGCTACAATTGTATTGTTACTATTATGTGTGTTTGTGTGTTTTTCTTTTCTTTTCAATTTTGGTCTTGAATTAATGTAAAATACAACGAAATACCTAAAATTCATGGTAACAATAGTGGAAAAGAAGATTTACAATAATGTGAATAGATGTAATTTAAGCTATAACCGATTTGAATGTTTTCGAGGGCTCGTAGATGTGCACGGGAGAGAATTGTTTCAACTTGTGTAAATTGTGAAGTCTGTGGTAGCCACCATTGTTTGATCTTATAATTAAACTAGTTGATCCATGCTAATCGATGGCTTGATTTTCAAATCATTTAGATCCATTTTTTGATTTGTTGAAATTAGATTGTGAAATGGTTGTTTTTTCTATATTTCTCTAGATTCTTTCAATGTTATTCCATTGTTTGATTTGTTGAATATTAATAGTTCTTCAATTTGGTATGGGATGTTTGACGGGTTGATAAATAAGGTGAAATAATGTGAAATCAAGTTTTTGAGCATTTGCAATGCATGGTTTCTTTTGTGTCACCTTAATAGTTTCAAGTTGTGATGTAGCATCAAGTTTCAAGCACATGTTATTTTTTCTTCCTTTGTTTGTTTTCGAGATTTGTGCTCTATCTTTTAGTATTGTTGATGCTTTCATTGACATTGGATGTTTGTTGAAAATGAATTACTAGGAGCTTTGATCATATATGGTATTTATATGTAAACTTATGACTTATGAGTTATGATCTCTTAAACTCCTTGCTGCTTTTATTCTTACGACCAAGTATCCTACTCTGTTTGGTATCAGTCCTAGAACAAAATTGAAGCCACAAACATACATGAAATTAGACATATTTTTCCTAATATTAGGAGTATTAAATTCAAGTCACAAACATACATGAAGTTAAAAATCAACAAATGTAAGGTTTGTTTTGTTTTATGTTATTTGTATCAAACCACATTTATTTAATTCATACAAACAAAGCTTTTTGTCCATGTAGTTAGTGAGGCTCTCAGATTCCCCATTCTACTAAATTGTGTAAGTTGGACACACAAGTAGACTTGTACCGTCGTAAGTTATTAAACTAGTTGACTAATTTAATTGCATAATTACAATAGGAATGTCGTCAACAAGTCGAGACTAGATGTACAACAGTCTCGACAACGGCTTCGTTCGAATTGAATCCGCGGCGAAGGTTAAAGAATTCATAGCATTTGCTAAGCAACATTCTCCTACCTACCAAAGTGAAAGGAAGATTAGATGTCCGTGCAAATATAAAAAATGTCGACTTGTACCATACCTGGATGTCGAAACGGTTGAATACCATATATGTAGGTGCAGATTCGTTATGGGATATCACTTGTTGTACGAACACGGTGAGAATTGAGATTAAAAGCCGCCAAACTTATACCAATTTGATAACCATATTGATGATGCTGATGGGGGAGGTTTTGATAAGGCAACTTACCACGAGATGCTACACAATATGGCAGGTCCAAGTTTTAATTGGAATCATGCGGAAGAATCACCAAACCGCCAAGCACACCAACTATATGACATGATCGAGGCTAGTAGCGAACAATTGTGGCCGGGGTGCGAAACCATGACAAAGTTGTCCGCAATGGCAAGATTACATGCGATCAAGTCAGAACACCATATCTCTGAACGAGGGTATAATGAAATCATAAAATTCATGAAGGATTGTTTGCCAACTGACAGTTCATTGGTTGAAATTTTTATGCCACTAAAAAACTAATGCGAGGTCTAGGTCTTCCAGTTGAGAAAATAAGTTGTTGTGAGGACCAATGTATGATTTATTGGGGAGTCGACTCTGAATTGACATCATGTAAATTTTGTGGAAAATCACGATACATTGCACATCGACGAGGGTATAGAAGGAACGCCAAAAAATGCACTTGCAAAAAACAGTTACTACTTCCCTATAGGCCCTCGATTGCAACGATTGTATGCGTCTGAATCAACTGCAAAACATATGCGGTGGCATGAAGAGCATTCCGCGCTAGAAGATGTTATGCAACATTGTTCTGATTTGATTGCTTGGAGGCATTTTAATGATGTCAACAGAGACTTTGCCGCCAGGTTCGGAATGTTCGTTTAGGGATGTGCACTAATGGCTTTCAAGTTTTGGGATTTCGGGAAAATCGTACTCTTCATGGCTGTAATTTTGACTCATTACAATCTTCCACCATCGATGTGCATGAAATCGAGTTTAAGTTCTTAACGGTTATCGTTTACGGACCGACAACCCAAAACAAAAAATTGACGTGTTCCTTCAGCCGTTTGTGAAAGAGTTGCATGATTTATGGAACAACAGGGTGATTACTTACGACGTTTCCACAAAGACGAATTCTCGTATGCGAGTGGCCCTTTTATGGACTGTAAGTGATTTCTCTGTGTATAACATGTTGTCTGATTGGAGCACACGCGGTAAGATGGCTTGTCCATATTGTATGGAGGATACAAATACCTTCCAATTGCGAAGTGGTGGAAAGACATTGCGGTTATTTGTCATCATGCTGTCGTTTCTTGTCAAAGAACTCACCATTCGGGAAAGACAAAAAAAGTTTCTTAAAGGCAAAATGGTACTAAACGACGAACCGCCTGTTTTGCTATCTGGTGAAGAAATTTTGGCAGAAATTGAATCATTGGGCTTGATGAAGGTGACGGAAATCAGAGCTAATTTTGTGAATGGGATGATAGCTAAGACTTCGGGATGGAGAAAAAAAAGCATTTTCTGGGACTTGTCGTATTGGAAGACAAACTTGATCCGACACAACTTAGATGTCATGCACATCGAGAAAAATATTTTTGACAACATATTCAACACTATTATGAGTGTACCGGGAATGCAAAAGCGAGACAAGATATTCGTGAATATTGTCGCCGACCTTCTCTACATATTGATTTAGTGACAAATACTTACGTCTTTGGATGATATGCTCTCGATACATCAAAAAAGCAAAAATTGTGCGAGTGGGTTGAAAAGTTGTGTTTTTCAACGGCTATGCTTCAAATCTTGATCGATGTGTGGATCCAAAGAAGTTGCGATTTCGACATGAAGAGTCATGATTGTCATATTTTCATGCAACGCTTGATACCAATTGCATTACGAGTCTTTTTTTTTTTTCAATCCCTAGCTGAAAAGTATCGAGTCTCAAAGATATAGAGATTTTAGAGCACGAAATACCTAAAATCATTTGCAAGTTGAAGAAAATATTCCCTCAAAGCTTCTTCGACTCTATGGAAAACCTACCAATCCACTTGGCTTACAAGGCTGTCTGCAGTCGATCCAGTTTAATTTCGGTTGATGTATCCATTTGAGAGGTAATATTTTGAGTTCTGAGTTGTTTTCCCATTTAATAAAATTTTAAATTAACATTAACTAAACTTCGATAGGTACCTTAAACATATGAAAAAAAATGTTTGGAACAAAGCGAAAGTTGATGGCTCGATGTGTAATGCTTATTGGTTGAATAAGTCACATCATTTTGTTCTCACTAATTCGAAGATCGCGTTTTTACGTTGCACGACAAAGTGCAACGAAACGAAGATGTATCGGGCCCACAATTTTTACTTATCCTGGTCGACCCTTGGGCAAGTCAAATGAGCGGTACTTAACGAAACGGGGAGTATAATGCCGCTCATTCGTACATATTGCTCAATTGTCAAGAGATCGCTCCTTACATCTAAGAAGAGGCACAACACAGACCCCAGGAACCGATATACCGACTGAACCTCATGGACCGGCCACACGTCGAGGAGGTCGTGACGGTCGAGGTCGTGGGTCGGTTCTTGTCCTATCGATTCCGACTTCTCGTTCACTCGATCATGAGTTACAGTCAGCGTTACCTTCGACTTCCATCCCATTCGCGTCGTCTGTACCATCGACATCGTCGTCTAGAACCATACCAAATCGCCCATTGCAATCACCATCGGCGACATCGAGACATGACACTCTTGTCGACGATGCTGCGCCTCCGACCACTTTGCATCACCAACAACATCCCCATCCTATGAGGCGAGAGAGCGAGGCTTGCGGGTTACAGGTGCTCCGCGAGCACCTCAGAGGACAAGGATCGAGCCCCCTCATGTGCATAGGACCCCGATCACACTGATTGCGAATAATATGTAAGTTTGTATTTGATTAATTAACATATTTCTAATTATCCATGTAAACTATTAAATAAGTTTTTAAGATGTTATGCATTTTAATGAAACACAAGGAATTGCATTCTTCTCATTCTTGTGCACGGAGGATGACAAAAGTTTTCAAGAGATGATTCCAGAAGGGTATTGTTGGAAATCGGTACCGAATCATCATAAAGACCACTATTGGTGTCAATGGCAGGTACGCAAGACTAATAAACGTCTTAGGATTTATACAAGTTTTCCAATGTCTTATAACAATTGCACTCGCCATTTTACAGGTATATTTTAGATGGGATGACACAATTCACGAGGATCTCATTCGTGCGGCATACGACACGCATGCAGGCACCAGATACAATGCATTGACGCATAAGTTAAAAAAGAATCGTGTGCAGCCAAACTTTATTACAGATGTGGCGTAAAGGAGATACTTGGAGTACTGGGAGAGTGAGGACTTTCTTGCCAGTTCTAGGCAGGCATCTATGAATAAGAACACTGAGGTCGAAGGACCTGGGACTGGACCCTCGAATCACGGTGGTGGCTCGGTGTCTTTTGTGACTACCGATGAAAGATTGGTAAGTGTTTTTATACTCTTGTTTATTTTTTCATTTCTACACTTGTTCACTATGCTTGTGTTTGCATTTAATCTTTTTTTTTTTTAATTTCTTACACATTGATGCTAGTTTAACTCACTTACATTGTACAAATTTCATTCATTTCAGTTCATTTCACTTCTATGCAATTGATTTGTGCTTGGTGAATATAAGTGCGCCGACCTATTAGTAATTGACATATTTAACATTTTTATAACTTTTATATGCGAGACTAATACATCCGAGACGCCACCTACTAGTAAATGAATTGTATTTGCATCTCCACACCGTAAATCACGACGGAGTGACATTTGATAAGTCGGTATTTATAGGTTTTTAGTAGTCTATTTTAGTATATTTAATAATATTTTTTGGTCATTTTTAAGTAAAACGGAGTGCTCGGTTGAATTCGTGGCGGAAAATTATTCAAAATTGAGTATTTACTTGCAGTGATCGGATGCTGGACAGTTTGCCTCGAATTACGCGTTGTGCGGTGGGTCGAATAGCCGACAGTATATTTCAGCCAATAAGGAGCTGCCACGTCAGCCAGAACATACCACGGCATACACCGCCATTCTTTCTTCTCGCACAGATTCCATCGACCTGCCTCGAGATACGTGCCCACACAAGCTCCCAAAATTTCGGTGGTTTTTCGCGTGACTCCAGCGTGCGTCCACGTGGCGAGCTTTCATTCGTCTAGCGCGTCACAAGCAAGGGGTTCCTCCAATCAAATCGTGCCACGTAGAGCGAGTCATCCTCTCACAACGAAAACGCAATGATTTTGGCAAATCATGCGACGCCAAATCAACAGTGGTGACAGAGGCGGTCCAATAAGGTGTTGACACGTCAGCACGACGCGAAAAAATAGCGAATTCTGTTGTGTGACACATGGCAGAGTCCGAATTTTGAGCTAAAAACACCCGTACGATGCTCCTCGACGCACGAGTCACGTCCCCAACCCCTAAAATTAGTATTCGAGACTAATTTGGAGTATTTTTATATATTAGGAACCTAGGTATTATTTAGAAAACAACCAATTATTATTTTTTAGAGAATTACTATTAGTTTTTAGTATGGATTTTTGAAGATGATGTCCGGCTAATCAATTTCTTGCCTAAGTAGAAGGGGAAGCAAGTCGGGATCATGGATTCATAGCATATTATGTGATATCTTTTATTTTATTATTTAATTAATTTAATTTCTCATATTTCCTTGTTGATTTTAATTATTATGAATTTAGATCTAGGGTATGTATATGGTCAATGCATACTTTTAGGTGGACAATCTATTGTTATTTGGAGTATTAGTATCCGTGTAATTGTGCTTTTAGACCAGTAAAGTAACAAACATTCACCCGTTTTCCATAAAACCCTTTCGGTGCTTGAGTGTGCAACAATTGAATCTAGGTTAAATCGGGAGCGGATGCGATCCAGTTATTTAGGATTAGTGTTCCTACGGACCCATATTACTGCGGTTAGTGTGTTAAACCCGATTGGCGGACGTCTAGGGTTATACATTAATTAGGGAAGTAGTTAGTGGAGGACGTCCTGGCTATCGAGATTAGGGGAACTAGGAATTTATGGCAAATGTTGATTTTCTATAGCTAATATAGGAGAATTTAAATTAATAACTTTTTGGGAAAGATTGAAGACCATGATTGCTATTGAATCTTGATTCTGATTTGTGGAGGTTGCGAGGGTTAACCAGGTCATTTCGTTTCAGGCGAATATGAAATTATTAGAGTGCCAAAATATAAGTTTTTTTTTTCCCTCAAAAATTTCAACATAAGTGTACATTAGGTCCAATTAAGACCAACTTTACAATTTCTACTACACACCCTTGAATCTTTTTTTTAGAGGCCCGCTAAGGGCACCGCACCATTTCATGAAGGCACCCAACTTATTTGTAAAAATTCCAGCAAAAATGGAAAAGACCATTTTGCCCCTGTATATATATTGATGCAAACCCCACAAACCATTTTTACAAAGAAAAAGGGGCACCCCACCACCAAGCTTAAACCATAAAGCAACATTGCGTTTTGCGAGCGTTTATCGACTCTTGCGCATTGACATCATCCGACAACGAGGTAACAATGTTTGACAGCCATATGATGGTTTGTTGGAACTGTTAAGTTGAGTAAAACCGTGAAAATGATGATTTGTTTGTCAATGTAGGGTTTGGTAATTTTCTCAAATCTGAACTTGTTTGCAGTATATAATGGAGGATTGTATCTTTACGGTGCAAGAGAGAGGTTGAACTTGAGGTAATTTTTCAAATTTATTGTGTTTTTTATGAGGTTATCCGAAGTTTACGTCGATGTGCGCGATTGTTTCGGCCTCGCGGGGCCGAGATGTATAGTAATGTCTCGGTCATAGAGGACCGAGAGGTGTACGTAGGTCACGGTATGGTACGGCCAGAGAGTAGTCGGTAACTCTCGGCCGTACGTGAGAGAGACGCATTTGAATAAAGTATCGGACTGTACAACCGAGAACCTAATTTTTGGGGGTTTTGGTGATTGTCTTTGTACATTTTGGTTGATTATAATGTTACAATGTTTGTATTGCAGGTAATGTCAGTTTCTACCTTATTTCCAGACTACATGGACACGTTTACACCTTGTAGGCCATTCCCGTCTAGAGAAACGGCTATTTCATGGCTTCAAATGATAGGCCATGAGAACATGTTTGTGCTAGTGACAAAACACTCGATGTCGGGGGCATTAAGCGCGGGGAAGGGTGAAACTTGCGTGTGAGAGGTCTGGGACATATAGGGGAATGTCTCAGAGAGTAGGGAAAGGGAAAGCGGCCAAGATTTCTTTGAAATCAAGAAATGATGAAGAAGAGGAAAATGCGAGGACTCAAACTGGTACGAAGAAATGGGGATGCCCTTTCCTTATCAACGTAAAGGAAAATGTTGACTCCTTGCGGTATGTCACTGTTATATGTGGGAGGCACAATCACGACCCCGTAAAAAACTTGGACGGCCATTCATTTGTCGAGAGATTGGATAAGGGGAGCAGGAAGTTGTGGTGCAAATGACAAAGGGGAATGTGAAGCCAAGAGACATCATAAATACGTTGAAGCAAAGAGATGTTAGAAACTTATCGACAATGAGGACAATATATAATGCAAGACAAAAAGTCGAAATGAGGATGCGGGTGGGAGGACTCAAATGCAACAAATGTTGCACATCTTGGAGAAGAATAAGTGGATGTCCTGGCATAGGAAGCATCCCGTTACGAATGTTGTCACCGACTTATTTTGGTCACATCCCGACTCAATAAAGTTGCTAAGGTGTTTCTCATCAATAATTTTGATGGATTGCACGTACAAGACAAATAGGTACCGAATGCCTTTGTTGGAGATTGTTGGCATCGCTTCTACGCACTTGACGTTCTCCGTTGGGTTTGCATTCATATCATCAGAGAGTCATGCGAATTATGTTTGGGCAGTTGAGAACTTGAGATCCATATTGGATGGGTGGCCTAAACCTGACGTGTTTGTTACCGATAGGGACTTAGCCCTTATTAGTGCCATAGAAGAAGTTTTTTCGTCATCGGGCCTGCTTCGGTAGGGCCGAATGTGGCGATTGTACCGATTTGCGGTCGCCGGAGTGGTACTCGTGGTGGTGGGACCTATACTCCTCCCCGAAAGGAAATTGACGATAGCACTCGCCATTGTCCTCGCAGACTCAAGTGTACACAACTCCGGCTGGAGGTCCATCCATCGCAATGCCGCGTCCAACGCACGCCTATTACGCTGAAGAAAATAATCGGGTTAGTGTTAATGTAAAACATATCGGGATGAATAATACATGCATAACACATATAACCATTTCAATACCTCTAGTAGCTTGTTGTCTGCGATGGTTGTGGCGACCATGTCATCGTCCTCAGTGCTCGGATAGGTGATCACGGGATGAGACACTTTGAGGAACCAAGGCAGGTAGTCTGGTGTAGCCAAAAACTCGAATTATGCCTTGTCGCCACGAACTTCAGGAGCCAACAAATGGTTCCTCCATCGCTCCCAATTGCGTGCACAACTCCATTTTCCCTGAAATTCACATATGGGTCCCAAGCGACCTAATCAAAATGCAACAACCATTGTTAGCAAAAAAAATTACAAAAACATCAATCATCACGCGGGATATGGATAACCATCTCACCTCACTTGGGCGCAACCTATCCAAGGTTCTCCTAATGGACCCGAGCTTGTCAGCATTCGTCACGGTCTCGTGCTTTTGAATCCATCTGCAGACACAAGGTTGCACGTAGTCCATGTATTTCGCATTGGGTGTGGCGAGACCAAATTTGAAATGGTCGTACACTCATCCCTACAAATACATACAATGTTAGTTAGTCCACAAATGCAAGTTGGCGTAATTAATATACATCAACAAATTAAGTCTATTTTATAACAAACCTCAAGCAATGTGAGGTACCCAGCAATCTGAGACACTTGCACTCTCGTGGCAGACCTCAAGTGTCGATACAAGTAGGCCAATGCAGCTGCACCCTATGCGTACTTTCCCACGTCGTCCAAGTCTTCAAGAAGCTTCGGCGTGCGATCGACACCCGAGACCCACTCTTATCGGCAAATAGAGTGCAGGACAAAAGATACAACAGGTACGCTCGGGCGGTGCATTCCATAGGAGGATAATTTGTGGGTCTCGAACTAGCTTTGGGGCACCATCGACTCTTCAACCAACATTTGCGCCTTTGTGAGCCCCTTGCTTGATATTCACCTCCTCCTCGGCCTCCTCGACGCTAACCCCAAGTAGGTTCGAGACCATCTTAATAGCGTCCGAGCGAGATTCCTCCGTATACCTCGCAAAGTTCTCCACTGTCACAACTTTGCCCGTCACAGGAATCTTCAGGAGGACGCTCACATCCTCTAATGAGATAGACATTTCACCAAAAGGTAAGTGAAATGTGTTCGTCTCAGGCTGCCACCGCTCCACAAATGCAGAGATCACCTCCTTGTTGGCCTTGCGGTATGAACAGTCTATCAGCGTATTCAACCCGGAACGCTGAATAATCATCTGAAGTCCCACCGTGTCAGGGTGGCACGACTGTAAATCACATTCTTGTATCTGAGCTCCGTGATTGATACACTTCAGAACGGGCCGCTCCTGCAACAAAAAAATACATCTCGTCATTTTGTGAAAACCATGAGTATTAAGTTACTCCGTTCAATGAAATTGAAATTACCTCATTGCTCCAAATCGATAATGCGATATGATCCTTAAAGCTCTTCAACAACGCCTCGTCTATAGGACCACCGAGGAAAGGAGCACGGACTTTAACAGGCACTTCTGCCTCTCCTTCATTATGGGCAGCTCCACCACTACTACTCCCGTGTACATTACGATCAGTTTCTGTCGTATTCCCCCGCTGATGAGTCACTGCTACTAGACTCCGATGCATGCCCTTCCTCTTCCCCTCGGGCAACAACTAGATCCTTAGGTCGCCCAACAACGATGTTCGAATCCTCATCGTGCGATTGTAACCTTGCACGATTTCCATCTACCTTCGCCTTTCCCTTAACATCCTCATTCTCCTTCTCTTTCTCTTTCCGGTACGATGCTGTCGGGGTCTCCGGCCACCTCGCCTCCGGTTAGGCCTCGACACCTCGACACCAGCCTCTTCCCTAGTCACCGGTGCCTTCGAACGAGCCATACCTAAAAACAGTACAACATATAAGCGCATGGAACATAACCCAAAAAAAAGGTTCAAATTCATCCATTTCTGATGTCTTGGTCAAGCAGGTTCGTGAAACAACCAATATTTTCGGTCACCCCGGACCGACAAGGAGTCAAATATCTCGGCAGTGTACAACCGAGACCAATTGAAAGTTCTCGATTGTACACCACCGACATGGATTGACCGATTCAATTCGCCTCACTCTCGTCCTATGCCGACCGAGGCGACTCTAGCCCTCTCGACATTGTACAACCGAAAGTAGGAGCGCATTCTCGGTGGTACACCACCGACACCACATTACCTATCACTAATTGTAGGTCTCGTCATGTCTCGGCCGAGATAACTGAAGTATTCTCGACCATTCGTAACCGAGACACTGTGAGCTCTTCCGGCCTTCGTGGCCGAGACGGCGAGTTGCCAAAAATTTTCCTTCAGTTTCGGCCATGCTTGGCGAGACAAGAAAACATTCTCTGGCCTGTGTGGCCGAGAAGCGCGATTTCCCAATTTTTGAACCTTTGAACAAACCGCCACACACATTACAACTACTCTATCAAATGTAACTTAATTATACTATAAACGTACCTTCAAACAATCGATTGCGCGCAAAATTTGTGTGTTTGACGATATTCAAACGAGCCCTAATTTGGAGACGAAATCTGCTCAGACCCCGACCCTACAAACTGCAAAAAATTCCTACAACGAAGGAGAAACACACGGCGACAGACGAAAAACACGATTTCGGGGATTCCTCTCACTGGTCGGTTGAAAACTAATGGATTCTTCCACAAGGAGTTCGGTGAAGATGGTGGTGGGGTGCGAGAGGTTTGACCGAGGGGTATTTTGAGTATTTCGGGTCTAATTTTTTGGTGCCCCAGGTAAATTGGTTAGTGCCCACATTAACTGGGTGCCTTCATGAAACGGTCAATTCATGAATGCACCCTCTTATTGAGGGCACAAATCAAATTACCAAGGGCACCCAAAAATTAGGCCCGAAATCCCAAAAATACCCCTCGTGCAAAATAGAGGCACCCCACCATCGTCCTCTTGAGGCACCCCACCATCGTCCTCTTGCTTGACTTGCCGTACTTCTCCTCAACGAACCAGCTAGCAATCTCGAATCTCAGTTGTCTTCGTTCCTCTCCGTCTCTCTCCGCTGTTGTAGGACATTTTTCGAGTTTGAAGGCTCCGAGTTTTGATTGATTTCGTCTCCACATTAGGGCTCGGTTCAAGTTTTTCGTTCACACACTCAAGTCGTGAAATCGATCGTTTGAAGGTACGTTGATAGTCTAATTAAGTTGCATTTGGTAGAGTAGTTGTTATGTTTGTGTGGCGGTGCATTTAATGGTGCATTTATTGGAAAGTCGTGGTTCTCGGCCACACAGGCCAGAGATTTTGTTTACAGTCTCGGCCAAGCATGGTCGAGACTGAGGGGAAACTTTTGAAAACTCGTGGTTCTCGGCCAGACAGGCCAATATAGTTTACACAGTCTCGGCAACGAATTGCCGAGAGTTATATTGTTATCTCGGTCACCACTTCACGAGAGCAACCATTAGTGTATAGTTTATGTTCTGTCGGTGTTGTACAATCGAGAGTGTAAGATAGATCTCAGTTGTCCATGACCGAGACTTTTATTGTCGTCTCGGTCACCACATCACGAGAGTAAGTCGAAGTGTATAGTTTATGTCCTATCGGTGATGTACAACCGAGAACGTAGCATTTCTCTCGGTTGTCCATTACCGAGACTTTATTCCTTTCTCGGATGATGTCAAGACGCAAGAAACGATACACGCTCGGCAAACACAATTGTGGCTTTATGGTTCATTTCTTCCTCAAGGTGGTGGGGTGCCCCAGTTTTGAGTTGCAAATGGTTTGTGGGGTTTGGGTGTGTATATATGAAGGGGCAAAATAGTTTTTTACATTTTAGATTGGGAAATGAGAAAAATAATGGGTGCCATCATGAAATGGTAGGGTGCCCATAGCGGGCCTCATTTTATTAGTTGAAAAAAAAATGTTATTAAGGGTATTTATAGAATTTCAATTATTTACGAGAATATGATAACTACTCACTTTGAACTGTATGATTATCCTTTGGTAAGTTACGAATTCTTGATCGCAATTCAAAATACATGCTTAATTTGTGAACTTAATTAATTGTTACAAATAACAATTGTAAATCGAACACAAGTACATTATATCAGTATTGGATAGATATGGTGGCGTTTTAGAAAGTTTTAAGGGTTAATAGATAAGTGTATTATCCTCACATGCCCACCGCCACGCATGAACGCACACGATTAGTTTGTACATAAATAGTAGCACCATGGATCATTTAACCGATCAAGATTTCTACGATTCTAGTAGTCATATATAATCGTTCTTCATAGCTCCCGTTTCTCTTATTCTTCATCAAGTTAAATCAATATGGCAATGTGTTCAGTTCTTGGTGGTTTAAGCTCATCAGAAGATGTTCGTCTTCCCTGCGGTTACGTGTTTGCTCCGACGGATTTCGAGTTACTCCATCACTTTCTTCTTCCCAAAACACTAAACCCCGGCATCAAATTCGAAGAGATTCACGACCTCACCAATAGCATCATCAATTATTTACCCGACAACCTCACAAGTAAGAATGTCGATCGATCGATATATAGTAGGGGTGGACAAACCGCGGTTTGATGGTGAAAACCAAAAAATCGCGACCAAACCGAGGATTCACGGTTTGGCCGATTTGCAAACCACCACCAAACCGCGAACCACCAAAATCGCACCCAAACCGCCCGCGGTTTGCGCGGTTTGGTCGGTTTGGTTTCGCAGTTTTCATGCGACCCATTTTCAAAAAAAAAAGAAAAAAAAAAAACAATCATGCATATTACATACCATAAAGTCCATACATGTTTAATGTTCAATTGTTCATAAAAAATTCAACATAAGATACACCAAAACATATATAACCAATCATTCACCAAAAAGAACTCGATCAAAGTTAGAAATCCAAGTTCATCTCAAAAGTTACAACAAAAACAAATAGATTAAAATAAATAAATGTTGGGTATTTACCAAAATACCATCGGTTTGGTGAAATCGCGATTCTGCGATTTTTAAATTTTTTAAACCGCCCCCAAACCGCGAGTTCTAAAAACCAAACCAAACCAAACCATGTTGTTTACACGGTTTGGACGGTTTGGGCAGTTTTTCGGAAACCATTACCCACCCCTAATATATAGTTGCGTGCATCAGTGCATGCATGATAGTGTCATTGTCTTGCTTGATTATATATAATGTTCCTTTTTTTTTGTGTCCGTCTTTGTGTAAAGCAATAGTCAGTACTACTCACTAGTGTTAGGGTTAGGGTTAGGGTTAGGTTTAGGGTTTGAAACTCATGCATGCAGGCATGAATATTGACGCAGCGGAGATCTTCTAAATCAGTTGAACGACTCCACGAACAACTCGATCTAGGTCAGAACTTAAACCAAAGTTCAAAAAATTCTTTTATTTCAATCAAAAAAACTACGAATTACACCTAATAGATCGCTTAAATAGCGAAACCCTAAAATTGCCAAAAATAGTAAAAAGTCTAAAAAGCCCTAAACTGAAAACTAGACGAAAAATAGAAACAAACGCCGCAAACGGCAATAAAAACGGAAATTCCTAATGAGAGTTATAAGCGAAACAAAAGTTTCCTAAAATAGCAAAATTGCCGTTTCGGAGGGCGAAACGATGGAATTTCGCCGAAAAACGTCGTAGTCACGCGTTGCTTGTGAGTTGTGATCTCCACGTCGTTTCCAATAAACCCATACCCCCGGATCGTTGCGAGTCATATCTTTTCCTATTTTTCCAAGAATTAGCAACTAATTCTTGGACTTCATCATTATCCTATCAAGATTCATTATCCTATCAAGAATGTGCAATCTAATTCTTGGACTTCATCATTCTCCCCAGGGTGGACACAATTCGCCCTCGAATTGTCATCATCAGACGTATCCCCATAATAGGGAACAAGATGCTTGACATTAATTTTCACACCTGACTGAATCCTTGTACTTGTCAGCAACCTTCTGCAAGTTAACTTTGAGAAATTGGTGAATCTCGTGCAGCCCACGAACAAAGTCTTACGCACTTGCCATCAGTATATCGGATTCCTTCTTGTTACCATGCCTTGATTCGGTTTGAATTGCAGCAAGCAAAATCTCCTCTGAATTTGTAATAGCAGCATACGCTTGCCCAAGGATCGCTCTAGCAGTGTCAACCTCACCTGCGAGCCACTTCTCTTTGGCACCCCTCAGCCAAAGAACCTCAGCCTGCGGATTGTAAGAGACTGCTTTGCCAAGCAAAATATCAAGAGACTCTCTAGTTCCGTGGCCCTTCTCAAGCTGTGGCGCATCCCCAATAAAGCCTTCGTTGTCACTGCCGTACCGGTCAGCGGATCCATTCCAGTATCATCTATGAAGTTATCGTCATCCATAGTCCTAACACCTTCTTGGTCATCCTCGAAATCCGCCCGCAAACCGTATCCCGAGCTCCTTCATCTCGCGATCGCGGCCAGGATAAATCGCCGACAAGCTCCCACCCTTCGAGCTCATCTTCTCTCCCTTATCAAACTTCTTATCCCCCTTCAATTTCTTCTCTTTCTTTCTAAACCCATCTTCCATCGACCCCTTCCGCTTCTGCGACGATGGCGGCTCGCTCGCAAACTCATATCTCATGAACGCTGATTCTTCATCTTCAATCCCAAAATCAGGCGTCCTCTCTCTGTCCCCACTCTTCTTCACCAATCTCTTTCTCGGCGTCGCCTTCGAACCCGAATCATCGAACTCGTGAATCGGCGTCTGAACGGTCACATCATGTTGGCGTCCTTGCTCCGAACCGTGCCCTCCTCTCCAGTCTCTCTGGCTGAAAGACCCTTTGGTTGCACGCCCGCCATGGGCATAATACTTCCCGTCGCCTCCCCATAACGCGGAGGGCCTAAAACCACTCTCCTCTTCTGCACTCCTCTTCCAGGCACGAGACGGCGCAAACCCCCGACTGGACTCCTTCGAAGATAACTTGTAACCGCCCTGCTTACTATGACCTGAAGGTCTGCGTAAGTCCTCCGAACCCCAACGCACGAACTCTCTCGATCCGTGATGGGAATCCCTCCGTCTCCCCGCAGAACCTACAGAATCCGTCCTCTCGAAGGGGAGGATACGATCCATATGTCGATCCAACAACTGATCGATTCTGGCAGTTAATTGTTCTACCACCGCGACCATGTGTTGGTCAATTAATGGGCCAATTTGTCGATTCAGATTGTTACGATCATACACCTCCTCGATACGCTGCTGGTTCCTCTTCGGCGGCATGATTTCTTCAATCACGCTGAAGCAGGCTTTGATACCAACTGACGCAGCGGAGATCTTCTAAATCAGTTGAACGACTCCACGAACAACTCGATCTAGGTCAGAACTTAAACCAAAGTTCAAAAAATTCTTTTATTTCAATCAAAAAAACTACGAATTACACCTAATAGATCGCTTAAATAGCGAAACCCTAAAATTGCCAAAAATAGTAAAAAGTCTAAAAAGCCCTAAACTGAAAACTAGACGAAAAATAGAAACAAACGCCGCAAACGGCAATAAAAACGGAAATTCCTAATGAGAGTTATAAGCGAAACAAAAGTTTCCTAAAATAGCAAAATTGCCGTTTCGGAGGGCGAAACGATGGAATTTCGCCGAAAAACGTCGTAGTCACAGCGTTGCTGTGAGTTGTGATCTCCACGTCGTTTCCAATAAACCCATACCCCCGGATCGTTGCGAGTCATATCTTTTCCTATTTTTCCAAGAATTAGCAACTAATTCTTGGACTTCATCATTATCCTATCAAGATTCATTATCCTATCAAGAATGTGCAATCTAATTCTTGGACTTCATCAAATATACAGGGGTTCTTTTTTTTTTTTTTGCCCAAATAATTAAAATATAAGTATTTACATTGATTCTTGGTGCAGGTTTGTACGAGAGAAAGAGAGCAAAAGAATGGTACTTTTTCACTCTATAACCGAGAAGCACAAGAATAGCAGACTCTAGTAGATGTGATAGGCGCATTGTTGATGAGAGTGGATATTGGAGAGCCTCGAATAAACAAAGGATGTTCAAGGATTGGGAAATAGGAGAGCATTGAACTTCTTTGAAGAAAAAAACATCAAGACCGATTGGATCATGCAAGAATACGTTTTGGCTCCGCAACATCACTCACACGAAAAGGTAACTATGCATACATAAGTGATTATTCTTTCTTATATATTAATTAATCTAGCTCGGCAATCAATAATGCACATATTAGAATTTTTTGTCGGACATATATATTCACTACTATAACATATACATCTAAATATCTTAATTGTATTAAGAGTTTTTTTAAAAAAAAGTCCTACGTCCCGGATCGAATAATTAATCTCATATAAAGTAGTATGCATGCATATACAATTATGTATTAGTGCATATACTATTGTAATGATTTAACTTATAAGAATTGTTGTTGTACTGTATAATTTGCTAATTGTTTACTATTTACCATACATTTTGAAGATTACGCTCTGTGCAAGATCTACAAAAGGAGAGACAAAGCTAATACTAGTACTAAAACCAACACTACATCAACTGTCCAGCAAGTTGATCATCATCAATTGGATGTTGGTGCCCAAGAAGAAGGCATGGTGAACTGCATGGCGCCACATCTACTTTCTTATTCTTGTGGAGATCATGTCAATTATGATACTGTTGTTCTTGAGGAAGCTGCCATGGTGCCTACCATGAATATTAGGCATGCCCATGATGATCAATGCATCAATGTTGAAGGCATGTCCACGAACGAAGCCGCCATGGTACTACCAGTGCTGCCTCACTATTCTTGTGGAGACGTCAACGAGGATCAGTTAGTAACCATGCCTGGTGCTGCTCAAGAAGCCACGACACCAATGATCAACAACCTGCAGGATCAGCCATTAGTACCATTCATGGCTACCAACAATGCCATCGCGGACGCAGACATGGGAGTCGACAGTAGTGGCACCACTAGTTGTTTTGATGATCATGAGGATATAGATATTGAATCATTCTTATTAAATATGGACTGTGACATTGATAATGAAGAATTCATGGCTATTATCGAAGCCGCCTACAGCAATACTGATACAGCGCCCGAATGCTAGAGCGGACGTTGAGACAATAGACTTTGCTGCTGCGGATCAACCATCATCATCGCCATCATCATCATCGCCTACCGCTATTATTGACTGTGACATTGATAATGAAGAATTCATGGCTATTATCGAAGCTGCCCGCAACAATCCTGATACAGCGCCGGATGCCGGAGCGGAGGTTGAGACGATAGAGGTTGCTGCTGCAGATCAGCCATCATCATCAGCAACTACCGCTATTAGTAGCATGGACACAGACATTATGATGAGAGACGAGCAGAATGACATCTTTGCAGAGCTTCAACTCTTTTCTCCTTTGACTTACCATTTTAATGAATGGCCTGATGATGACTACACTCCAGATTTCTCACAAGACCATGCATATGATTTGTGTTTAGAGACTTGCTAGGCTAAGTGGGTGTTCATTCACGTCCTCATAGACTCGTAGTATTTGCTTTTAGATTTAATTGTAATTGATTCGATTCAAATGTATATACATACAGAGCTATTTTTTTCGTTGTCAAATGTATATGAATTAATGTTGTCATTTCTTTGTGTCTAGTTTCTTTCATGGCTCACATATATATGATCTATGATCACATGCAAGTTTTGTTTCATTGGGAAAAAATAAAAAAGTGTCGTCGATTTGTTAATTAGATCGATTTCAAATTAAGCCAGTCTTCGATTATACATGCGATCGATGAAATCATCTTACGCTAATTAATTTAATTAATCAACTGGAATGTGTTGCAGAGTTCAAAACTTGATGCTCTTGTTTCTCATTTGGAGCGTTTTTGTTCTCCACAAGCAAACTTGTTGAGGGAGGACCGCATATGCTTAACACCACCTGCAAAACAAAAATAGGTTCCTTAATTTTAAACATTCGCTATATGTTAGAAGATTGATTAATTTGATTGCTGATTTTCATTCATATATGTAGAATTTTTGTAAATTTGATTGGTGTAATCATAGATTAAAACGAGAATAGGCAAAAAAGGATTCAATTAACTTACAGGAAGAAACACAAGGCCATGCAAGAATCCTATAAGGAGCAGCGCCAAGTACATTTGGAAATAATAAACCTGCAAAGGACAGATTGCTTTGAATTAAAATGGTGAAAACCTAGCTAGTTGATGCATATACAATTGAAATAGTTGAGAGAGTAGAATTATGCACCACAAAAACTTCCGATCTTGCAAAATGTAGGACGATCACTCCAATTAGTTTTGTAAGGGTGATTCCACTGCAGTAGTATCATAAACATAAGAGGTTATTATTGAATAGACGGTTACTTGAAACATAGCATTAACTCAAATGTGAGATTTAATCAAGCTACCATCATTTCCATTAATCACATGGACATAATTTAAGCATTCATGAAAATTGTACGTAGACCCGTATACCCTAGCACAAGTTCTCTTTACAGTGAAATTCACGTATGGTTTTTGTTTCCACAAAAGAACCTGTGACATGCAAACATTTCAGGTCACATTTATTAGTTATAAGAGAGTGAGAGTCAACCTGAAGACAGAGGCTCCCATGGTACTCAATGCGTCCTTCATGCGACTCTCTCTATCTCCAGTGCTTGCCTAGACATGAGCAGCATAATTCGATATTTAATTTATAAGTTCATCAGCATACGCATTTGCTAAAATTAACCAATGACAAATCAGAAAATAGAAAACGCTAACCAAGAAAGCGTATATTATGTGGACACAAAACTCAATAGCAATTCCGATTGACATCACAAGGTTTACCACGGAGATTGCATTCAGTTGGATGTTCAAAATTGCCATTACGCCCTGCAAAGATTAATTAAGAGATGATTAATGTTGAAGGAGTAATTCACTACAGATCACCAAGGGAACCTAATTCAACTAGAAGCAAAAATAAACTTTCAACTACATAGTTACGCAACCACCTTCTGTAATGACAGTAAAGGAGGATGTATAGCACATAAAACTCAAGCCGTATGATTTGCAACCAAAACACCACAATTAAACTATAAGAATATTCTATTAAACTAGAATTAAACCAATTATGCCTGGCGGTTGGGCGATAAAGAAACAACATCTACATAAAATGGAGTTTAGTAGATACGAGATAGTGTAGTAAAACACGCAAGAATAGAATAATGAATATGGAAATTTACGGGAAAGTAAGAGTAGCATTAGTAGAGAAAAAAAAATAAAATAAAATAAGAGAAGGGGGCTTGTTGTGGTTTGAGTCTAGTTAGAAGACTTGATGTGCTAGAAATCGAAATAATTCATAGGTACAGGGGTACACCGTACTCCTAAGATAAATGATTTAATAGATTACTAACTGAAATGGTCAACTACATCAAATGGAATTACATATAAAGTTGGATCCATGTAGTCAATCCCAACTAATTTGTGATTGAAGCTTTGTTTGTTAATTTTTTAAAGGAAAAGGTTCAATAAAATATATAGGTAGATGAAGACAATTAAATATATATATATGCTAAATGACTAGTGAAAAGACCAAGAAAAGAAAAGCACCCAAGTCACACATCAATCGGCATAATACTCACAATGAGAGTAACGTTGCATTAGTAGAGAAAATTAAATAAAATAAAATAAGAGAAGGGGGCTTGTTGTGGTTTGAGTCTAGTTAGAAGACTTGATGTGCTAGAAATCGAAATAATTCATAGGTACACGGGGGTACACCGTACACCTAAGATAAATGATTTAATAGATTACTAAGTGAAATGGTCAACTACATCAAATGGAATTACATATAAAGTTGGATCCATGTAGTCAATCCCAACTAATTTGTGATTGAAGCTTTGTTTGTTAATTTTTTAAAGGAAAAGGTTCAATAAAATATATAGGTAGATGAAGACAATTAAATATATATATATGCTAAATGACTAGTGAAAAGACCAAGAAAAGAAAAGCACCCAAGTCACACATCAATCAGGTATAATACTCACAATGAGAGTAACGTTGCATTAGTAGAGAAAATTAAATAAAATAAAATAAGAGAAGGGGGCTTGTTGTGGTTTGAGTCTAGTTAGAAGACTTGATGTGCTAGAAATCGAAATAATTCATAGGTACAGGGGTACACCGTACACCTAAGATAAATGATTTAATAGATTACTAAGTGAAATGGTCAACTACATCAAATGGAATTACATATAAAGTTGGATCCATGTAGTCAATCCCAACTAATTTGTGATTGAAGCTTTGTTTGTTAATTTTTTAAAGGAAAAGGTTCAATAAAATATATAGGTAGATGAAGACAATTAAATATATATATATGCTAAATGACTAGTGAAAAGACCAAGAAAAGAAAAGCACCCAAGTCACACATCAATCAGGCATAATACTCACAATGAGAGTAACGTTGCATTTCAGATTTTCTAACAAAGAAACTTGTGCAATATGAATTCTATGTGGGTTTCAAGGTAGAAAGTTGGCACCTATTGACTAGATTTTAAGAAATATGAAAATAAAGATTCTAGTTGGCCAAACTTTGCAGAGAAATTTCCTAGAGTCGGGTATGTGGATGAGATAATCTAGCAATTTTTATTTATGTGGATATTTTACCGCATTAAGATTCTCTTGGTCACTCATCTAAGGTTCCTAAAATAGCACACTTGTTCCAGCATTAGAATTTATTTTGTCAGCTGATCTTATTAACTAGTTCGGTTTCATATATACTGGAATCATGAAAAACATGACTAGTTTTCTGCCAAAGCTCAGGATGGAAAAAAAAAAAAAACAAACAACTTGGCCTTCGAAAATGAAAGAATTTAAAAGCTTATTGCTTAATTCCCATCCATTCATGTCAGTCACAAGAATATGTTCCTACTTCCAACTAATTTTTTTTTTTCAATGATACTATCAAGGTCTTTACATAGTTTATCTTAAAATAATACTAAATTAGAAAATGCAGCAGAATTTCACCCGAATGTTCAACATTGACAACTTTGCAGAGTACAAAGAAGAGTATATAAGCTCTTTTTTTTTTAGGTAAATACGGGTTATTCAACTGTTCTAGGTTGAATAACAAATATGATGTGATGAAGAGAAAGACTTACCATGAGATCCACAACAACCATGGCCAAGACAAGCAAAATGATAGCCGAGCTCCATAAACGCATTTCAATATCAAAGCAAGAGAATTGCCAACATTAATCTCCACGAGGAATAAAAAAGAGCACACGCGGTGACCATTGCAATATCACATCAAGATTTCGAATAATAATTAAGGGATACATGTATAATCAAAATCAACAATTTGAAGATGGATACCCATGGTGATAACTAAGGAAACAAAATACAAAGACTCGCTCGCTTAGAAAAATAGAAAGCTAGTTAAGTCCTTAAGAATAAGTTTAATGAAAATGTTATTAGGTTTATGCAAGCATTACATAATACATTGGTACATATAGAAGAAACCAATAGAAAACATTCGTGGCAAGTCGAGGTACTAGGAGGCCATCGAGAAATAAAATCATTAGAATAATTAGAAACACATATCTAAGGAAAGATATATGTGAATACGACTTTCTCTAAATGACTCCCTCAAGTTCAACTGCAGGATAAATTATGCATGTGGAAGATCAAGAACTTTGAAAAGTTTCGTAGGTCAGTACTTTTCCACTTCAAAATTCAGCCAAAACAAAACAATAAGTTTGAGAGATGAGAATTTAGAATCAAAAGTTGATTTGCTTTTACAGGGTAGGAATGCTAACCAAGAGTTATGACAACATTTACCTATGTCGTCTTCCATATATCCATGTATTGCTCGAAAAATATATAAAACATTGCATACGGAAAGATATCAATCTGCACCAAGAAGAAGGGGGGAAGTTAGGAAAGCATATATGTATGATCGTGAATTTTGATAACTTTAATATTCATTCCATGTGAATAATTAAAAATATTTTAAGATGAAAATAGACGGGAGTTTTCCGTGTTTTATTTTAGCTCGTAAAATGCCCATGCCATTAATATAGAATGTTTTCAAATAAAAAAAATTTCTCAATGGTCAGCAAAATGAATTAAAATATATTTAACATATCATATACGGTATGTATATGAGAGAAGGTTTCTGTATTAGATGCACCATAAAGCCATGCCTTAAGATGCATGACAACTTTCACCTTTATCACCGAAAGGAAACATAAATTGAGACTAATAGGTGGCCTGAAAGCAGAAAGAAACCGCATCTAATGCGCTCCTTGGCACATGGAGAAAAGACCTAAACATGCTTTTCCGCAAAGAAACATCTTTTTTAAAGAAATTGATTAAAACGTTTAGTAAAGCTAGTCCAAGGAAAAAGCAAGATCAAGAGAGAAAGTTTTCCAAAACCCCATGATAATAAAACACATGCGAAGCAAACACATAAAAGGTATGACCAACTCATAGACCTCTCAGCCAAAGGTTATCTGTTGGCGAGCCTACAAATCATGATCTTAAGAGATGTTAGAAAGTTATCTTGCAAAGACAATTCACCCAAGAAGATCCTTTTCAAGAAAATCAACTCTGTACAAGTTATTTTCCAATCAGTCGAGTGTGTAATAAAAGAAGACTCTCTAAAAGTGTTTGGTACAACATTTCTTACAGAGTAATAAAGCAACATCAATTAACAAAGCAGAGATGTCTGATCCAACTAGAGATGTTGCAAATTTGCATTTAAATACCAGTTTACCAAGTTTTTTTTTTTTTTTTTTTTGAAACTATTGAACTATTTTCGGTAATCTAGGAAATGTCATTGTTAGTTTCCCAAATACAAACAAAAAAAAATTTAACTCGTTGACGCAACAATTCCAGATATACAAAAGGAATAAGAGCTCTTCTACAGTTTTTCATGTAAGCGTCTAGATTCACCTGCAAAGAATCCGAAATCCTTGGGCTAAACTCACAAGCAGCATGCATTGCATTTATAAAATCACTCTGCAACAACAAAATCAGTAGTGGATTAATTAAATAAAGGTTCCTAAATAAGCAAGTAAAACCTAGACATACTAAGTTTTTCACAATAAGGTGTCTTCATACTTGCTTATTGAGAGGTGTATGATATGTACGAAATTCCGATGCTTGAATGACACCATTCTCATAATCTGAGTGAGAAACAGAAACAGGCACTAAAATAAATAAAGTTCACACAAGATCAATCTGAATTATAAACGTTAATCCACTTGTCTGTATGAATGTAATTGAAGAATCTGCTTCATTGTTATTACACAAAATTACGTTACAGGCTACCACGATCCAGGTATATCAGAAGCCAACACAGCTCGTAATGCAGAAATAGAGAGCAAAAAGCTTTATCAGTTGTTTAACCTAACATCTCTTCCTTTGATTGTGGCAGAGATCATATCCTTCTGCACTCGTTACTTGACCCTTGATCCCAGATTTTTCAATGGTTAGTAACCTTAAAAATAATTTTCAAGGTTTTAAGTAATTGTTCTTAATTCATTAAAGAAGCAACTTGTAGCTATGGTTTTTCTCAATAAAGCAGATTCTCTTTGAACAAAATATATAGTTGAATTAATTAGTGAAGGATGGGCACAAAGCTCCTTACCCATTAAATGAACAGACTAAAGATTTACAGTCAAGCATAGGAATAGAAATATTTATGTGTACCATTCAGATCCAAACTGCTCGTGTAAGCACCGTGACCTCCCTTGGAACAGTCCGCAGAGGTAGTGCATTAAGGAACCATGGAAGTTTCTCTTTAAATTGTTCTGTAGATGGTCTGTTATTATGCCAATCTGAGTGAAGAAAACACTGAAACAACCACAAAAATTGATTCGAAAGCAAGTCTACATAAACATTTAAGTATGATTTACTCAATAGAAAATGACAAGCGAATGACTAGAAGTCTTTCAGGTATCACTACCGTCGTACAATCTCTGCACGCCCCATCTAGTGAGCAAGAGCCTTGCCCTGGTAAGCAACAAGGAGGCTGTAGAATGAAGTAATTACAGTTAATACACTGGTGCAACAAGATGTAAACCGCTTTATTTATACCTAAGATTGTTGGAATGTTAATTAGTACATGTATACTAGAAATTTACAGCACTATTATTTGTTTCACTATGAATATACAAGCAATTTATTGTTAACGACTTCTGGAAAGCGTAAACTGCAGTTGTACTTTGTGTTTTTGTCAAGTAACTGCAATTGTACTTTGATGGTTCTTTCTCATGAAAGTGAAACATGCAGAAAATATCCATGGACACTTACCTGATCATCTGGAGGACGGTAACTTCCATTTATGAACTTTCGGCAGCATCCAAATGCTTCTGGAGACATCCAAACAAGAAAGTCATCCAGCCATGAAGCTGCTGGTTTAGCAACGTAACTTGACTCTGGTATTGTGGACGCCCTTGCTATCTGTGATGTATGAAACAATTTTAGATGCAGAGAAAATCTTGTGTTTGGATTCTTTAGAAAAATTAAGAATAATGCACCAGTACCAACCAAAACTTCTCATTGATTAGGTAGAGTATAGAAATTATTGAATGCAGGTTAAAGTAGAAAGTGACAGAGAGCCCAAGTAACTTTATGGAATCAGACATTAAAATATATAAAAAGGAAAAAGCTTCTAGAAGATAAAACTGATGCAACTGATTTGCTGATTAGAAAATTGGGTAACAAAGAAAGCAAGAAGAGAGATTGAAGAGAAATAAAGAAGAAGATCAGGAGAGCGATTCAGGGAGAAGAGAAAGAGAAAAGAAGAGACATAATGAAGAAGCAGAAACTGAGAAAGAGAGGGCGAGAGAAAATGACAGACTTCTTAAACTTCCTCTTGCTAGAAGAGTACAAGAAACAACAAATAGAAAATAGATGCATTTTTCTATACAAAATAAGAAAAAGAAAAAAGAAAACAAATGCAGTATATAGGATAAAAAGATCCACTTGGAATTTTACCTCATTCAATAAGGAGTTAGAATCACATTGACTGATAGAGCATAGTGTGTTTGTATCTCTAGATTCTGAACTGAGAGGAGGTAGTCGAACATTGATAAGAACGATAAATGAATATTCAACATAATTCCTACTATTAGATGTACTCAAGATGGATAAAGATGTACTTTCTGAAAAACATTTCCCGATGCAATAATCTAAGCGTTCAAACGTCGAAATATTATAAAAAGTCACCAAATAGTGAAGGCAATTTCTAATAGACATCAAATAACTGTGTATATAGCAAAAAAATCTAGAATTCAGTGACATTCTAGTAAATTGGAATGCAAGGTTGTTTAATAATTTTCTAAATTCAAATTCAAAAAACTACTTTACTGATCAATGAGACACGTAAGATTTGATCTCATTCAGAATGGGAAATTTACAAGAAACTGAGATCTAAAAGTATTTTGGTCCCTTTAACAGCGTAAGTCCTGGAAAAACTTCATAACATGAATTTTATAAGTGAACTAATCACAATAGAAATACACAAGAACCATATTTTTTAGATGTTAATATATATAAATTTTTAGTCTTCTTCGATCAAAAGACAGAATTTGATAAACGAGATTAGCGGGAATGTTAAAATGAGACATTCAGTCCAATGACACCAACCTAGAATTGAAACATCTGACTACAGAAAGTCTTACATTAGGACAAATATATTAATAATACGATAGAAGGAGACAAAATTTCACTCTTTGCTAAAGAATAATGTAGGCTTCACCCAAGCAACAGAAGTATACTGTTGCCCATTTCTCTGTTTGACCAAAAAAGACACATTAAAAATGCCTACACTAGATCATTGAACCTCATTTCAAATAACATATGGTATCTAATTATGTTAATATAATGCACACTTCGTCTCCATGATATCTCCTAAATTCTGACGAAGATGGCATTGTGCATCGGTCACTCCAAGTGCCCTAGACTGTTTCCATAAAGATTTATGTTTTCCAACTTGAATGATTACATAAAAAATTTAGATACAAGTTACAAGATAAAGACCAAGTCATCACATTTGAATATTGTGTCAACTAGTGATTTGTCAAACAAAATGTTAAAGAGAATCGCCTTCCTAAATGTCAAAAAGATTTGACAAGCACCACATCTATGAGAAGGCTCTTCTAATATTAGGCAAATTCACAATGTTAACATATAGATTCTCATAGAAGGGATCATCTCGTTCTCTTCCATGGCGAGTTAATAGGAGATTATCTAGCATTGCCAAAAAGATAACTTGGGGACCATAATCATTTAATGTCACTCAACTAATGTTTATTTTGCATTCCCCCTTTTACTGCAGTAGATTTTAAACCTTAAACTCTTGAAAAGAAGTCATTCAAAAAGAACATAGATATAATATACTTGTATGTATACACACACTTGTTATGCATTTATCAATTTGACGATTGTTTCAAGTTATCAACTATATATGTAGACAATAACAGGGAAAAGTATAAAAAGAAGAGGAGCACGGAGCTACCAAATGACAACTATAGCTAATGATAAAAAGAAATTTTGACCAAAATGAATTGATGTTACCTATAATTATAGTTCTTCACAACAAAATATAAAGGGGGCCCTATTTTGAGATATTCTGAGACATTATTGAAATAGCACTACTTGTAAGCAACTTTTAGTGCGTATATCTACAAGGAACATGGAAGATAAATATAGTAAATTATTGTACTAAAAGATTTACCTGAAGGTAGGAATCCCGTGGAAGAACAATCCTTTGTTCCAAACCAGGTTCAATCCTCGGGCATAATGTCTATAATGTTTAGAATTATATAATATTCTTTCTAGGGTATTTTACAAAGTCATAGAAACTAAAGATGAAATCTCCATTAGAGAAAAGAAACTCCAATCAAGAAGGACTACTCACGATGCTAGTGAAAGCAAAAGCAACAAAGACTATAACCACAACTATCTTAACCCCCTAAAGACCAAGAATCGGAGCATGTATTTCCTAGCAAGTTGAGATGCATAAATTAGTTTGTCAGAAAGCAAATAAAAAGACAAATACATAAGGGTAATATTGTGCAAGGTATGATGGAAACAATCTTAGATATCCACATGGGGGCGAAAAATGATATATTTAATGGAAAATGCGAATATATTACCAAACCATCTACCATTATATCATCATACTTAAAATATCCTAACCTTTCACAACTTTTGTTATTATATCCTAACCTTTCTACATTGTTTAATTTGTATCCTAAACCACTTGTAAACTCCTAATTTGATGATGTGTCACTTAAATATTGAGTTTAAATCATAAAATTAATAGGCTTTTTAAACTCATAATTAAAGTGCCACCTCGTCAAATTTTAAGTTAAAAACTGAATTGGAATACAACTATCTAGAAAGGTTAGGATATAATAACAAACTTTAAAAGGTTTTCTTATGCGATTGTTATAGTTTCAAAGTAAAGGTGCAAATTGGCATTTTACAGGTCTCATTTGTGAGATAATACTAAAAACCAAAAAGAAAAAAAGAAGCATATAATCGATCATAAAACTTCGTAAACTTCGCATATGCTTTAACACAAACAATTTTTTCAAATGTTTGTAGCTAATATAATGACTTATGAAAACAACATCTTGAATATTACCTTCATATAATGAGCAAGCAATCCAGGCTTTCCCTTATTAAGACCTAAACAACATTGTGAAGTAGGTGTGGGCATTGGTCTCCACAAAACCACCCAAACCGTGCAAACCGCATGGTTTGGTCTGGTTTTTTTAACTTGCGGTTTTGGGGCGGTTTAGAAAACTTGAAAACCGCAATTCCATGGTTTGGTGGTGGTTTTCATTTACAAAAAAAACGCGGTTCACCAAACCGCAAAAACCACCCTTAAACTTGGAATGTATTGAAATAAAGGAAAGCCCATTCAACACGATCGTATGCTTTGGCAAAATCCATCTTCAGTATGAAACCACGCATGTTTCGCTTGGAAGCGAATTCGATCACCTCGGATGCTATGAGCACTGAGTCAAGCATCTACCTGTTTGGGGCAAAAGCGTTTTGCTCCTTGGAAATCGTATGCTATAGGACCTCCCTCAGGCGATGAGCGAGTACTTTGGCCAATAAATTGTACATGGATATGACAAGACTGATTGGTCGGTAATCCTCAACCCTCTCGGCTTGAGACCCTTTGGGGACTAAGCAGATGTACGTGGAATTCATGTTCTTGCTAAATACCCCATTAGCGTGGAAGTCTTGAAAAAATTTCATAACATTTCCCTTAATAGTGTCCCGTGCTCTCTGAATAAATGCAAAGGTGAATCTGTCAGGCCACGACGCTTTGTCAGACTCACATGATGTGAATGCTGCCCAAACCTCCTCTTCCTCAAAAGGTTTTTCCAAGTTTATCGCCCACTCGATACCATACACCTCCCATCTATATTCAAGTTCAGAGGTGTACAGGTTCCTGATGAAATCTAGAATTTATGTCCTTATATGGAATGGGTCCTGCGAAAACTCTCCCTATATCTGGAGCCTATCAATAACATTTTTACCCTTTCAAGAACTGAGAAGGCGGTGAAAGAACTTTGTGTTCGCATCACCTTCTTTTACCCACTTGACTCTAAGTTTCTGGCTTGCCATCCTGGTTTCTGTGAGAAGGATCTGTGACGGATCTAACTTCACAAGCTTCCTCTCTTCAGCTTTTGGGGGTTCCACTGAGGCCTACCTTCTAAGGCGTCCAAGTGAGTGATGGTGTTTCGAGCCACATCTTTTATGTTGCACACCTCCCCAAAGACCGATTTGCTCCATCCATTAAGTTCGCGCCGACCATTCCATAGTTTGCGCATTAACGTAAAGCCCGGCCCCCTATTTCCCTCGTCCCATGACAACCAATTTGGTAGATTCACCCGAAAGGAATGGTGGTCCAACCACACATTCTCGAATCTAAATGGGACGGGACCCCACTTAATCAAGCCTGTATCAAGGATAACTGGCGAATGATCAGAGGTGACCCGATTTCCTAACGACTGTCTACCATTTGGGAACAACTCCCCCCATTCACTGCGAAATAGAAACCGATGAAGCCCAGCACATATAGGGATAGCACGAAAATTCGACCAAGTGAAATCCCCTCGCAGCAGAGGAAGATCGATTAATTCCATCTCCCTTATGATTTCATCAAAAGTTCGCATACTAGTGGTTCTCCTAACACTGTTAGACTTTTCTGCAAGGAACCTAGGAACATTAAAATCCCCTGCTAGGCACCAACGAGGTCTACACCTCCTAAAGAGCGCCCCGAGCTATTCCCAAAACTCATTCCTCCCCTTGGTGGAAGACGAGCCATACACTCCCGTCAGCCACCAGGACAAGCCATGCTCCCCTTCGACCTCAATCAAGATTGTGAATAGTCCTACTAGACTTGACAACACCTTAACCCTATGGGAATCCCAAATGATTGCAATGCCACCTTTAGTTCCTACCGAGTCCAGGGTCACCCATTCTTTAAACCTAGCACTCCAAACCCCAGCTACCTCCCTATGCCCGAAAACCTCCCTTTTGGTTTCTTGCAAAAGCAAAAAAATTCGGGTTTTGCAAGAACACCTCCTCTTTAATCAATGTCTATTTATTGACATCCCCCAATCCCCGTACATTCCATGACATTATCTTCATCAGGACCCATTTGAACCCCTCCTATCTGGTCTACTATAATCGACATCTGAGTTGAGCCTACGTCGCTCTTGCCTCAATCTAGCCTCACTAGGATCCTCTAGCTCTACTCCTCATGGAAAGTTTGAAATATTGATACCGCATTGGGATAGAAATTATGTGGGGAGGATTAGACTCCTCGGTTATCGACCCTCCCGCATCAAACCTCACATCCCGACTACCAAGGTAAAGCACCTCTCATTCCGTCGAGGGTGTTGGAATCACCACATTATCTCCTGGGAGAATTCGCTCCACGGTGAAACCAAGAGGAGAGAGGTTTGATACAGTTCTATCTTGCATTAAGAGGTGAATCGCTTCCGCCTTTACTTCTACAATCTCATTTGTGGACCGCTCCTGGAGTGGAGGTGCCTCGAATTGGTTGTCGAGAATTTTGTTCCTCCTCTCCATGGAAGAGGCCTAAATATGACCCTGTAGGAGTGTAATACCCGGTCAAGGCGAGGACAGGGGGGGCACGCCCACCCGCGGCTTGGTTACCCATCACGTTTTCCCCATTAGTACACGTGTGGTCCCCATGTCGTACTGGTGGGAGGGCCAGTAAGGGGCGTTGGTGAGCAGTTATATCTTCCGAGCTACACCTGCGTTCCCTAACACCACTGGAGAGATCGTGCCTATTTGGCTGAGGTTCATTATTTGGAACTGGAGGCCGAGGGCTTTGGATTAAGGGATTTGGCCTACTTTTGGAGAAAAAAAGAGGTAATGTGGGCCTGCACTAACTTGATTGGGTCTTTATTAGCTTGTTGAAACTTTTTCCTTTTAATTCTCTTCAAGAAACATTCAAGTGTGGTTGGACCATACAAAGCCCGGTTTTATTCGAACCGGTGTTGACGAGCCTCGTGTCCCGTCTAGGCGGACTAGCAAACATAGAGAATACTCGACATGCTGGCACAAGAATAAAACTTCCAACCGTAAATTCCAAAATCTCAGATAAACTAGCTAGGGTAATAGATGGCCCAACTTCAACTAAAGCATTGCATATTCGTCCTTCTAAAGGCATGTCTGATGGTTGCCTCTTTACAGCATGGGCCAAGATACACATGTTATCAAATCCAACCTGGTAGCAAGATGTCTAATTTAATAGACTGCTTGATCAAAAAGAATTTCTCAATTTAAATGAGCATGAAATCCATTCTCTATTAGTTTCTGCAGGATCAATTCAATATTAAAAGGACAATGAAACTTTTCAGGTTATTCAAGACTCATAATGACATTCAATAATATTATCGTATAATCTACAATAAATGGAGGCAACAAAAAAGGGTCTTGAAAAAAGCTTTAACCCAATATCATATAATAAATGCTTTTAGACAATATGTCGTCATTTGGACAAGAAAAAGTAGCATATCCATTCACCTGTGAATCCAAATATTTGCATATCACTTCTCACTAATCGTATAACAACGAGATGAACAATTATTTTCATAATGTTGGGCAAAGGAGACTGGTAGCCTACAATCTCCTACCAATGTGTGTTTAGAAGCTTGACAGTGCAAAATAAGTTGTGATCCCAACTCAGACCCCCCATTGTGCATCACACATAACACTCCAAAAAAGTACCTTGCTTAAATAATTGGGCCAGTTAGGTTCCCTGGGTTAGAGTTTCTTCAAAGATTTAAATATATTTTGCTTAGGAATGGTTGACTCATGGCAGGTTAATATTTGAAAAGTTCACTTAAAATGAAAATTTATAACCTAAAAAAATGAAAATGTCAGCAACTAATCGTTGAATTTCAAATTGGAGTTTTCCTCTTTTACTAGCCAATGAAAATCTTTGATGAAACGTGTCTTACTTAAAGAAACACATTATAACTTCATCATACAACCAAATGGATGAGACAGCCCGACCCAAATTTGAAGCTAAAACTAGTCATAAGAAAATGTACCAGGTACAAATGGCATCCAAATGCTACGAAACAAGGCACAAATAAGGCTTTTAAACAGTTTGTAAACTCACTATCAACACCACATATTTGAACGTTATAACACAATCAATATACTGAGGCATATATCTTTTAAGGGTAGTAATCCAGATGCATAAAGCACCATGTTGCATAAAACCTGACATGACAGAACCAAAAGAAAAGGCTGCAGTTTGCCTAGTAGAATACAAGGAAAAATTGCTTAAGCACTTGTAGACAAAGCATATCTAAGAACCCATATCAATCAAGGTTAGAAACATTCAATTTTAATTGATAGTTGAAAGGAAAGTTGATTTATAGAAATACATTAAAATATGGAACATCACATTAGATTTTTAAAGTATATAGACTTAAAAGTAGTCTATGTTAATCAATGTAAAAACTAAAACGTTTTAAGAAAAATAACTTACAGCCAAAACAAGAAAATGGATTACTTCCATTGTGATTAGGGTGGACTTTACTCCAATGGCACTAAAAAATCCAATGGATCCAAGGACAGCAAGCATGATTAGGAAAACTCCTGAGAAGCCAAGTAACACCTGCAACCCGAGCTGCTTAATTCAGCATCTATTTGTAGAAGGTTAAAAGGACACTCAGACTAAGAAAGGAGTCCAATTAGGGGTAGGGGGGGGGGACGGGAAAAAAATGGCATTAAGATTAAAGGAAGCTAGATTCTTTAGGAAAATGCAATAACTTTAAAGCATCACTTAAAACTTGCTTTCCCAACGAACCTCATAACTCGTAAGAACTAATACAGCATAGGTTTAGCATATATTAAAGAATAAATCTTATGTTTTAAGCTCCATTTCAATTACTAGACTCATGGCTATCTATGATAATAGGTTTTAATCCATTGAACAAGGGGCACCTATTCCAGCAGTCTCTTTTACTGCTGGAATAGATCAATATCTTTCCACCTCAGTGAGATCATACATCAAAAAACCACTAAAGTATATACACATTTTCTCAACCTTAGACAAAGGCGATTAGTAGTGATAGTAATTAGGGAAAGACATGTAACCCAAAAATAAAAAGAAAAAAGGCAAAGACAGGAAAAACTCATTTAGATTTAGCTTTATCTTTGTGCATAACAAGAAGATCGGATCCCAACAAATATGATGAGAGATGTGCTACATTGACTAGTACTGGTGTACTTAATAATTCCATCACTCTGAAGATAAGTTTTCACCACGTGGACAAATGAATAGCTCAATAGCAAGATAATTAGCTTATATTTCGAGATTTTCGATTTTATCTGGCGCCACAATGCTAAGTACATATAAAGAAACTGAAGGAAAAAGAAAGAAATATGATAATCACAGACCAAATCTTTAGCAGCCATTCATCAGGAAAATATAAACATTGTGGCAGGAAGAATTGAGATTTTAAAGAAAAAAAAATACATACCTTAGATGAGATACAAAATGATGATGAAAGAGACACATCTCCCAAAGTCAAAGATATGTATGCAAACATCAAAATGTAGCTTACCAGATGTAAGAAAAATAAACATTTAGTTCAAATGAATTTCAATGAGGTTTAACCTGGATATATATATATGTATAGGGAGGTTTTTAGAACACAAAGGCCTAGAAGCAAAGAACAATCAATTTTACCAAGTTCATGAGAAATTCATGCAAATTTGGTTTTTATCAATTGATTATCATAATTCAACTCTTCCTCTATAAAACTTCTGATGAAAAGGAAATTGTAAGATTTCTAGACTGTACCATGGGTAATAGCTCTTCCTGTGACACTAGTTACACCAAACTAAAAATCACATTCTTTCTTTACAAAAGAACTAAAAAGAGAATGCAAACTAAAGAAAAAAATTCTTGGCATAAAAGGATTTCAACTACATTTAATAGTAGTAATTACGTAGTGGCTAGTATACTAACATATATTCTCCACAAATCAGCTGTATCACTGGATGCGAATCAAGCAGGCAACCCCTCTCCAAGCTTGTTATATTTTTTTTTTCCAAAATTAATAGTGTTGCACTATATCGAGCATAATGGAAGAGTTTAATCCATGTAGCCGGCCCTAACTGATTTGGGATTGAGGCTTTGTTGTTGTTGTTGTTGTTGTTGTTGTTGTTGTTGTTGTTGTTGTCTTAAAATTAATAGTGCACAGAAAAGAATATTGGTGAATTGGCAAATAAATCAAGAGAGTTGCACAGAAGTCGTAAGTTCATTTAAAATTACCCACTCAGATGAAGTTATCTAACAACGAACGACAGAGCTGTCTAAATAAAAGAATAACAATCCTAAGCAATCGTCCTACCAAACAACTAGCTTTTACGGAGATCTAACCAAACATTTCATTTGAAACATTTGTAAAACATACAAATAGCACAGATAATTGTGACCTACATTTAGAAAGAAAATATGCACATACATTCTAGACATAATTGCATTATGAGTCTTAGAATTCCATAGCAGCTTGAATTTTAACCTCGGCAATCTTTGGTTTCAAATTATTTTGTTGTATAGCTGTTTAAAACAAAGTTATCAAATTGGGAAAAAAATGGTTCACACCTTTCATGTTGATTTCTTGCTGCAGACAGAATAAAGAAATCAACCAAATTTTGGGGAGTTACAAAAAGGATATCAGGGATTATGGCATCTACAATCAAATTATATTTATGAACATTATTGCTTGATAAAGAAGTAAATCCAATGCTACATTGAAAGTGTTTCAGTTGAGAGTATCATTCGTATAAGATGATCATTTGATTGAGTACTTGAGTTGTTCAATTGTGATTCTAACACTCTAGTTAAAGTAAATCACATAAATAGAAAAGATTCAAAACCTCTGTTTTATGTGATAATGGGGTGGGAAAACACTGGTAAAGTTCCATCACTGTGAAATGACCAACTTTTACCAAAGTCATTGTTCTAATTATCATGAATACCACAAAAGATTTTCACTAATAATTAGAGAATTATAACAGGATGAGATTCCCGCCTTAAACAATCTTGACTCTCCCGCATAACTTCACATAGACTTAATGTCCATACTCAAGCCATCATTTTTTACAGAATGTACTGGCACATCGGTGTTACCAAAAAAGTAATCTTGATTAATAACTTGAAGAGAGCGAATAGAACAATTTTTCTGATTCCATACAACCTTAAGATTATAAATTTCTCAGATGTCGTAAAAGCTCCAAATTTATTGACCGAGTACGAGATTTCACGTGAAAGGTTTTTTTTTTTTTTTAATACCTACATGTAAGAGTAGATGGAGAAAGTAATGGCCGCGAACTACAATGCTGATTGCGGAACAAATGTTAAGTAAAAGCAGTTATATTAAAACGGAAGACTGATTCAGTAATATTCAGAATATGGAAAGTAACATCGAACCTTTGCTACTTCAATAAAATCTTGTTCCCAAGCTACGGCTTTCCCATTCCCGCTACCAGCTTGATCAACTTCGTTGTTGACTGGATAGGTTATTAAAAATGCAGAAGCCTGTCATATAAATAATAAGAAATTAGTATGCAAGTCTTGTAATGCAAAGGAAAATCCGAATACTACCTCTGAGTAGTTGGCTCCAGAAAATCCCCCTAACACTGTCCTATGGTCGAGAGGAGACTGAAATGCGCTCCTGCACGTCTCCGCAGAGGTATAATGCTGAAAATGTGAAAATAACAAGGTCAATCAGCAACATGTTTCAAAGTTAGGTTTGTGTAAACATCATGCTCTTACATGGATCCCAACCATTTGAGTACTCGTCTCTTATTGGGAATTGATTTCATTCTAGATTTACTATAAAATTTTAGGCAGGAAAATTAATTTACTTTGTTTGCGGTCATTCTTTAGGCCAAGCAAGAAAAAAAGAAGAAAAGAAAAATATCGCTGCAAAGCATGCTCCTTGTGGCATGCACTTCTTCGTTATAACCTCCACCTATTAAAATATTCAATTGAACCAAAATTGTCAGTCGAGAATACACTTCTTTTTTTATACAAATGGCTATGCACTTAGTCCTTATTAAATGACTGACTCAAACTAAAATTTGAACTAATAATTATTTAATTCTATCTAAAAAAAATGAAAATTTTCACAAAGAAGTGATCTTACTCTCACTAGCACCCTTGAACAAAAAAAAAAACATAGAAATTATAAGAGTAACAATGCCTATAGCATCAATGTATTTCATTTTTGGGGTTTATATTAGATGGAGAAAACTCTTATTTTGTTACCAGAAAACCATTAGCATGCGTTAAAAAAATGTAAATCAATTACTTGTTCCACCAGAGGCAAAGCAGTGATGATTTTAATTTCTCCCTACCACGTATAGAATCACATGTTAATTTCAAAGTAAGTAACCAAAAGTAAAACTATCAGAGCAAACCTGAAAGCAATACTCGATATGTCCAACTCCGCCATAATCGTCATAGTTCTTCGGATTCATTTTGAAATACTGTCAAAGAATAAAAAATATTTCAAGTGTAAAATAACATAGATCAACATAATCAAGAATCTGAAAATCCGAAAATCTGAAAGCATAGATAGAGACATGAATAGTTTTATGTTACATGGCATGCATGAAATGACAGAACTTTAATAGTGGAATTTTTCATAGCTCTTACGCAAGTTATCATGATTCAGTTTATTTCTATTTTCATTTCCAAAATAATGGAGTCTTTTTCTTCCATTTCACACTAAAGTAATGGTTGCCATTAAAATTTAAAAATGACATGAATGAGAAAGCACTAAGCAGAGCTAAACTATCATTAGCTCGCCAATTTCAAAGAGAGGTGTGCATTCTCGACCTGAACTAACAAAATCTTCCAACAACCAAGTTCTATTGTCTCGATAGACAACAGCTTATATCATTGAACCTTAGGTAGTGAACAAGGATGGCCAAATGGTTAGTGCAATTTGTAATCATGCTTGGTATCACTCTATGCGGAATTGGAAGTGAAAGTAGGATTGCAATATATGGCGTAAAGATGCAATGACATCAAGCTGGATGAATTTATGGCAACTAAAGTAGAAGTGCCTGTAATTTCTCTCATATAAATGTGAGGAGAAACTAGATTTTGAAACACATAGGTTATCGGATATAAATGTGAGGCAAGCTGATTGAATTTTTAGTTCCCATGGTAGTACTACCCGATATTTATACATACATATGGGTAATTCTACCATGGTGATTGGGGAAAATTACCATTATACATACATACATGTATTGGATAAAATAATTGTCAAATATCATGGAAACCACATCCCAATTTTACATTCAAATCATTGAAGCAATTTTCTAGCTATAAAGAATGGCCAAATAAATCAACTTTCACTATTTATTTCTATCTACTGCAGAATCTACAGACTACAGCTCCATATTGAACAGCTCCAACCATAGTGGCAACATGGCTGGTGGCATTTAAGAACTCACGGTTCTCAATTAATGAATGGACATGGAATGGGAAAATCATAATAGTGTGAGGAAAGAATAAGTTATTGTTGGCCATGGGTTGCAAACAACAACAACAACATAGCCTCAGTCCCAAATTACTACATGGATCAAACTTTTCAATTGTGCTCGATTAAGTGCAATTGATGGGAGCTTCCCAAACCATTCAAATCCCTCCTAATTAATGCATCTCATGTTAACTTTGGTCTACCCCTGCCTCGTCGAATTTCTACAATTTCTATTGAGTCAAGTTTTTTAGTGGGGCATTTGTAGGCCGTCTTTGCAAGTTATCAAACCACCGCAACCGCCTTTCCCTAATCTTTGTATCAATTGGTGCTACTCCTACTTGTCTTTGAATTTTTATATTTCTTAATTTATCTTTACGAGTTTTACCACACATCCACCTAAGCATCCTCATTTCTGCTACATTCATTTTATGTAATTGTTGTTTCTTTACCACCCAACATTCACTTCCATAGAGCATAGCTGGCCTAATTGCGGCCCTATAAAATTTTCTTTTTAACTTAGTAGGAACATTTTGATCACAAATCACCCATGTTGCACTACGTCATTTCTTCCATCTAGCTTGAATTCTATGTGTGACATGATTCTCAATATTACCATCATTTTGTATGATTGATCCTAGGTATCTAAAATGGTTCACCTTATGAACTTTTACTTCTCCTAATTTTACCACTCCATCATCTCGATGTCTAGTGTTTCTAAACTCACAATGCATGTATTTGGTTTTCGTCATACTCAACTTAAAGCCTTTAGATTCTAATGTATTCCTCCGGAGTTCTAATTTTCTATTTACTCCATCTTTTGTTTCATCTACTAAGACAATATCATCTGCAAATAGCATATACTATAGTACATCCTCTTGAATATGCCTAGTTAGTTCATCCATAACTAAAGTAAATAGATATGGGCTTAAAGCCGAGTCTTGATGTAGTCCTTTTGTAGCTCCTCCGAATGTCTTTATACTCGTTGTTACTCCATCATACATATCCTTAATAGTGTCTATGTATCTAGCATGCACTCCTTTTCTTTTTAGAACCTACCAAAGAACATCTCTAGGTACCATATCATATGCTTTTTCGAAATCTACGAATACTATATGAAGATCTTTTTTCTTTTCTCGTATACCCTAGCACAAGTTCTCTCAGTATAGGGAAATTCACGTATAGTTTTTGTTTCCACCAAAAGAACTGTGACATGCAAACATTTCGGGGCTCATTTATTAGTTTATAAGAGAGTGCGAGACAACCCGACAGAGGCGCCCACGTTACTCAATGCTTCCTTCATGCGACTCTCTCTATCCCCAGTGCTTGCCTAAACATGAGCAACATAATTCAATATTTAATTTATAAGTTCATCAGCATACGCATTTGCTAAAATTAACTAATGACAAATCGAAATAGAAAACACTAACCAAGAAAGCGTATATTATGTGGACACAAAACTCAATAGCAATTTCTATTGACATCATGAGGTTTACCACAGAGATTGCATTCATTGGATTTTCAAAATTGCCGGTACACCTGCGCAAATTAAGAGACGATTAATGTTGAAGATGGAATAATTCACTACGGATCACCAAGTGAACCCGATTCAACTAGAAGCAAAAATTAACTTACAACTACGTAGATATGCAACCACCTATTGTAATGACAAGTAAAGGAGAATGTATAGTACATAAAACTCAAGTCGTATGATATGTAACCGAAACACCACAATTGAACTATAAGAAAATTCTATTAAACTAGAATTAAACCAATTTTGCCTCACGGATGTGGTTGTTGGGCGACAAAGAAACAACATCTGCATAAAATGAGGTTTAGTAGATATTAGATAGTGTGGTAAAACACGCAAGAATAGAATATCAATATGGAAATTTACGAGAAAGTACGAGTAGCATCAGTAGAGAAAATAAAATAAGAGAGGGTGCTTGTTGTGGTTTGGGTCAACCTACAAATTTGTTAGTTAGAAGACTTGATTTGAAGTTAGAATCCTTTTGATAAGATATACGTATAATTCAAACTGAACTTATAGTTTTCAATATATATATATATATATATATCGTGTATTTTCTCGCTAATAAATTCACAACACATGCCTACAAGTATTTTAGAGCCTGCAAATTCATTTCACGACCCCCTCATCGCACTTTGTGTACTGGCTATTTATTGCTTATTTACGTATTTTTAATTATAGGCTTGTATATAACTCCTCTTTTATACTACAACATATAAAATTCATAAACATTTCAAAAAAACACAAATCATTGTACAAACGCACGCGCATGCTAATCGAGGTATGCCGAACTTAACTACAAACCTAACTCAAGTTAATTAGGATTCACATTAACACTAATCACCAGACGGCCCCAAACTCCGAAGCAAACCGGGTACCGCCACGTCGCCAAACACGTCACCAAGCATGCCACGTCACTGCACACTTAATTGTGACTGCCTGCAACCTACACCTTTATACGTACCTTATTCGCCTTAACTTAGTATTTATGAAAAATTTTATGGATATTCAAATTAAATTGACTAAGTTAAGTTGTTCACGATTTATCAAAATTATTATAAATTTGCATTGATGATTAACCCTATAATGTGGAAACCCGTCATTTGATACATGGATATGCTCACCTTTTGTAAGCTTAAGGTAACAAGTCATTACAACTACTGCCACCACTGCTTTCGCAACCACAACCGCCTCCCATTGTCGTCGCGCCTGCCTCTTATCATCGCCATCACGACCCTTCAGTGTCATTGTCGCCTTTAGGGCTGCACACAGGTCCGGCTCGAGCCCACCCGACCCCAATTTGTAAGCGCGGCTCGACAATCGGGTAAAATACTCGGAGGCTCAACAATGCCCTACATCTTTTTCAGGGCATCTATTGCCCGCCCATGCCCGAAGGCGCGTCAAGCTCGGGCTGGCATATCGGGCATTGGTGGCAAAGCAAAGTGTGAGGAAGGGCTGAAAAAAACCTACCTTTTCCACCATTAACGACTCTATCCAAGCTTTTTTATTTCCATTTCCCATATTAAAAACATCAAAAGTCAAAACCATACAAAAATGTTAGGAAAAAACTCATGGACAGTGGAGGCAACCAATCACACAAATACAAAAACACACCAACTTTATTCAATCAACTAAAACTTATATATTGCAGACTAATATAGAGGTCCTTATATAAACACCAAGCTTGCTAATTTAGAGGGGTGTATTCAATTGAAATTTTAATAGACTTTTGGTTACTTTTATTGACTAAAAAAGTTTTGGGGTATTCAATTAAAACTTTTAGAGAGTCTCTAAAAGTAAGGTGTATTCAATGCGAACTTTTATAGACTTTTAAAAAGTCTCTAAAAGTTTTGAGGTATTCAATTTAAACTTTTAGAGAGTTCATAAAAGTAAGGTGTATTTAATTTTTTAGTGACTTTTATAGATTGGTTACAAATCTTGACTTTTGTAGACTTTTTGTATAAAAATACACATAAAGAAGTCTTCAACTTCTCCTCACCTCAACCCAGAAATTTGTAGAGACTTTTAATTTTTGTTGGTTACATTTTTCAATAAGGACTTCATTGTTCACAAGATGACTTTTTCTTATCAATGGTTTTTATCAACTTCTCCAATTACTTCACAACTCTTGGATTTCATTGCTTACCCATTATACTCTCATATCTATATTGATGAAAATTGATTGATGTCATTATTAACAAAATCTCATTCTTGCATCACTATACATTTTTTATAGTTTTTTTATTTTTTGACAAAGAAGTTTCGTTTATTTAGTGTATTATTACAATCTCAAAAAGTGTAAAATATATTATTATTTTTGAAGAAAATAATTGTATATTTTTTTAAAAATGCAAGAAGTGCATTTTTTAGAATTTAAACTATCATTATTAAGGAAAAAATATACTTTTTTTTTTGCTTAAGTCAAACAAAAAAATAAAGTGCAAAATTTTTACACTAATATTTTCAATTATCTTTTCTCAAAAAAATATATTTCCAATTATCCTACCACTAAAAGATGATTTATTTACCTGTTTATTATGTTGATATTTATTTACTTATTTGTTATACTACTACCTTGAGAGTAATTCATTAATATGTCTATATGTTTTTTTTTACTAAAATACAACAATACTTTTTTAAATATTAGTAATAGTTATTAAGAAAAAAGATACAATTATTTATTTTTTTATAATAAAGTGCAAAATATTTGTTTCATTTTAAAAATCACAATAATCTATTTGTATCATCAAAATAATGTTTAATAAGTTCACAAAAGTCACTAAAAATCTTAAATGTTGATAAAAGTCATCATAACGAAATCTACATAAAAGTTTATCAAAGTCTTTCAAAATCTACCAAAATCTATAAAACTTCATAAAAGTCATTCACTTATAAAAGTAATCAAAAGTCTATTAAAATCTCAATTGAATACACCCCTGTTAATTGAAACACATAAATAGGCATTGCCTAAAAACAAACAAAAAATAAAATAAAAACTTTTTAAACTTAACGAAACCGTAGACTTTCTAATTAACTAACACTACACTAAAAAAAAAGTAGTTTTAAGCCAAAAAAACTCGACACCAACTCCACCAATCACCCACTCAATTGTCGTGGTCACTATAAATAGCAACGAACCACGTAATCACTTAATCATTTCGTGATGACAAATCCAAAAAGACTTTTGTTATGTCTCCATCCAATGTCGCTACAGCACACACACTCACTCAATCAACCAAATCTTTTGGTCACACATACTCACTCATCTCATCAATCTTGATCCTTCAAACAAACACTCACTCACTCATCACAAGCAAATCACTCTCTCATCAACAATCAATCATTAAACAACAACGATGTATCAAAACACTTAACTACTCACTCAAATACTCAATAATAAACACATAGACACACACGCCAAAAATATTTTAAAGAATCACCAAACTCCCATAATAATCTCCACCCTCAGCCTAGGAAATTGTTGCAATATTATTTTCTCCTTCATTTTTTGTCGAAGTTTCTTGCTTTTTCGAACAATATTTGATATTATGTCATTTCTCACCACAATAAAAACAAACTCTTTCCATCAAAGGTTTAAGACCTCCACCATGCCCTTTACCACGACCATACTTTTCCTTTCCTTGAAGAGCCATGAGTTGAGAAGTATCGGGAGCAAAAAAATTTGACTTTCACTATCTAATTTTTCTCGTAGAAGTCAAGGCAATTTTGACCTATTATTCTGTAAGATCGTCTATCCTGTAAAGTAATGTGTTAAAGAGATGTGGATGCGTAAATTTTATCAAATTCATCCCTCACCTATGAAAGCCATGTTGGTACACTTACAGTCGCGAGTAATTGAGGAAGTGATTGATGAATTTGAGCCAAGTTTCTACATCTCCTCTTGCGAATGTGTGCCATTTACTAGGATGCTAAAGTTATGGCTCACGGCAAAAGATAAAAGAAAAGACGCACTATCTTGCAAAGATAGTTATACTAATAATACTTTAACAAAAGATAAATAAAGCAAAGATGCATCATCAAGAAAAGTTGATTCGAGACAAACTATTCACAATAATTGAAGTCCAACTAGTCCTTAGCGTGAACGATTTTCAACAACACGATGCATCTACTTTTACTAAAATAGATTATTTACAATCTATGACGCATCTACTTTAAGAAAAATAGATTTTGACATGATGACTCTTTTGTCATATTACCAAGTGATGAGTTTTGATACGTCTTGATGGCATTACTGGATTTTAGAAAGCTGTATTTATTTGGACAGCTATATTCATGATGGAGTGAATTATTGTCAATAGTTGATGGAGTGATCTTGGACAGTTGTATTCTTGATCTTAAAGGAGAATTATTGTCACTAGTTGATGAGTAATTGATTTATTGCAATTGCGACAGGCAATGAGAGCTTAGAGGCATGGGATATGATAAGGTTTAAGGCACATGCTTGAATGAGATTTTAGACCTGAAGGCAGGCATAAATATAGAGGCATGGGCCTGAATGATTTATTTTGTCATGGGCCTGAATAGGATTGATGGACATAGATCTGGAGGCATGTGTCGGAATGATTGATTATGGCATGGCATGGGCCTGATTAAAGTTCAAAGAAATCCGGAGGCGTAAAACTAGCCCTATCTTCATAGTTATTTATTGATGTTGCGGATTGACTTTCTTCGACTCGTTTCATTCTTTCTTCCATTCATTGTAGATGCTAAAGGATTGTAGTAACAAGATATGGGGATAACTGATTAGAGGAGGAAATGGTTGAATTGGTTTTTCTTCATTATGGAGACAGGCTTTTTTATAGGTTTTAGGAGTATATGATAGTTTTAATAACAAATATTGTGGAGTTATAGGAATAGGTTTATCCTAAATGGGAGTAAATTGACCTTCCTTAAAGGAATCAATATCAAATTTATCCCACCATTTAACAAGAATTTCTTAGACTAAATAATGAGAAGTTATTTCATCTGCATTTGTGATATTTGAGGTGTTATAATTCCATTTAAGTATCCATAGAATGGTGTTTTTTTAAGTGAATTGGAAAAATGAAAGCCGTTGCTTATCATGTAAGATTTCGGCTTTTGGAGGTAGAATTTGTTTTATTGGACCAAATCTTAGCCACCATTCATGAAGAAACCATGCTGGGACAGTGATTTTTTGAATATGATATACCAGGAATGTCCTTCTGGTGGGTTTTTTTTATAAAAAGGATGACCCATAACGCTTCGATATAATCATTATAACTTACATATAATAGAGGATGGATAGTCAAAATAGTCATGGATTGATAAGTGAATGGAGATTGCTTGATAACGCTCTGTTGAGCCCATTCTTCCATAGTAAGAATTTTATGAATCTTTATTTTTGTAAGCAATTTCATAAGTTCCTTCCTTTTTAAAATGTTCAAAAATTATAGCATGAGTTTATGAAAGAAGAGCTTCATAAAACCTCATTGAAACATGAAGTCTTTTAGGAATAAAGTTATAGGTTGGAGGCATTAGGGTTTTTACTTGATTTTTTAGTGCTTGCTCTAAGAGAGAATGTTCAAGAAGGATGACTGAATTTTGACCACGAAGGTGATAAGCAGAACGATCATCATGTTTATTGTATTGATTGAATAAAGAAGAGAATTTATTTTCATAAGAGGATTTTTGATAAGTGATGAGGGTTTTACCTTTATCCTTCATGCTATGTGGAATGAATTTGAGGTGTTAGGAGAAATTCTCGAGATAAGAAGGCTTGGAAGAGAATTATTTTCTCCCTTAATATATTTAATATCAAAATAAAAAATACTTAAAAGCACTTGCCATCTGGCAAATATTTATTTTGAAACTAGATTTTTTATATCCTTTAAAAGTATTTCTTTTACAAATTTACAATCAACTCGTATAAAAAAACTTTTGGTTTAAAATATATAATTGAAACTTCTGAACACTTAATACTATTGCTAATACTTCTTTTTTGATTGTAGCATAGTTTTTCTAAATGTCATTCCATAATTTTGAGGTATAAGAAATTAATTGCTTGTTTCCTTGTGGAGGATTTTGTAATAAAATTCCATCATATCCCAAATTAGAGGCATCTGTTTGAATTACTTCTGGATAAATAGGATTGGCTAAATGAAGACATGGAAAAGAATTGATTTTAGATTTTATGAGTTAAATAGCCTTTTTATGAGCTGAAGTCCATTAAAATTTTACATTTTTTAAAAGAAGTTCTTGTAAAAGTTTTCTATCTTTATCGAATCTTTAACAAAATTTGTTAAATAGCTAGGACAACTTAAGAATCACTTGTAATTGCTTTTTATCTATAATTTGATCACGAAATTTATATCAAAATCCAATGACTCGATTTACTGGGAGTTATGGTTTGATTTACAATTTTAAAACCTAAAAAATTTATTGAAGTTTGAAAAAGTTTTATTTTTCGCTGGGATAATACTAAACTATTAGTTATTATGATGTATTGGATTGTGCTTAAATGTTTCCAATGTTGATAAAGAGATTTAGTAAAAATAAGGATATCGTCAATATAAACTAAAATGTATTCATGATGAGGATGAAAGATTTCATTCATCATTTTCTGAAATTCAAATGGAGCATTTTTTAGACCAAAAGGCAAAACATTCCATTGATATTAACCAAAGGGAGTGTTAAATGTTGTTTTAAATCTATCTTCTTTCTTAATCTGTATTTGCCGAAACCCAGATTTGAGATCAAATTTGGAAAAAATAATTGAATTGGTAATTCGTTTTATTAAATCATTTTTTTTAGTAAAGGGTATCAATTGTTTTTAAAACATTATTTAATAGTTAAAAATTTATTACTAATCGAGGTGACCCACGTTCTAATTTTGTTGTCATTTCAACATAAAAAGCTGTACAACTCCAAGGGGATCTAATTTGTGTAATTAGCTTCTTTTGTAAGAGATCTTTTATTTCTTGATCACATAATTTTAATAATCGTTCATTCATTTGAGATGGATTGGCTTTGGTAGAAATGTGTTTTTCGTGGAAGTTATCAATATAAGGTAGAGATACTTGATGTTTTCTGCAATCCAAAAATGCTGATGGAATTTCCGAACAACATTTTTTTACTAAATTATCATGAAAAGTTTTTATTTTTAATTGAAAAGAAGTGTTAATTATTTGATATGTCTTTAGATTGTTAATTTCTAATTTTAAAAATCCTATGTGATTTTATTTGTATTCTATTTGGTTTATGATTTGATTCCGATATCTATTCTTTAGTGGTGAAATAAAAGGAAACTCAATTTCTTTGCTTTCGATTAATGTTTTTATTCCTTCTATGGTAACAGAAAATGGTTGAGTTTTTTTGTAAAAATAGGGTTCCTAATTGCATATCACGATGGAGATCTTGTACAATGATGAAAAAAATGGGTATACAAACATTATTTTTACAAATATGTGCAATTGAGATTTTGAATTTAATAATCGATTTATTTCCTTCAACAATAGAGATTCTACTATTAGGTTTTTCACAATATTTTAATGGAATTAAGTTTTCTCTTATGCAATTTAAGTATGCTTCTAAATCTATTAAAACATGACCTGATTGTTTGAAATCTTTTATTTTTAAAGTAATTGGGGTAAACCAGCATTGATGAGTATAATGAGTAATTGTTTCCATAAATACATTATTTTCATAAACTGAGAGATCTTCAGAGTTTATATTATCATCTTCTAATTTTTTCATTCTATCTTTAAGAGACTTTATTTCCATTTTTAATTGATTTATTTCTTGTTGTAAAGAATTAATCGTTGATTATATAGTTAAGGTTTTTTTTATTAACTGCTTTGAAAATGTCTTGCATAGTATGATAATTACGATGTAAATCTATTTATTTTTGAAAATCAATTTTGGGATTAGGTTTTGATTCTTGCGATGTCTTTCCGTCCTCTTTTCCTTTATTCACTATTTCAGTAAAATATTTATATTTTAAAGTAAGATATGTTATTTGTTTTCCTATTTCTAGAATTAATTCTTCATGTGCGGTTAATACATTTATTTCATTATCCGTATCTGAGGTAGAAGTTGAAGTACGTGTATTCTGTAGATTGTCTAAATATTGGCAAGACTCGGTTGAGTTATTTTCTTGTATTTCGTTAACTTTTTTTATAATTTTTTAAATGACATTTATTCGCATAATGACATGATTTGCCACATTTAAAACATTTATTTGTTTTATTTTTAGTAATATTATTCTTATTATAGTTCCTTTTATATTTCATTGTTTATTAGTCTTATAATAGGGTTCTTGATTATTATATTTGGAAAATCTTTGTAATTTTTTAGGATTTCTAGATTTTCTAGAATACTTATTTGCTTTTGCATAAGTCTAAATTGATAACAAAAATCACCTATGTCTTTATGCTTTGTTTTATTTTCTTTGTTTAATTGCTTTTTAAATTTTATATCATTGCATATGGTTAATCCAACTCTTTGAATGGTTTGAATTAAATCTCCAAAGGTAAAACTATTATAGTTTACATTTCCTCCACTCTTTTGTCTTAATAATTTTTTTACTTTTTTTTGCAAAAGATGGTAGTAATCCTACTATAAAACGTTCTTTCCAAAATGAGGAATCAGTATTAGATAACATATATACTTTAAATAAAAAGGTATCTTTATACCATCAAAAACCAGTTAATGTTATGCATTTTAAGCATCGTAATTGTTCTCTAGTTTTCTCTTCCACAGAAGATAAAGTTCCTAAAAAATGTCATACTAGATTAGTGCATAGACATAAAATTCCATTTTGTTGTTCTTGACCTTGCTCATTGAAAATTGGATTGTTATTATCATCTCATACTACTGAATTCATAATTTCTAATCATTGTTCTGTAGTTAATGAATAGTTCCACCAACCATTCAATTAGCCAGTAAAATCGGTTGCTATTGCTCCAATTAAATTGATTTTTGTACAATTAGCTAATTCGCATAATTTACCATAAATCAGGATATGTTGTAATATTTCTATTACGTGAAATTTAGATAATCCATCAATATTCCATTCATAAACAAAATTTCCTTCAAATTTAATCTTTTTGACTATATTTTCTTTTAATAATAAATCAACTGGAGATTGTATTGAATGTTTAGATTTGTTTACATTATAAGTTGGATGTCTTCATGGGCTATGAATTCTTTAAATGCCTAAATCAGATGATAGATCTGTATTTTTTGTTTCTTCATCAATAGGATTTAATCCTAAGAATTCCTTTGACTGTTCTGATTGAGATTCAGATATAATAGATTGATTTTCTAAATTAGCTATTACTGGATATTTATCTTTTTTACTTTCTTTTTTTTCGGATTTATTTTTAATGTATTTAACTTAGATGTTATTGTTTGCATTAGTTCATCTGAATAGTTTGGTTTAATAATAGGTAGAGATCCTAATGTATCTTTTAAGATAGGATGTTTCAAAATGGGTTCATGACCCGATTGTTTACTTGTAGATGCTTCATTTTTTGACTTGGAGATTTTTGATAGTGTAGATAAATAGACATTAGTAAAGTTATTTTATTCTATAATACGATTTGAATCTTTTCTAGATATAGGTTTCTCTTCATCAAAGCTTCCTTTTAATGGGACTGCTTTTATATTTTCGGTTACTTTGATGGGAGCTAATGGTGGATGACCTTGAAAATATTTTTCTCCTTTAGAACCTTCCCATATGATTTTAATTTTATTTATAACTTTAGGACAAGAGTGTGCTAAATAATAAAAAAATTGAATGTTATTTTGTTTTGTTGATTGTATATAAGCAAAGTAATTTTCTCTAATAGCTGCTTGTTGAGATTTAGAACATAACTTGCCAAATATTGGGGTTAATGGATGTGTAAGAAATTGTTCTTTTAAATTTTTATAATCCATTTCAAGAGTTTCTTCATTTTCTGTTTTAATAATGTTGATTTGATAATCAGTAAAATCAGTTATTGTAACATTATCATCTATAGATGTAACTGGATATGCAACATGTGTTGGAATTCTAGATGTACTTTAGCAAGTTGAGCTTCATATATAGATTCATTTTTCATACTAGGTATTGTTGAACAAGATTTTCTTGATGTTTAATTTATTTCTTCTAACTTATCATCATGAGTTATTATCGCATGTATTTGGTCATTTTGTTATCTATAGGATTTTCTTCCTTATTTGTATCTGTATAAATCAAGTTTTCGGTGTATTAATATATTTCCAACTTAATTGTTTTCTTGTTATAACTTTATTTTGTATATTTGTTAAAAATAATGTAGATGTTACTCAGTAACTACCCGTTTTAACCAATCCCGATTAACTGATAAATTACAGGTTAATATCATAAGCTCAGATCCACGTGAATGTCGTGGAAAAGTCTATGATACGCCTAATGGGTGAAATATGTTATTTTTCTGTGGCAATTGTTATTTATTTTACTATTAATTAATAGTTCGAGACGCGTTAATTGGAGTTTCGTTTGGTCGCGTTGTGTGCGTGTAGTGACGAGAGATTGCGACGTCGCGGTGTCTGCGTATGCAATAACACGGTGTACAGGGTTGTATGAGATTGAGTGGTCACATCACTCATCCCATCATGTCACACATCACATCATACCCATCCCTCATCATTACTTCTTTTTATCCAAATAAATTTTTTATTTTTTTCCCTTAAAAACGGGACAAAGAGAGAGAGAAAGAGTGGGGTAGAGAGAGAAAAAGAAAGAGAGAGAGAGTGAACGAACAGAGAGAGGAGATGAAGAGAGAGCAGAAAGAGAGTAAGAAAGAGAGGCAGCAAGAAAGATAGAGACGGCAGTGAGAGAGGGAACTCCGGCGTGGACGAATCGGGTGGGACAGCTAGCGCGGACGACAGCCAGCAAACGCGCGGCGGAGCTCCAGCAGCGGATGGCGGCTCGCGGGTGATGCGAGGGCGCGAGCTGCGGTGCAGCAGCGAGCTAGGGAGGAGATCAGCCGTGTGGACGGACCGGCGGGAATGAGCCAGTGCGGAGGATGGCGACGGCGATTGCGCAGGGCGGACGAGCAGCTCGGCGGGCCATCGGCGACGCGGAGGCTGCGTGAGGTGGCACGGCTGTGGAGACGACGAACCAGCAGCGCGGATGGCTAGATAGTGGCGCGGCGGCGACGTCTTAGCAGCCGGCAACGGCGGCCGATCGGCAGCGCGGACGGTGGATCTGGCCGACAGCGGCGACGATCGGCACGACAACGACGACTCCAGCGGTGACGGCTGGCGGCGAAGATGGTCGGCAGTGACGACAGCGGCAGCGGCGGCGACGACGGTGGCGTCAGCGCGGCAGCGGCAACGGCGCAGTGAACGACGCGGTGGCGCGTAGTCGAACTGATCGATCCTCGACTAGGGATGCGATTCGACAAAGTTCGATGACGCGGTGGATTCAAATGAGGTTGGAAGGCCATGGTGAGTTGTATGTTAAGTAATTTGGCCGTGATTTGAATGAGTTAGTAAAATAGGCCTAAATGATAAAAATTTATAATTGGACACTAGGGACTTAGGCTACCATAGTCGGGTGTCGTGTACGTATCTCGATGCGAGTGCGGGACGTTTCGAAAGCGTTTGAGGTAAGTAATCCCACGAGAAAATTAGTTAAAATTCTTTTATTGCATTTGCTTTATTTTGCATTCTAAATTATTCCATTGTGCTTTCCATTGTTGTTCATTTATTGTTCATCCACTCTCACGCGTATATGTGTGTTAATCGACGGGGCCGGCCATGGCACGGTCTCACACCTCGGGGCTAGCTACCCCGCGTTGTTCGAGTAATTGGCCATGTTAGGGCTACACGGTGACTATTCTTCGCGAAACCCGTAGGTTGAGATATGTTTGACGAAGACCTAAGTCTACGTCAATGGTTCCTCTCGAGAGATGTTTGGATGGGGTTTCTTCCATTCAATGGTTCCTCTCATTCGACCGTGAGATGTTTGGCGAGGTGGTCGTCAATGGTTCCTCTCGGTTTAGCTACGACGATTCCCGGATGTCGACCAGAGTTCTCTGTCACGCTACACTCGTGTCTAAATTTGACTTCTGAACGACTTATTTTCATGTGATTTTCTTTATTCTTGTCCTTTATTTAAATTGCATGAACTGTAGTCGTTTCATTGGAATTCGTGAATATTAGCTAACGTTCTCTGGGATTTACTCACCTGGGATTTGTCATTATTTTTGGTGACAAATTGCAGATCTTGCGACGAGCCGGGGCAAGGGCGTTTTAGGCGACTACGTCTGAGTTCAGAGAGGCCGTTATTTTTTGCGTAGGTGTTGTATGTATTTATTTACTATTTTATGAAATTTTTGGGAAAGACTTATACACCTGATACATGTATATGCTCACCTTTTGTACTTTTGTTGCTCTTGATATACATGGTATCAAATGCCGAGTTTCCACACTATATGGTTAATCATACCATGCAAACGTTTTATTTCTACCGTGTTTGCATGCTCCAAAGACTTCCGCTTAAATGTTAATTTATAATAATTTGATAAATCGTGAACAACTTAACTTAGTCAATTTAATGTGAATATCCATAAAATTTTTCATAAATACTAAGTTAAGGCGAATATGATACGTTTAAAGTTGTAGGTCGCATACAGTCAAAATTAAGTGTGCGGTGACGTGGCATGCTTGGTTACATGTCCGGCGACGTGGCGGTGCCCAGTTTGCCTCGAAATTTAGGGCCGTCACAGTTGGTATCAGAGCTAAATTCTAGAATACTATGGACAATTTATGGAAGTGTTCAAAATTGTGATACTGACGTCACAGTTGGTATCAGAGCTTAGGTTCAGGCGAACTTAGGGGAAAGTTTTGAAAATCTCATGGCTTAAGACATTGTGATACCAACGTCACAGTTGGTATCAGAACCTAGGTTCAAGCGAACTTAGGGGAAAAGTTTAATGAAATCGAATAAAACTTAACAAACATTAGATGTGGAAACCCGAAGATCCTAACTTAGAACTTTAGTTGGGAAGCGAACATGGGACGGGAAGTGCCAAGACTTATATGTTATATATTTTGATGTGTAATAGTATATATGCGTATATATGCGTATACGAGGCTGATACGGACGTTCGTGATTTGCAAATTCGACATGGATGGACGACTTGTTCTTCATACGGACGATAGAGGCTAGCCGAGCGGCTCGACACCGGTCAACTCGGATCAGATATTGTGCGACACCGTCGCACTCCAGAGTTTGGAGCTCGAGGAGATTCTTCGGTTGCTTCGAGCGCATGCAGCGATAATACCGGCCCCTGCCACACTTGCCGCCACCACTAATGTAGAGCAAACAGTTGTCGCATCCGACTATTCCGACGACCTCGCTCACAACCACTACTACCGAGATACTGCCAGCAGTCACTACACAATTGACTATGCCGACCGTGGCACCGACGCTGATTCCACCTTTTAAGATCACATTCGAGACCTTCTTATCAGCTGAGATGAAGTTGATCAAGGAGTTCGTTCGTGTTCAGTCAGGCTACTATCATAGAGGCAGAGACCCAGAGGTGGCTGGGAAGTGGATCCGTTCACACGAGAAACGTCACGGACTTTTGAGGATTCACAACAACATACGAGATAGGATTTCCGGATTCATGCTTAAGGGAGATGCTGCAGTATGGTGAATCGCCCGCATAGCTGCCCATGGAGAGCCGAGTACTTGGGCAAAGTTCAAGAAATTCTTCTATGATTTGTATATCCCGATCGAGGTTCGGCTGAGACTGAGAGATGAGTTCTTGACGTTGAGGCATGGTGGCTGAACGGTGGCGCAAAACATGGAGAGATTCACACACCTGCGTACCTTGCGATGGATGTAGCTGGAACTAAGCGACTTCAGGTCCATGATTTTATTCAAGGACTCCGAATAGAGATTTAGGGAGCGCAAATTGTACGACAAGTCCAGTAAGTGCGAATTTTGGCGTTCGGTGGTGAAGCCTTTGAGACACGTGATCATCGACACAGGTACTTCAGTGGACCCGAGTAAGATTCACGTTGTCATCGATTGTTCTACACCAGAGTGCGCGACAAACATCAGGAGCTGTTAGGATTAGCAGGATATCATCGACGCTTTGTGTAGGACTTCTTCAAAATTGCAGCGCCGAAGACTAGATTGACCAAGAAGGATGTGATCTATCATTGGTCCAATAAATGTGAAGTGGCTTTCACCGAGTCGAAGAAGAAGTTAACTTCTGCACCGTTGTTGATGTTGCCCGAGCCGACCAAAGACTTGACTATTCCTACGATGTTTGTGGCACCGTACTGGTATGCGTCCTGATGTAGGGCGACAAGTAATAGCTCATTTATCGTGTTGGTCGGGGACTCATGTGAGGAGCTTTCCATCGCATAACCTAGAGCTCGCAGCAGCCATGAGTCTGTCAGAGGTTCCAGATACTGCAGAGGCACATATTTACGGGCAGATGCGAGGACCGACAATATCTATTCCAGACGTCTTGGAATATCAGATAGCTGATGTGATGTATCAGAGGTTCAAGGACATGGCACATAGTCTAGGTTACCCAGATTGGTGCAAGTCCATTGATGAGTGTTTGATACACCCAGACAGATTGTGGGTTCTGACAGTGGCAGGGTAACACGTTGGGATTTTTAGGAGGCTCACAACTCCAGGTACACGGTGCATCCCGGCGGGACCAAAATGTATCACAATATGCGATGGTTATTTTGGTGGTCAGGGATGGAGGCAGATGTCAGCCAATAGGTGAGGAGTTGTGAGGTGTGTTAGCCGGTTAAGGCTGAGCACATGAAGCCTGGAGGACTATTGCAGTCACGCTATCCCACAATGGAAATGGGAATACATCACTACGGACTTCGTCAGTGGGTTGCCGATGACTTTGCGCAAGCACGATGCCATTTGGGTAGTCGTGGATCGACTGACGAAATTAGCGTATCTTATCCCAATCTCCATGAAATATAGTTTTCCACAGCTGAGCATGCTCTTTGAGCGAGAAATCATCAGAATGCACGAGGTGCCAGTATCTATAGTGCCAGACAGAGACAGTCGACTTACTTCGCAACTTTGGCAGGCCATGCAGGAGCAGTATGGTACCAAATTGCAGTTCGGCGCGACTTTTCATCCGCAGACTGACGGGCAGTCTGAGAGACTTATTCAAATCCTTGAGGACATGCTCGAGCCTGTGTGCTACAGTTTGGAGGATCACGGGACGAGTTTTTGCCACTTTGTGAGTTTTTCTACAACAATAGCTATCAGGCTAGTATCGAGATGCCACCATTCGAGGCGCTATACGTAAAACCATGCAGATCACCACTTGCTGGGCAAAGCCCGATGACGTAGTTTGCCATTGGGTTTGAGATTGTTGTAGATTACACAGAGAAAACTATGCTGATTCTTTGAAAGGTTACAAGCTGCTCAGGACAGACAAAAGAAGTACGCGAACGAATACCGCGACAGGCTGAGTTATGAAGTGGATGATTGGGTCTACTTAAAGGTTTCTCCCTTGAATGGCATCATTGGGGAGAGGGAGTCTACCGTGCGAGGGTGATACCTCCACTTGTTCCATGGTGAATATTGAATTAAATTTGAATTTCGGGACGAAATTCCTTTTAGTTGGGAAAATTGTAACGACCCGTTTTAACCAATCTTGATTAACTGATAAATTACGGGTTAATATCATAAGCTCAGACCCACGTGGACGTCGTGGAAAAGTCTATGATACGCCTAATGGGTGAAATATGTTATTTTTCTGTGGCGATTGTTATTTATTTTACTATTAATTAATAGTTCGAGACGCGTTAATTGGAGTTTCGTTTGGTCGCGTTGTGCGCGTGTAGTGACGAGAGTGTGCGACGTCGCGGTGTGCGCGTAACACAGGTGTACGGGGTTGTATGGGATTGAGTGGTCACGTCACTCATCCCATCATGTCACACATCACATCATACCCATCCCTCATCATTACTTCTTTTTATCCAAATAAATTTTTTATTTTTTTCCCTTAAAACGGGAAAAAGTGAGAGAATGAATGAGGTAGAGAGAGAAAAAGAAAGAGATAGATAGAGAGAGTGAGTGAACGAACAGAGAGAGGAGATGAAGAGAGAGCAGAAAGAAAGACAGAGACGACGGTGAGAGAGGGAGCTCCGGCGCGAACGAATCGGATGGGACAGCTAGTGCGGACGACAGCCAGCAGACGTGCGACGGAGCTCCAGCCGCGGATGGCGGCTCGCTGGTGATGCGAGGGCGCGAGCTGCGGCGCAGCAGCCGAACTAGGGAGGAGATCGGCGGTGTGGACGGGATCGGCGGATAGCGAGCCGGCGCGGAGGATGGCGATCGCGATTGCGCGAGGAGGACGAGCGCTCGACGGCCGCGGCTACGCAGAGGTCTGCGTGAGGTGGCACGACCGTGGAGATGACGAACCAGCGGGCGGATGGCTAGATAGGGCGCGCGCGGCGACGTCTTAGCCGCCAATGGCGCGGCGCGATCGACAGCGCGGACGGTGGAGTCGGCCGTGTAGCACGACGATCGGCAGGGCAACGATTACTCCAGGCGGTGACGCGCGCGAAGAAGATGGTCGGCGGTGACAATGGCGGCGGCAATGGCGGCGATGACGGTGGCGATGGCGTCAGCGGCGAGCGGCGCAACGGTGCGGTGTTCAGCAATGGCAGCAGCAGCGGTGTTCAGCGCGGTGGCGCGTAGGCAAACCGATCGATCCTTGACTAGGGATACGATTCGACAAAGTTCGACGTCGCGGTGGATTCAAATGAGGTTGGAAGGCCATGGTGAGTTGTATGTTAAGTAATTTGGTCGTGATTTGAATGAGTTAGTAAAATAGGCCTAAATGATAAAAATTTTATAATTGGACACCAGAGACGTAGGTTACCATAGTCGGATTTCGGGTACGTATCTCGAGGCGAGTGCGGGACGTTTCGAAAGTGTTTGAGGTAAGTAATCCTACGAGAAAATTAGTTAAAATTCTTTTATTGCACTTGCTTTATTTTGCATTCTAAATTATTCCATTGTGTTTTCCATTGCTGTTCATTTATTGTTCATCAACTCCCACGCGTGCATGTGTGTTTGTCGACGGGGCCGTGCATGGCACGGTCACACACCCCGGGTACCCCGCGTTGTTCGAGTAATTGGCCATGTTAGGGCTACGCGGCGACTATTCTTCGCAAAACCCGTAGGTTGGGAGATGTTTGACGAATACCTAAGTCTACGTCAATGGTTCCTCTCGAGAGATGTTTGGATGGGGTTTCTTCCATTCAATGACTCCTCTCATTCGACCGTGAGATGTTTGGCGAGGTGGTCGTCAATGGTTCCTCTAGTTTAGCTACGACAATTCCCGGATGTCGACCAGAGTTCTCTGTCACGCTACACTCGTGTCCAAATTTGACTTCTTAACGACTTATTTTCATGCGATTTTCTTTATTCTTGTCCTTTATTTAAATTGCATGAATTGTAACTGTTTCATTGGAATTCGTGAATATTAGCTAACGTTCTCTGGGATTTACTCACCTGGGATTTGTCATTATTTTTTGTGACGAATCGCAGATCTTGCGACGAGCCAGGGCAAGGGTGTCTCAGGCGTCTACGTCTGAGTTAGGAGAGCCCATCATTTGTCAAAATTAAGTGTGCGGTGACGTGGCATGCTTGGTGACATGTCCGCCGACGTGGCGGTGCCCTGTTTGCCTCGGAATTTGGGGCCTTCACATGTTCTTTTTTGTAAATTAGTATATGCAACTGTTGGGATTATTGTATGCATTAATTTATAATAAATTTTAAAAACAACAACTACATTTGAATATATTCCTTTCATTTTAAACCTTTAGGTATAAAGACTTAATGTCGATGCTTCATGTGCAAATTGATTATGAAGACTTAGGGTGTGTTTGATAGCAAAGAGAATTTTCAATGAGAAAAAAGTATTTACTTAGGCAAATTTTCTGTAGAAAATTTTTTTAAAAGAATTTTCTCATTGCTGTTTGATTGCACGTGAGAATTTTTTTTTTTCAATTTTCTGCTGTTTGATAACTAATGTAATTTTTTTCATTTTTTTTTCTTGCCCTATCACTGCTGTTATATACAAGATTTTGCTCTTTGTCAGTGACACTGCTTTCAATTCATACAAATGAGCCACTTGTGATGCCGAGGAAGGTTAAAGCAAGAAAATGAGACACCTACACTATCAGTACATTTGAAGCGAAGACACCTGTTCTCTGGTCTATCTGAACTCTCTATATGACACATGCAACAATAATTTTTCAACCAAAACACCAATCTCTCCCTCTCTCTGCTCTCTCATCTTCTCACTCATCTCCTTCATAAATTCCAGAACTAACAGTTTCATTTTTTTTCTTCTTTAACTTTTTTTTTCTTCATTAATCGGTCCCTATCTCCTTTGTCACACAATCAACAACAAACAACAACAACAACCTTATATTCGATTCACAAATACATACCCCAATAGTCCCTTACAGCTTCATTTTTTCTTCTTTAATGGAAAAAAATCTATCAATAACTTAAAAGAATCTTCTTCGCTCCCGCCATGAGAGATCTCTCACGATCCGAAACCGATTGAGTGATTTCGGATCTGGGCTTTGCTTGTTTGGATTGATCGATCGATAGATCAGTTAGCTCACGATGGAGCTGTTCGTGGTGGATCTAGAGCCCTATTTGGAGTTCTATGAATTCAGTGAAATCGATCCCAAAATCAAGCGTGCAAGCAGAACATTAATCGGCCCTTATCTCCTTACACAATCAACAACAAACAACAACATGAACCAGAGATTGCTGCGGAGAGAAGAACCAGGCTGCGGAGAGAAGAACCAGAGTTGCCAGAGTTGCTGCGGAGAGAAGAACCAGAGATTGTTGCGGAGAGAAGAACCAGAGATCGCGGAGAGAAGAACCAGAGATTGCTGCGGAGAGAAGAACCAATGATCGCAGAGGAGAGATCGCATAGATGAATTGAAGAGGAGTATGTTGGTGGAAGAGTTCTCGTAGAAGGAGTCCAAGTTTTGGTCAAAAATAGATTCGTTAGACCCAAAAATCTCGAATTTCCATCCCAAAATAAAAGAAAATAAATGAGGAAAATTAGGAGGGTGGATTTTTTTTCTCTATGCGGTTACAAGTGTATCAAACACCCAAAAAAACGGTTATACTAAAAAACAAAACAAATTTCCACGATTTTTTTCAATTTCTTTGCTATCAAACACACCCTTAATGTAAAGTTAGGAAAGCAATTGAAGAAAATTGGCCCTTCAGACAGACTTCCCTCAATCATTCCTAAAAAAGAATCATTCAATTCTAAATGTTGCTTATATCTGAGAGATGCTAATATTGATGTGTTTAGTTCTAATGATGTTAATTGTTTTATTGCTACTTGAATTCATCCTATATTCAAATATTTATATTTTTCTTTATATAATCTAATTTTTCTAGAGAAATTAATATTATTTCTTGACCTTCTTCATCTATTGATCTAGTATCTTCTTCAAGCTTAACTACAAAATCTTAATTTTTTGAAAATTGTGCCTTGAGTATAAATTTGTTTTGGATCTATTATTGGCATATCCTAATTTTGAAGGTCATTATAAGAAATTTTGCTAATATTTCTTAAATCTATTTTTGACTATATTTTTTCAAGTTTTAATTTATAGTCATTTAAGGTTTTAGAAAATGATGATGATTCAAACTTTGGAGTTGGATTTTTAATAAAAGAGCACCTTTTATTTTCTTAACTAATTCATTCATGCTTTATTTTTAGGGTTTTTCTAAGTTCAAACTTGGTCAACGATTTACTGCTAGTCTTACACTCATCGTTTCTACTAGACTTACGACGCGACTAGGAAAGTCTAAGCTTAACTCCCTATGAGTGAACAAGAGGAGAATTAATTGAAAAATAAAAGAAAAACTTTCGAACAAAAATCGCAAAGTTATGGTTTTAAATTTAAAATCTTTTTTTGAAATCATTTTGATAAGATATATGTATATTATTTTAAGAAATATATACTTACAATCGAGAGTAATTGAGAAAGTGATGGATGAATTGATGAATATGTAGAAACTTAGCTCTGATACCAATTTGGTGGAGGTGATGGATGACGATGCGAATATATAGACCAAGGATTTCTATTTTGAAAGCTAAAGGGATCAATGATTTAAAGTAAAATGCCAAAAGAAGTTTCAATTGCAGAGTTTAATATGAAGCAAAACTTTCGAATGAGGAGTTCCTCAGTCAATGCTGGTATTTATAACTAAAATTTACATAAGAATACAAGATCGTAGGCTATTTACTAGGATGCTGAAGTTATGGCTCACGACAAAAGATAAAAGAAAAGATGCACTATCTTGCAAAGATAATCCTACTGATAATACTTTAACGAAGACAAATAAAGCAAAGACGCATCATCAAGAAAAGATGATTTGAGACAAACTATTCACAATAATTAAAGTCCAATTAGCCCTTGGCGCGAAGGATCTTCAAAAACACGACATAACACGACGCATCTCGCTTTACTAAAGTTGATTCCTTATAATCTACGACGCATCTACTTTAAGAAAAGTAGATTTTGACATGATGACTCTTTTATCATATTACCAAGTGATAAGACTCAATGAATTTTGATGAGTCTTGATGGCATTACTGAATTTTGAAAGCTATATTTATTTAGACAAGTGTATTCTTGAGAGAGTGAATTATTGTCACTAGTTGATGGAGTGATTTGATGGAGTGATCTTGGACAACTATATTCTTGATTTTGATGGAGAATTATTGTCACTAGTTGATGAGTAATTGATTTATTGCAATTGCACCAGGCACAAAGAGCCTAGAGGCATGGGCCTGAATGATCGATTTTTGCATGGGCCAGAATAGGATTGATGGACATAGGTCTAGAGGCATGGGCCTGAATGATTGATTTTAGCATGGGTCTGATTAAAGTTTAACGAAATCAGAAGGCGTAGAACTAGCCCGAACTTCATAGTTGTTTCTTGATGTTGCAGATTAACTTTCTTCAACAAGTTTCAATCTTTCTTCCATTCATTGTAGATGCTGAAGGATTGTAGTAGCAAGATCTGGGGATAGCTGATTAGAGGAGGAATATGGTTGAATAGGTTTTTCTTCATTTTGGAGATTAGCTTTTTTATAGGTTTTAGGAGTAGATGGTGGTTTTAATAATAAATCTTGTGGAGTTATAGGAATAGATTTGTTCCAAATGGGAGTAAATTAAACTTCCTTAAGAGAATCAATATCAAATTTATCCAACCATTTAACATGAATTTCTTGGACTAAATAATGAGAAGTTATTCCGTTGCATTAGTGATATTTGAGTTGTTATAATCCCATTTAAGTATCCATGGAATGGTTTGTTTTCGAATGAATTGAAAAAAATGAAAGCCATTTTCTTATCATATAAGATTTTATCTTTTAGAGGTAGAATTTGTTTTATTGGACCAAATCTTAGCCACCATTCATGAAGAAACCATGCTAGGACAATGATTCGTACTGATTTTTTGAATGTAATATACCAAGAATGTCCTTCTTCTGATGGGTTTTTATAAAAAAGGACAACCCGTCACGCTTCGATATAATCATTATAACTTACATATAATAGAGGATGGATAGTCAAAATAGTCATGGATTGATAAGTGAATGGAGATTGCTTGATAACGCTCTGTGAGCCCATTCTTCCATACTAAGAATTTTCTGAATCTTTATTTTTGAATAAGCAATTTCATCAGTTCCTTCCTTTTTTATTATGTTCAAAAATTACAGCATGAGTTTATGAAAGAAGAGCTTCATAAAATTTCATTGAAACACGAGGTCTTTTAGGAATAAAGTTATAGGTTGGAGGCATGAGGGTTTTTACTTGATTTTCTAGTGTTTGCTCTAAGAGAGAATGCTAAAGAAGGATGACTGTATTTTTGACCATGAATGTGATAGGCAGAACGATCATCAGGTTTATTGTATTGATTGAATAAAGAAAAGAGTTTATTTACGTAGGAGGGTTTTTGATAAGTGAGGAAGGTTTTACGTTTATCTGCCATGATCTGTATGGAATGAATTTGAGGTGTTATGAGAAATTCTCGAGATAAGAAGGCTGGAAGAGAATTATTTTCTCCCTTAATCTATTCAATATCAAAATAAAAAATACTTAAAAGCACTTGCCATCTGACAAATATTTGTTTTGAAATTAGGTTTTTATATCTTCTAAAAGTATTTCTTTTGCAGATTTACAATCAACTCGTATAAAAGACTTTTGGTTTAAAATATATGATTGAAACTTCTGAACACTTAATACTATTGCTAATACTTCTTTTTTGACTGTAGCATAGTTTTTCTGAGTGTCATTCCATAGTTTTGGGGTATAACAAACTAATTGCTCGTTTCCTTGTTGAGGTTTTTGTAATAAAATATCATCATATCCCAAACCAGAGGCATCTATTTGAATTACTTTTGGATAAATAAGATTACCTAAATGAAGACATAGAAAAAACTTGATTTTAGACTCTATGAGTTGAATAGCCTTTGTATGAGCTGAAGTCCATTGAAATTTTACATCTTTTTTAAGAAGTTCTTGTAAAAGTTTTCTATCTTTATCTGAATCTTTATAAAAAATTGTTAAATAGCTAAGACAACATAAGAATCATTGTAATTGCTTTTTATCTGTAATTTGATCAGGAAATTTATCTGAAAATTCAATGACTCGATTTATGGGAGTTATGGTTTGATTTACAATTTTAAAACCTAAAACATTTATTGAAGTTTGAAAAAGTTATATTTTTCGTTGGGATAATACTAAACCATTAGTTATTATGATGTATTGGAATGTGTTTAAATATTTCTAATGTTGATCAAGAGATTTAGAAAAAATAAGGATATCATCAAGATAAACTAAAATGCATTCATGATGAGGATGAAAGATTTCATTCATCATTTTCTAAAATTTAGATGGAGCTTTTTTTAGACCAAAAGGCATAACATTCAATTGATATTGACCAAAGGGAGTGTTAAATGCTATTTAAAATCTATCATCTTTCCTAATCTGTATTTCCCAAAATCCATATTTAAGATCAAATTTGGAGAAGTAATTGAATTGGTAATTCTTTTTATTAAATCATTTTGTTTGGTAAAGGGTATCAAGACATTATTTAATGGTATATAATTTATTACTAATCAGGTGATTCATGTTCTAATTCTGTTGCATTTTCAACATAAAAAGTTGTACAACTCCTGGGGGATCCAGATGGTGTAATTAGCTTCTTTTGTAAGAGATCTTTTATTTCTTGATAACATAATTTTAATAACTATTCATTCATTTGAGATGGATTGGCTTTGCTAGGAATGCATTTTTCGTGGAAGTCATCAATATAAGGTAGAGATACTTGATCATTTCTGAGATCCCAAAATGCTGATGGAATATTCGAACAACATTTTTTTACTAAGTTATCATGAAAAGTTTTTATTTTTAATTAAAAAGAAGTGTTAATTATTTGATTTGTCTTTAGATTTTTAATTTCTGATTTCAAAAATCCTATGTGATTTTGTTTGTATTCTATTTGGTTTATGATTTGATTTAGATATCTATTCTTTGGTGGTGAAATAAAAGGAAACTCAATTTCTTTGCTTTCGATTAATGTTTTTATTCATTCTGTGAAATCGGAAAATGGTCGAGTTTTTTTGTAAAATTTAGGTTCCTATTGCATATCATGCCGGAGATCTTTTACAATGATGAAAGAAGTGGGTATACAAATATTATTTCTACAAATATGTGCAATTGAAATTTGAGTTTAATAATTGATTTATTTCCTTCAGCAGTAGAGATTATACTATAAGTTTTTCACGATATTTTAATGGAATTAGACATTCTCTTATGCAATTTAAGTATGCTCCTGAATCTACTAATGCATGACTTGAATGTCTGAAATCTTTTATTTTTAAAGTAATTAGGGTAAACCATCTTTGATGAGTATAATGAGGAAGTGTTTCTATAAATACGTCATTTTCATAAACTGAGAAATCTTCAGAGTTTATATTATTATCTTCTAATTATCATTCTATCTTTAAGAGACTTTATTTCTATTTTTAATTGATTTATTTCTTGTTGTAAAGAATTAATCATTGATTCTCTAGGTAAAGCTCATTTTTATTAACTGCTTTGAAAATGACTTGCATAGTATGATAATTACGATGTAAATCTATTTATTTGTGAAAATCAATTTTGGGATTAGGTTTTGATTCTTGAGATATCTTTCCTTCCTCTTTTCCTTTATTCACTATTTCATGTAAAGTATTTATATTTTAAAGTAGGATTTGCTATTTGTTTTCTTATTTTTAGAATTAATTCTTCATGTGCGGTCAATACATTTATTTCATTATCTGTATCTGAGGTAGAAGTTGAAGTACATGTATTCTGTATATTGTCTAAATATTGGCAAGAATCAATAAAGCTATTTTCTTGTTGGTTAACTTTTTTTATAATTTTTTAAATAATATTTATTAGCATAATGACGTGGTTTGCCACATTTAAAACATTTATTTGTTTATTTTTAGTAATATTATTCTTATTATAGATCATTTTATATTTTCACCATTTATTAGTCTTATAATAGGGTTCTTGATTATAATAATTGGAAAATCTTTTTAATCTTTTAGGATTTCTAGATTTTCTAGAATACTTATTTGCTTATGCATAATGTCCAAATTGATAAAAAAACCTTGGACTTTATATTTTGTTTTATTTTCTTTGTTTAATTGCTTTTTCAAATTTTATATCATTGCATATGGTTAGCCCAACTATTATGGATTGAATCAAATCTCTAAAGGTAAAACTATTATAGTTTATATTTCCTCCACTCTTTTATCTTAATAAAATATTTACTTTATCTGCAAAAGATGGTGGTAATCCTGCTATAAAACGTTCTTTCCGAAATGATGAATCAATATTAGATAATGTATATACTTTAGATAAAAGGTATCTTTATACCATCGTAAATCGCTTAATGTTCTCGCATCGTAAGCTTTGTAATTGTTCTCTAGTTTTCTCTTCCATATAATCTAAAGTTCCTAAAAAATGACATATTAGATTAGTACGTAGATATAAAACTCCATTTGGTTGTTCTTAACCTTGCTCATTTAAAACTGGATTGTTATTATGATCTCGTACTTCATCGAATTCATAATTTCTAATCGTTGTTTTGTTATTAATGAATAGTTCAACCAACCGTTCAATTGACCAAGAAAAATCGATTGTTATCACTCCAGCTTACATTGATTTTTGCACGATTAGCTAATCTGCATACTTTGGCATAAATCAACATATGTTGTAATACTTCTATTACGTGATATTCGATAACCCATCAATATTCCATTCATAAACATAATTTCTTTCAAATTTAAATTTTTTTGGTTGCATTTTCTTCTAATAATAAATCTACTGGACATGGTCTTGAATGTTTAGATTTTTTTACATTATAAGTTGGATGTCTTCATGGACGATGAATTCTTTAAATCTCTAAATCAGATGATATATTTGTATTTTTTGTTTATTCATCAATAGGATTTAATCCTAAGAATTCCTCTGATTGTTCTGATTGAGATTCATATATAATAAATTGGTTTTCTAAATTAGCTATTACTGGATATTTATCTTTTTTTGCTTTCTTTTTCTGAATTTATCTTTGATGTATTTAACTTAGATGGTATTATTTGTATTAGTTCATCTGAATAGTTTGGTTTAATAATAGGTAGAGATCCTAATGTATCTTTTAAGATAGGATGTTTCAAAATGGGTTCATGACCCTATTGTTTACTTGTATATGCTTCATTTTTTGAATTGGAATTTTTTGACAATGTAGATAAATAGACATTAGTAAAGTTATGTTGTTCTATAATATGATTTGAATCTTTTCTAGATCTAGGTTTCTCTTCATCAAAACTTCCCTTTAATGGGTCTGCTTTAATATTTTCAATTACTTTGATGGGAGTTAATGGTGGATGACCTTGAAAATATTTTCTCTTTTAGAACCTTCCCATATGGTGTTAATTTTATTAATAACTTTAGGACAAGAGTGTGTTAAATAATCAAAAAATTGAATGTTTTGTTTTGTTGATTGTACATAAGCAAAGTAATTTTCTCTAATAGTCGCTTCCGGAGATTTAGAACATAACTTGCAAAATATTGGGGTTAATGGATATGTAAGAAATTATTCTCTTAAATTTTTATAATCCATTTCAAGAGTTCCTTCATTTTCTGTTTTAATCATATTGATTTGATAATCAGTATAATCATTTATTGTAACATTATCATCTGTAGGTGTAACTGGATATGCAACATGAGTTGGAATTCTAGATGTGGATGCTCTAGCAGGTTGAGCTTCATATATAGATTCATTTTTCATACTAGGTATTGTTTAACAAGGTTTTCTGGATGCAGAATTTATTTCTACTAGCACATCTTCATGAGTTATTATTGTATGTATTTGATCATTTGTGTTATCTATAGGATTTGCTTCATTATTTGTATCCGATATTAACCAAGTTTTTAGTATATTAATATCTTTCCAACTTCATTATTTTCTACTTAAAACTTTATTTTGTATATTTGTTAAAAATAATGCAGATGTTCTTTTTTTTATAAATTAGTATATGCAACTGTTGGGATTATTGTATGCATTAATTTATAATAAATTCTAAAAACTACAACTACATTCGAACATATTCCTTTCCATTTTGAACCCTTGGGTATAAAGACTTAATGTTGATGTTTCATGTGCAAATTAATTATGAAGACTTAATGTAAAGTCAGGAAAGCAATTGAAGAAAATTAGCACTTCAGACAGACTTCCTTCAATCATTCCTAAAAGGGAATCATTGAATTCTAAATGTCGTTTATATCTGACATATGCTAATATTGAAGTGTTAAGTCCTAATGTTGTTAATGGTTTTATTGCTACTTGAATTAATCCTATATGCAAATATTTATATTTTTCTTTATATATTCTATTTTTTTCTGGAGAAAATAATTGTATTTCTTGACCTTCTTCGTCTGTTGATTTGGTATCTTCTTCAAGCTTAACTACAAAATCTTGACTTTTTGAAAATGAGCCTTGAGTATAAATTTGTTTTGGATCTATTATAGGCATATCCCAATTTCAAAGGGATTGCTCTATATCATTATAAGAAATTTCGCTAATATTTCTTAAATCTATTTTTCATGTTTTAATTTATGGTCATTTAAGGTTTTAGAAAAGGATGATGATTTAGACTTTGGAGTTGGATCTGATAATGAGAAGTTATTCCAAATTGGGATTGTAAGAAATATATCTTAATAATGGTGAATGAAATAGGGAAATGAAAGTATATCCTCAAATACCAATTTGGTGGAGGTAAAATCTTCGCAAAATCCCCGCAAGAATCCCCATGGGGATATTCAACGGTGAATGAAATAGGGAAATATTTTTTACCATAAGGATTCTCCATCTCCGTAGGGATTAGGCGGAAATGAGGATAAAGATGAAAGCTCATCCCCGCATGGGGAAGGTTATAGGTTGGGGGATATACAAAAAAATGTAAATTAGAAACGAAAATAGCAATGGAATTTAATTTTGTTGCTAATCAGAAATGGTTAGAGACGGAATTGAGATGAAAACAATCAGAGACGGAATAGAGACAGAATTAGAATCTGTTTCTAAAAAAATGGCATCGCCGAAAGATTTTTGTATTACAAACCCTCCCTCCTTGAATAGTCTCTCTGAACTCTCTCACTCTCTCCTCAAACGAACTATATATATATAAATATATATCTCTCCTCGAACGACCTCTCTATTACCGGTGGCTCAAAGAACTACTCTCTTCACCGGCGACTTAGCAACCGCCGTCTTCACCGGCTCTGCAACTCCTCAACTCTCTCTTTTTCCTCGAACTCTCTCTCCCAAACCCCGAATCTCTCGCTCGAATATTCACCATAGCAGCCATTGTTCATTGGCTCTCTCCAAATCCGATCTCTTCACCATAGAGGGCAATCACGGCGTTGTTGGTTGGAGATTGGAGAGCTAGTTTGGGAGATTTGTGTTGTTTGAAGAGATTTTGAAATGAGAGTTTAGATTTGGTGGGTTTTGGCGGTGGTGTTCGGAGTTTGAGTAGCTTTCTATCGTCGCCGTCGTAGAAGCCCTCTCTATCGTCTCGCTCTATCCGTCACTATCGTCTCGCTTTGTCTCTCGTCGTCCGCTTTGTGCCACGTTGTCGTCCGCCTGTGCCTCGTCGTCGTCTCTGCTCTGTGTCCCTTGTCATTGTCTACTTTATCATTCGCCGTCGTCTACTCTCGCCTCACCGTCGTTTGCTCGTATGTCATTGCCGTCGTATTCTCTATCCTCACCTCTCGTGCCTCGCCATCGTTTGCTCGGTCCCTCGTCGTCGTCTGCTCGTGTCTCTTTTCGTAGTCCCTCATCGACGACCATTGTGATCAGTTTAGGTTCAATGGCTTTGTTGTACTTGATTTAGTGTTTAAGGTTTGTTGTGGTGGATGAACTGGGGATTACTCAAAGGACATTAACGATCAATATTGATGGTTGAATTAAAGCTTATGAGAACTACTCATAAACTTATAAACTCAATCTAACAAACTTATACATGAAACTCAATCCAACTAATATTTAGTACGAGATTATTTAATTTGACACGATAATTCAATGACAACTATAACAATGGGATTTCAATTGGAATCGGTGACTTGAGATGAGAGATTTAAAATTAATGTTAAGTTGTCATTTCCATTAACAAAACATTAGTTATCTCAATCTTTGTTAATTATACTTTCGTGTATCTCGATCCTTTTAAATTTGTTGGATTTGCTTTCACCAAGTGAAATCCATTTTCTATTGCCACCATGTAAGAAGTGAAGCCTAATTAGCTACTTCTTTGATGATCTATAAGTACTATCTAAAAATACTATTGATGTTCCATTCCAGCTTCCTTCAATGTTCATTGACATATTTTATGATTTATGCAACATTTTTGTTGATCAAGTCATAGATGTTAAGTATAAATAGATGCATATATACTTAAAGAAGTTATAAGGCTTGTAGAGATAACTAAACAAGAACCAACCCCACTCCCCCACCCAAACTATAGTGCTTTGAAATGCAAGAGCTTAATTTTAAATGATCGTCATTGCAAAAAGTTCACTTGGAATACTATCATTAATCTAATGTTCCTTCAATGTTCATTGCCAAAAAGTTCACTTGGAATACTATCATTCTATTCTTGAATATTTTTTTCGCTTCACGAGAGGTTGCTATTTCAAAATAGGCAATAATCTTCATTAAGATAACTATATATGTGGTTAAGAATAAAAACAAATCGACATGGTCGATATTAGCTTGTCAATGATAGTTGAATGTGAACAAATGACATAAAGCAATTAAGAGCATTAATTTAAAATATCTACAAGTTAAACTAAGTATCATAGTCTTTAATCTAGTTACTTCATGACATGCATTAACATGGATAAGGACATTGTGGGTACTGGTGACTTGGTTGCTTACTCGTCAATCCCTTATGTAGTTGTTGTTGTTCTTGATTCCAAGCTCTATTTTTGTTGGTGACTTGGTTGCTAACTCGTCATCTAGCTCAAGTGATTAACTTCATACCAAACTTATAATCGAGTTGTCCACTTATTGGTAAAATCAACAAATTATATAAGTTGATTGTATTAACTAGATACATAGTCAAGTCCTAGCTAGTGTGGAATGTAGGAAACATGAAAGTTATAATTCCCTTGCATCCTACCTACTTACTAATCCACTTTGCAAGTAATTGCTTATACCTTTGATCTTTCTATGCAGGAAGACGTATATCGAAAGTAGAGTTCTCGAAATCACAAAAAGGAGCAGTTAAGCTTAAGGTACCCCTTTTAAGAAAATTAATTTAATGCTACAATTGTATTGTTACTATTATGTGTGTTTGTGTGTTTTTCTTTTCTTTTCAATTTTGGTACTGAATTAATGTAAAATACAACGAAATACCTAAAATTCATGGTAACAATAGTGGAAAAGAAGATTTACAATAATGTGAATAGATGTAATTTAAGCTATAACCGATTTGAATGTTTTCGAGGGCTCGTAGATGTGCACAGGAGAGAATTGTTTCAACTTGTGTAAATTGTGAAGTCTGTGGTAGCCACCATTGTTTGATCTTATAATTAAACTAGTTGATCCATGCTAACTGATGGCTTGATTTTCAAATCATTTAGATCCATTTTTTGATTTGTTGAAATTAGATTGTGAAATGGTTGTTTTTTCTATATTTCTCTAGATTCTTTCAATGTTATTCCATTGTTTGATTTGTTGAATATTAATAGTTCTTCAGCTGGTATGGGATGTTTGACGGGTTGATAAATAAGGTGAAATAATGTGAAATCAAGTTTTTGAGCATTTGCAATGCATGGTTTCTTTTGTGTCACCTTAATAGTTTCAAGTTGTGATGTAGCATCAAGTTTCAAGCACATGTTATTTTTTCTTCCTTTGTTTGTTTTCGAGATTTGTGCTCTATCTTTTAGTATTGTTGATGCTTTCATTGACATTGGATGTTTGTTGAAAATGAATTACTAGGAGCTTTGATCATATATGGTATTTATATGTCGCTTATGACTTATGAGTTATGATCTCTTAAACTCCTTGCTGCTTTTATTCTTACGACCAAGTATCCTACTCTGTTTGGTATCACTCCTAGAACAAAATTGAAGCCACAAACATACATGAAATTAGACATATTTTTCCTAATATTAGGAGTATTAAATTCAAGTCACAAACATACATGAAGTTAAAAATCAACAAATGTAAGGTTTGTTTTGTTTTATGTTATTTGTATCAAACCACCTTTATTTAATTCATACAAACAAAGCTTTTTGTCCATGTAGTTAGTGAGGCTCTCAGATTCCCCATTCTACTAAATTGTGTAAGTTGGACACACAAGTAGACTTGTACCGTCGTAAGTTATTAAACTAGTTGACTAATTTAATTGCATAATTACAATAGGAATGTCGTCAACAAGTCGAGACTAGATGTACAACAGTCTCGACAACGGCTTCGTTCGAATTGAATCCGCGGCGAAGGTTAAAGAATTCATAGCATTTGCTAAGCAACATTCTCCTACCTACCAAAGTGAAAGGAAGATTAGATGTCCGTGCAAATATAAAAAATGTCGACTTGTACCATACCTGGATGTCGAAACGGTTGAATACCATATATGTAGGTACAGATTCGTTATGGGATATCACTGTTGGTACGAACACGGTGAGAATTGAGATTAAAAGCCGCCAAACTTATACCAATTTGATAACCATATTGATGATGCTGATGGGGGAGGTTTTGATAAGGCAACTTACCACGAGATGCTACACAATATGGCAGGTCCAAGTTTTAATTGGAATCATGCGGAAGAATCACCAAACCGCCAAGCACACCAACTATATGACATGATCGAGGCTAGTAGCGAACAATTGTGGCCGGGGTGCGAAACCATGACAAAGTTGTCCGCAATGGCAAGATTACATGCGATCAAGTCAGAACACCATATCTCTGAACGAGGGTATAATGAAATCATAAAATTCATGAAGGATTGTTTGCCAACTGACAGTTCATTGGTTGAAATTTTTATGCCACTAAAAAACTAATGCGAGGTCTAGGTCTTCCAGTTGAGAAAATAAGTTGTTGTGAGGACCAATGTATGATTTATTGGGGAGTCGACTCTGAATTGACATCATGTAAATTTTGTGGAAAATCACGATACATTGCACATCGACGAGGGTATAGAAGGAACGCCAAAAAATGCACTTGCAAAAAACAGTTACTACTTCCCTATAGGCCCTCGATTGCAACGATTGTATGCGTCTGAATCAACTGCAAAACATATGCGGTGGCATGAAGAGCATTCCGCGCTAGAAGATGTTATGCAACATTGTTCTGATTTGATTGCTTGGAGGCATTTTAATGATGTCAACAGAGACTTTGCCGCCAAGGTTCGGAATGTTCGTTTAGGGATGTGCACTAATGGCTTTCAAGTTTTTGGGATTTCAGGAAAATCGTACTCTTCATGGCCTGTAATTTTGACTCCGTACAATCTTCCACCATCGATGTGCATGAAATCTGAGTTTAAGTTCTTAACGGTTATCGTTTCTGGACCGACAACCCAAAACAAAAAATTGACGTGTTCCTTCAGCCGTTTGTGAAAGAGTTGCATGATTTATGGAACAACAGGGTGATTACTTACGACGTTTCCACAAAGAAGAATTCTCGTATGCGAGTGGCCCTTTTATGGACTGTAAGTGATTTCTCTGTGTATAACATGTTGTCTGATTGGAGCACACGCGGTAAGATGGCTTGTCCATATTGTATGGAGGATACAAATACCTTCCAATTGCGAAGTGGTGGAAAGACATTGCGGTTCGACCGTCACTGTCGTTTCTTGTCAAAGAACTCACCATTCAGGAAAGACAAAAAAAAGTTTCTTAAAGGCAAAATGGTACTAAACGACGAACCGCCCATTTTGCTATCTGGTGAAGAAATTTTGGCAGAAATTGAATCATTGGGCTTGATGAAGGTGACGGAAATCAGAGCTAATTTTGTGAATGGGATGATAGCTAAGACTTCGGGATGGAGAAAAAAAGCATTTTCTGGGACTTGTCGTATTGGAAGACAAACTTGATCCGACACAACTTAGATGTCATGCACATCGAGAAAAATATTTTTGACAACATATTCAACACTATTATGAGTGTACCGGGATGCAAAAGCGAGACAAGATATTCGTGAATATTGTCACCGACCTTCTCTACATATTGATTTAGTGACAAATACTTACATCTTTGGATGCTATGCTCTCGATACATCAAAAAAGCAAAAATTGTGCGAGTGGGTTGAAAAGTTGTGTTTTTCCAACGGCTATGCTTCAAATCTTGATCGATGTGTGGATCCAAAGAAGTTGCGACTGTTCGACATGAAGAGTCATGATTGTCATATTTTCATGCAACGCTTGATACCAATTGCATTCTGAGTCTTTTTTTTTTCAATCCCTAACTGCGAAAAGTATCAGTCTCAAAGATATAGAGATTTTAGAGCCTGAAATACCTAAAATCATTTGCAAGTTGAAGAAAATATTCCCTCAAAGCTTCTTCGACTCTATGGAAAACCTACCAATCCACTTGGCTTACAAGGCCTGTCTGGTCACTCCAGTTTAATTTCGGTTGATGTATCCATTTGAGAGGTAATATTTTGAGTTCCTGGAGTTGTTTTCCCATTTAATAAAATTTTAAATTAACATTAACTAAACTTCGATAGGTACCTTAAACATATGAAAAAAAATGTTTGGAACAAAGCGAAAGTTGATGGCTCGATGTGTAATGCTTATTGGTTGAATAAGTCACATCATTTTGTTCTCACTAATTCGAAGATCGCGTTTTTACGTTGCACGACAAAGTGCAACGAAACGAAGATGTATCGGGCCCACAATTTTTACTTATCCTGGTCGACCCTTGGGCAAGTCAAAGGAGCGGTACTTAACAGAGCAGGAGTATAATGCCGCTCATTCGTACATATTGCTCAATTGTCAAGAGATCGCTCCTTACATCTAAGAAGAGGCACAACACAGACCCCAGGAACCGATATACCGACTGAACCTCATGGACCGGCCACACGAAGGGGTCGAGGAGGTCGTGACGGTCGAGGTCGTGGGTCGGTTCTTGTCCTATCGATTCCGACTTCTCGTTCACTCGATCATGAGTTACATTCAGCGTTACCTTCGACTTCCATCCCATTCGCGTCGTTTGTACCATCGACATCGTCGTCTAGAACCATACCAAATCGCCCATTGCAATCACCATCGGCGACATCGAGACATGACACTCTTGTACTGACGATGCCTAGGCCTCCAGCCACTGCATCACCAACAACATCCCCATCCTATGAGGGCAGAGCAGGCTTGCGGGTTACAGGTGCTCCGCGAGCACCTCAGAGGACAAGGATCGAGCCCCCTCATGTGTATAGGACCCCGATCACACTGATTGCGAATAATATGTAAGTTTGTATTTGATTAATTAACATATTTCTAATTATCCATGTAAACTATTAAATAAGTTTTTAAGATGTTATGCATTTTAATGAAACACAAGGAATTGCATTCTTCTCATTCTTGTGCACGGAGGATGACAAAAGTTTTCAAGAGATGATTCCAGAAGGGTATTGTTGGAAATCGGTACCGAATCATCATAAAGACCACTATTGGTGTCAATGGCAGGTACGCAAGACTAATAAACGTCTTAGGATTTATACAAGTTTTCCAATGTCTTATAACAATTGCACTCGCCATTTTACAGGTATATTTTAGATGGGATGACACAATTCACGAGGATCTCATTCGTGCGGCATACGACACGCATGCGGGCACCGATACAATGCATTGACGCATAAGTTAAAAAAGAATCGTGTGCGACCAAACTTTATTACGATGTGGCGTAAAGGAGATACTTGAGTACTTGGGAGAGTGAGGACTTTCTTGCCGCTTTCTAGGCAGCATCTATGAATAAGAACACTGAGGTCGAAGGACCTGGGACTGGACCCTCGAATCACGGTGGTGGCTCGGTGTCTTTTGTGACTACCGATGAAAGATTGGTAAGTGTTTTTATACTCTTGTTTATTTTTTCATTTCTACACTTGTTCACTATGCTTGTGTTTGCATTTAATCTTTTTTTTTTAATTTCTTACACATTGATGCTAGTTTAACTCACTTACATTGTACAAATTTCATTCATTTCAGTTCATTTCACTTCTATGCAATTGATTTGTGCTTGGCGAATATAAGTGCGCCGACCTATTAGTAATTGACATATTTAACATTTTTATAACTTTTATATGAAGACTAATACATCCGAGACGCCACCTACCGTAAATGAATTGTATTTGCATCTCCACACCGTAAATCACGACGGAGTGACATTTGATAAGTCGGTATTTATAGGTTTTTAGTAGTCTATTTTAGTATATTTAATAATATTTTTTGGTCATTTTTAAGTAAAACGGAGTGCTCGGTTGAATTCGTGGCGGAAAATTATTCAAAATTGAGTATTTACTTGCAGTGATCGGATGCTGGACAGTTTGCCTCGAATTACGCGTTGTGCGGTGGGTCGAATAGCCGACAGTATATTTCAGCCAATAAGGAGCTGCCACGTCAGCCAGAACATACCACGGCATACACCGCCATTCTTTCTTCTCGCACAGATTCCATCGACCTGCCTCGAGATACGTGCCCACACAAGCTCCCAAAATTTCGGTGGTTTTTCGCGTGACTCCAGCGTGCGTCCACGTGGCGAGCTTTCATTCGTCTAGCGCGTCACAAGCAAGGGGTTCCTCCAATCAAATCGTGCCACGTAGAGCTGAGTCATCCTCTCACAACGAAAACGCAATGATTTTGGCAAATCATGCGACGCCAAATCAACAGTGGTGACAGAGGCGGTCCAATAAGGTGTTGACACGTCAGCACGACGCAGAAAAATAGCGAATTACGCTGTGACACATGGCAGAGTCCGAATTTTGAGCTAAAAACACCCGTACGATGCTCCTCGACGCACGAGTCACGTCCCCAACCCCTAAAATTAGTATTCGAGACTAATTTGGAGTATTTTTATATATTAGGAACCTAGGTATTATTTAGAAAACAACCAATTATTATTTTTTTAGAGAATTACTATTAGTTTTTAGTATGGATTTTTGAAGATGATGTCCGGCTAATCAATTTCTTGCCTAAGTAGAAGGGGAAGCAAGTCGGGATCATGGATTCATAGCATATTATGTGATATCTTTTATTTTATTATTTAATTAATTTAATTTCTCATATTTCCTTGTTGATTTTAATTATTATGAATTTAGATCTAGGGTATGTATATGGTCAATGCATACTTTTAGGTGGACAATCTATTGTTATTTGGAGTATTAGTATCCGTGTAATTGTGCTTTTAGACCAGTAAAGTAACAAACATTCACCCGTTTTCCATAAAACCCTTTCGGTGCTTGAGTGTGCAACAATTGAATCTAGGTTAAATCGGGAGCGGATGCGATCTAGTTATTTAGGATTAGTGTTCCTACGGACCCATATTATCATGCGGTTAGTGTGTTAAACCCGATTGGCGGACGTCTAGGGTTATACATTAATTAGGGAAGTAGTTAGTGGAGGACGTTCTGGCTATCGAGATTAGGGGAACTAGGAATTTATGGCAAATGTTGATTTTCTATAGCTAATATAGGAGAATTTAAATTAATAACTTTTTGGGAAAGATTGAAGACCATGATTGCTATTGAATCTTGATTCTGATTTGTGGAGGTTGCGAGGGTTAACCAGGTCATTTCGTTTCAGTAAATATGAAATTATTAGAGTGCCAAAATATAAGTTTTTTTTTCCTCAAAAATTTCAACATAAGTGTACATTAGGTCCAATTAAGACCAACTTTACAATTTCTACTACACACCCTTGAATCTTTTTTTTAGAGGCCCGCTAAGGGCACCGCACCATTTCATGAAGGCACCCAACTTATTTGTAAAAATTCCAAAAAAATGGAAAAGACCATTTTGCCCCTGTATATATATTGATGCAAACCCCACAAACCATTTTTACAAAGAAAAAGGGGCACCCCACCACCAAGCTTAAACCATAAAGCAACATTGCGTTTTGCGAGCGTTTATCGACTCTTGCGCATTGACATCATCCGACAACGAGGTAACAATGTTTGACAGCCATATGATGGTTTGTTGGAACTGTTAAGTTGAGTAAAACCGTGAAAATGATGATTTGTTTGTCAATGTAGGGTTTGGTAATTTTCTCAAATCTGAACTTGTTTGCAGTATATAATGGAGGATTGTACTGCTACGGTGCAAGAGGAGGTTGAACTTGAGGTAATTTTTCAAATTTATTGTGTTTTTTATGAGGTTATCCGAAGTTTCTGTCGATGTGCGCGATTGTTTCGGCCTCGCAGGACCGAGATGTATAGTAATGTCTCGGTCATAGAGGACCGAGAGGTGTACGTAGGTCACGGTATGGTACGACCGAGAGTAGTCAGTAACTCTCAGCCGTACGTGAGAGAGACGCTGAATAAAGTATCGGACCTGTACAACCGAGAACCTAATTTTTGGGGGTTTTTGGTGATTGTGCTGTACATTTTGGTTGATTATAATGTTACAATGTTTGTATTGCAGGTAATGTCAGTTTCTACCTTATTTCCAGACTACATGGACACGTTTACACCTTGTAGGCCATTCCCGTCTAGAGAAACGGCTATTTCATGGCTTCAAATGATAGGCCATGAGAACATGTTTGTGCTAGTGACAAAACACTCTGATGCCGGGGGCATTAAGCGCAGGGGAAGGGTGAAACTTGCGTGTGAGAGGTCTGGGACATATAGGGGAATGTCTCAGAGAGTAGGGAAAGGGAAAGCGGCCAAGATTTCTTTGAAATCAAGAAATGATGAAGAAGAGGAAAATGCGAGGACTCAAACTGGTACGAAGAAATGGGGATGCCCTTTCCTTATCAACGTAAAGGAAAATGTTGACTCCTTGCGGTATGTCACTGTTATATGTGGGAGGCACAATCACGACCCCGTAAAAAACTTGGACGGCCATTCATTTGTCGAGAGATTGGATAAGGGGAGCAGGAAGTTGTGGTGCAAATGACAAAGGGGAATGTGAAGCCAAGAGACATCATAAATACGTTGAAGCAAAGAGATGTTAGAAACTTATCGACAATGAGGACAATATATAATGCAAGACAAAAAGTCTGAAATGAGGATGCGGGTGGGAGGACTCAAATGCAACAAATGTTGCACATCTTGGAGAAGAATAAGTGGATGTCCTGGCATAGGAAGCATCCCGTTACGAATGTTGTCACCGACTTATTTTGGTCACATCCCGACTCAATAAAGTTGCTAAGGTGTTTCTCATCAATAATTTTGATGGATTGCACGTACAAGACAAATAGGTACCGAATGCCTTTGTTGGAGATTGTTGGCATCGCTTCTACGCACTTGACGTTCTCCGTTGGGTTTGCATTCATATCATCAGAGAGTCATGCGAATTATGTTTGGGCAGTTGAGAACTTGAGATCCATATTGGATGGGTGGCCTAAACCTGACGTGTTTGTTACCGATAGGGACTTAGCCCTTATTAGTGCCATAGAAGAAGTTTTTTCGTCATCGGGCCTGCTTCGGTAGGGCCGAATGTGGCGGTTGTACCGGTTGCGGTCGCCGGAGTGGTACTCGTGGTGGTGGGACCTATACTCCTCCCCGAAAGGAAATTGACGATAGCACTCGCCATTGTCCTCGCAGACTCAAGTGTACACAACTCCGGCTGGAGGTCCATCCATCGCAATGCCGCGTCCAACGCACGCCTATTACGCTGAAGAAAATAATCGGGTTAGTGTTAATGTAAAACATATCGGGATGAATAATACATGCATAACACATATAACCATTTCAATACCTCTAGTAGCTTGTTGTCTGCGATGGTTGTGGCGACCATGTCATCGTCCTCAGTGCTCGGATAGGTGATCACGGGATGAGACACTTTGAGGAACCAAGGCAGGTAGTCTGGTGTAGCCAAAAACTCGAATTATGCCTTGTCGCCACGAACTTCAGGAGCCAACAAATGGTTCCTCCATCGCTCCCAATTGCGTGCACAACTCCATTTTCCCTGAAATTCACATATGGGTCCCAAGCGACCTAATCAAAATGCAACGACCATTGTTAGCAAAAAAAAATTACAAAAACATCAATCATCACAGGATATGGATAACCATCTCACCTCACTTGGGCGCAACCTATCCAAGGTTCTCCTAATGGACCCGAGCTTGTCAGCATTCGTCACGGTCTCGTGCTTTTGAATCCATCTGCAGACACAAGGTTGCACGTAGTCCATGTATTTCGCATTGGGTGTGGCGAGACCAAATTTGAAATGGTCGTACACTCATCCCTACAAATACATACAATGTTAGTTAGTCCACAAATGCAAGTTGGCGTAATTAATATACATCAACAAATTAAGTTTATTTTATAACAAACCTCAAGCAATGTGAGGTACCCAGCAATCTGAGACACTTGCACTCTCGTGGCAGACCTCAAGTGTCGATACAAGTAGGCCAATGCAGCTGCACCCTATGCGTACTTTCCCACGTCGTCCAAGTCTTCAAGAAGCTTCGGCAGCGCGATCGACACCCGAGACCCACTCTTATCGGCAAATAGAGTGCAGGACAAAAGATACAACAGGTACGCTCGGGCGGTGCATTCCATAGGAGGATAATTTGTGGGTCTCGAACTAGCTTTGGGGCACCATCGACTCTTCAACCAACATTTGCGCACTGTGAGCCCCTTGCTGATATTCACCTCCTCCTCAGCCTCCTCGACGCTAACCCCAAGTAGGTTCGAGACCATCTTAATAGCGTCCGAGCGAGATTCCTCCGTATACCTCGCAAAGTTCTCCACTGTCACAACTTTGCCCGTCACAGGAATCTTCAGGAGGACGCTCACATCCTCTAATGAGATAGACATTTCACCAAAAGGTAAGTGAAATGTGTTCGTCTCAGGCTGCCACCGCTCCACAAATGCAGAGATCACCTCCTTGTTGGCCTTGCGGTATGAACAGTCTATCAGCGTATTCAACCCGGAACGCTGAATAATCATCTGAAGTCCCACCGTGTCAGGGTGGCACGACTGTAAATCACATTCTTGTATCTGAGCTCCGTGATTGATACACTTCAGAACGGGCCGCTCCTGCAACAAAAAAATACATCTCGTCATTTTGTGAAAACCATGAGTATTAAGTTACTCCGTTCAATGAAATTGAAATTACCTCATTGCTCCAAATCGATAATGCGATATGATCCTTAAAGCTCTTTAACAACGCCTCGTCTATAAGACCACCGAGGAAAGGAGCACGGACTTTAACAGGCACTTCTGCCTCTCCTTCATTATGGGCAGCTCCACCACTACTACACCCGTGTACATTACGATCAGTTTCTGTCGTATTCCCCCGCTGATGAGTCACTGCTACTAGACTCCGATGCATGCCCTTCCTCTTCCCCTCGGGCAACAACTAGATCCTTAGGTCGCCCAACAACGATGTTCGAATCCTCATCGTGCGATTGTAACCTTGCACGATTTCCATCTACCTTCGCCTTTCCCTTAACATCCTCATTCTCCTTCTCTTTCTCTTTCCGGTCACGATGTCTTTGTCGGGGTCTCCGCCACCTCGCCTCCGGTTAGGCCTCGACACCTCGACACCACCTCTTCCCTAGTCACCGGTGCCTTCGAACGAGCCATACCTAAAAACAAGACAACATATAAGCGCATGGAACATAACCCAAAAAAAGGTTCAAATTCATCCATTTCGATGTCTTGGTCAAGCGTGTTCGTGAAACAACCAATATTTTCGGTCACCCCGGACCGACAAGGAGTCAAATATCTCGGCAGTGTACAACCGAGACCAATTGAAAGTTCTCGATTGTACACCACCGACATGGATTGACCGATTCAATTCGCCTCACTCTCGTCCTATGCCGACCGAGGCAACTCTAGCCCTCTCGACATTGTACAACCGAAAGTAGGAGCGCATTCTCGGTGGTACACCACCGACACCACATTACCTATCACTAATTGTAGGTCTCGTCATGTCTCGGCCGAGATAACTGAAGTATTCTCGACCATTCGTAACCGAGACACTGTGAGCTCTTCCGGCCTTCGTGGCCGAGACGGCGAGTTGCCAAAAATTTTCCTTCTGTTTCGGCCATGCTTGGCCGAGACAGTAAACACATTCTCTGGCCTGTGTGGCCGAGAAGCGCGATTTCCCAATTTTTGAACCTTTGAACAAACCGCCACACACATTACAACTACTCTATCAAATGTAACTTAATTATACTATAAACGTACCTTCAAACAATCGATTGCGCGCAAAATTTGTGTGTTTGACGATATTCAAACGAGCCCTAATTTGGAGACGAAATCTGCTAAGACCCCGACCCTACAAACTGCAAAAAATTCCTACAACGAAGGAGAAACACACGGCGACAGACGAAAAACACGATTTCGGGGATTCCTCTCACTGGTCGGTTGAAAACTAATGGATTCTTCCACAAGGAGTTCGGTGAAGATGGTGGTGGGGTGCGAGAGGTTTGACCGAGGGGTATTTTGAGTATTTCGGGTCTAATTTTTTGGTGCCCCGTAAATTGGTTAGTGCCCACATTAATCGGGTGCCTTCATGAAACGGTCAATCATGAATGCACCCTCTTATTGAGGGCACAAATCAAATTACCAAGGGCACCCAAAAATTAGGCCCGAAATCCCAAAAATACCCCTCGTGCAAAATAGAGGCACCCCACCATCGTCCTCTTGAGGCACCCCACCACCGTCCTCTTGCTTGACTTGCCATACTTCTCCTCAACGAACCAGCTAGCAATCTCGAATCTCGCTTGTCTTCGTTCCTCTCCGTCTCTCTCCGCTTGTTGTAGGACATTTTTCGAGTTTGAAGGCTCCGAGTTTTGATTGATTTCGTCTCCACATTAGGGCTCGGTTCAAGTTTTTCGTTCACACACTCAAGTCGTGAAATCGATCGTTTGAAGGTACGTTGATAGTCTAATTAAGTTGCATTTGGTAGAGTAGTTGTTATGTTTGTGTGGCGGTGCATTTAATGGTGCATTTATTGGAAAGTCGTGGTTCTCGGCCACACAGCCGAGATTTTGTTTACGGTCTCGCCAAGCATGGTCGAGACCGAGGAAACTTTTGAAAACTCGTGGTTCTCGGCCGCCAGACAGTGCCAATATAGTTTACACGTCTCGCAACGAATTGCCGAGAGTTATATTGTTATCTCGGTCACCACTTCACGAGAGCAACCATTAGTGTATAGTTTATGTTCTGTCGGTGTTGTACAATCGAGAGTGTAAGATAGATCTCAGTTGTCCATGACCGAGACTTTTATTGTCGTCTCGGTCACCACATCACGAGAGTAAGTCGAAGTGTATAGTTTATGTCCTATCGGTGATGTACAACCGAGAACGTAGCATTTCTCTCGGTTGTCCATTACCGAGACTTTTATTCCTTTCTCGGATGATGTCAAGACGCAAGAAACGATACACGCTCGGCAAACACAATTGTGGCTTTATGGTTCATTTCTTCCTCAAGGTGGTGGGGTGCCCCAGTTTTGAGTTGCAAATGGTTTGTGGGGTTTGGGTGTGTATATATGAAGGGGCAAAATAGTTTTTTACATTTTAGATTGGGAAATGAGAAAAATAATGGGTGCCATCATGAAATGGTAGGGTGCCCATAGCGGGCCTCATTTTATTAGTTGAAAAAAAAATGTTATTAAGGGTATTTATAGAATTTCAATTATTTACGAGAATATGATAACTACTCACTTTGAACTGTATGATTATCCTTTGGTAAGTTACGAATTCTTGATCGCAATTCAAAATACATGCTTAATTTGTGAACTTAATTAATTGTTACAAATAACAATTGTAAATCGAACACAAGTACATTATATCAGTATTGGATAGATATGGTGGCGTTTTAGAAAGTTTTAAGGGTTAATAGATAAGTGTATTATCCTCACATGCCCACCGCCACGCATGAACGCACACGATTAGTTTGTACATAAATAGTAGCACCATGGATCATTTAACCGATCAAGATTTCTACGATTCTAGTAGTCATATATAATCGTTCTTCATAGCTCCCGTTTCTCTTATTCTTCATCAAGTTAAATCAATATGGCAATGTGTTCAGTTCTTGGTGGTTTAAGCTCATCAGAAGATGTTCGTCTTCCCTGCGGTTACGTGTTTGCTCCGACGGATTTCGAGTTACTCCATCACTTTCTTCTTCCCAAAACACTAAACCCCGGCATCAAATTCGAAGAGATTCACGACCTCACCAATAGCATCATCAATTATTTACCCGACAACCTCACAAGTAAGAATGTCGATCGATCGATATATAGTAGGGGTGGACAAACCGCGGTTTGATGGTGAAAACCAAAAAATCGCGACCAAACCGAGGATTCACGGTTTGGCCGATTTGCAAACCACCACCAAACCGCGAACCACCAAAATCGCACCCAAACCGCCCGCGGTTTGCGCGGTTTGGTCGGGGTTTGGTTTCATGATTTTCATGCGACCCATTTTCAAAAAAAAAAAGAAAAAAAAAACAATCATGCATATTACATACCATAAAGTCCATACATGTTTAATGTTCAATTGTTCATAAAAAATTCAACATAAGATACACCAAAACATATATAACCAATCATTCACCAAAAAGAACTCGATCAAAGTTAGAAATCCAAGTTCATCTCAAAAGTTACAACAAAAACAAATAGATTAAAATAAATAAATGTTGGGTATTTACCAAAATACCATCGGTTTGGTGAAATCGCGATTTTTTTAAATGAAAACCGTGACCAAATCGCGATTTTTTTTAAATTTTTTAAACCGCCCCCAAACCGCGAGTTCTAAAAACCAAACCAAACCAAACCATGTTGTTTACACGGTTTGGACGGTTTGGCGATTTTTCTAAAACCATTACCCACCCCTAATATATAGTTGCGTGCATCAGTGCATGCATGATAGTGTCATTGTCTTGCTTGATTATATATAATGTTCCTTTTTTTTTGTGTCCGTCTTTGTGTAAAGCAATAGTCAGTACTACTCACTAGTGTTAGGGTTAGGGTTAGGTTTAGGGTTTGAAACTCATGCATGCAGGCATGAATATACAGGGTTCTTTTTTTTTTTTTTTTTGCCCAAATAATTAAAATATAAGTATTTACATTGATTCTTGGTGCAGGTTTGTACGAGAGAAAGAGAGCAAAAGAATGGTACTTTTTCAGCTCTATAACCAAGAAGCACAAGAATAGCAGCTCTAGTAGATGTGATAGGCGCATTGTTGATGAGAGTGGATATTGGAGAGCCTCGAATAAACAGAAGGATGTTCAAGGATTGGGAAATAGGAGAGCATTGAACTTCTTTGAAGAAAAAAACATCAAGACCGATTGGATCATGCAAGAATACGTTTTGGCTCCGCAACATCACTCACACGAAAAGGTAACTATGCATACATAAGTGATTATTCTTTCTTATATATTAATTAATCTAGCTCGGCAATCAATAATGCACATATTAGAATTTTTTGTCGGACATATATATTCACTACTATAACATATACATCTAAATATCTTAATTGTATTAAGAGTTTTTTTTAAAAAAAGTCCTACGTCCCGGATCGAATAATTAATCTCATATAAAGTAGTATGCATGCATATACAATTATGTATTAGTGCATATACTATTGTAATGATTTAACTTATAAGAATTGTTGTTGTACTGTATAATTTGCTAATTGTTTACTATTTACCATACAGTTTGAAGATTACGCTCTGTGCAAGATCTACAAAAGGAGAGACAAAGCTAATACTAGTACTAAAACCAACACTACATCAACTGTCCAGCAAGTTGATCATCATCAATTGGATGTTGGTGCCCAAGAAGAAGGCATGGTGAACTGCATGGCGCCACATCTACTTTCTTATTCTTGTGGAGATCATGTCAATTATGATACTGTTGTTCTTGAGGAAGCTGCCATGGTGCCTACCATGAATATTAGGCATGCCCATGATGATCAATGCATCAATGTTGAAGGCATGTCCACGAACGAAGCCGCCATGGTACTACCAGTGCTGCCTTACTATTCTTGTGGAGACGTCAACGAGGATCAGTTAGTAACCATGCCTGGTGCTGCTCAAGAAGCCACGACACCAATGATCAACAACCTGCAGGATCAGCCATTAGTACCATTCATGGCTACCAACAATGCCATCGCGGACGCAGACATGGGAGTCGACAGTAGTGGCACCACTAGTTGTTTTGATGATCATGAGGATATAGATATTGAATCATTCTTATTAAATATGGACTGTGACATTGATAATGAAGAATTCATGGCTATTATCGAAGCCGCCTACAGCAATACTGATACAGCGCCGAATGCTAGAGCGGACGTTGAGACAATAGACTTTGCTGCTGCGGATCAACCATCATCATCGCCATCATCATCATCGCCTACCGCTATTATTGACTGTGACATTGATAATGAAGAATTCATGGCTATTATCGAAGCTGCCCGCAACAATCCTGATACAGCGCCGGATGCCGGAGCGGAGGTTGAGACGATAGAGGTTGCTGCTGCAGATCAGCCATCATCATCAGCAACTACCGCTATTAGTAGCATGGACACAGACATTATGATGAGAGACGAGCAGAATGACATCTTTGCAGAGCTTCAACTCTTTTCTCCTTTGACTTACCATTTTAATGAATGGCCTGATGATGACTACACTCCAGATTTCTCACAAGACCATGCATATGATTTGTGTTTAGAGACTTGCTAGGCTAAGTGGGTGTTCATTCACGTCCTCATAGACTCGTAGTATTTGCTTTTAGATTTAATTGTAATTGATTCGATTCAAATGTATATACATACAGAGCTATTTTTTTCGTTGTCAAATGTATATGAATTAATGTTGTCATTTCTTTGTGTCTAGTTTCTTTCATGGCTCACATATATATGATCTATGATCACATGCAAGTTTTGTTTCATTGGGAAAAAATAAAAAAGTGTCGTCGATTTGTTAATTAGATCGATTTCAAATTAAGCCAGTCTTCGATTATACATGCGATCGATGAAATCATCTTACGCTAATTAATTTAATTAATCAACTGGAATGTGTTGCAGAGTTCAAAACTTGATGCTCTTGTTTCTCATTTGGAGCGTTTTTGTTCTCCACAAGCAAACTTGTTGAGGGAGGACCGCATATGCTTAACACCACCTGCAAAACAAAAATAGGTTCCTTAATTTTAAACATTCGCTATATGTTAGAAGATTGATTAATTTGATTGCTGATTTTCATTCATATATGTAGAATTTTTGTAAATTTGATTGGTGTAATCATAGATTAAAACGAGAATAGGCAAAAAAGGATTCAATTAACTTACAGGAAGAAACACAAGGCCATGCAAGAATCCTATAAGGAGCAGCGCCAAGTACATTTGGAAATAATAAACCTGCAAAGGACAGATTGCTTTGAATTAAAATGGTGAAAACCTAGCTAGTTGATGCATATACAATTGAAATAGTTGAGAGAGTAGAATTATGCACCACAAAAACTTCCGATCTTGCAAAATGTAGGACGATCACTCCAATTAGTTTTGTAAGGGTGATTCCACTGCAGTAGTATCATAAACATAAGAGGTTATTATTGAATAGACGGTTACTTGAAACATAGCATTAACTCAAATGTGAGATTTAATCAAGCTACCATCATTTCCATTAATCACATGGACATAATTTAAGCATTCATGAAAATTGTACGTAGACCCGTATACCCTAGCACAAGTTCTCTTTACAGTGAAATTCACGTATGGTTTTTGTTTCCACAAAAAGAACCTGTGACATGCAAACATTTCAGGTCACATTTATTAGTTATAAGAGAGTGAGAGTCAACCTGAAGACAGAGGCTCCCATGGTACTCAATGCGTCCTTCATGCGACTCTCTCTATCTCCAGTGCTTGCCTAGACATGAGCAGCATAATTCGATATTTAATTTATAAGTTCATCAGCATACGCATTTGCTAAAATTAACCAATGACAAATCAGAAAATAGAAAACGCTAACCAAGAAAGCGTATATTATGTGGACACAAAACTCAATAGCAATTCCGATTGACATCACAAGGTTTACCACGGAGATTGCATTCAGTTGGATGTTCAAAATTGCCATTACGCCCTGCAAAGATTAATTAAGAGATGATTAATGTTGAAGGAGTAATTCACTACAGATCACCAAGGGAACCTAATTCAACTAGAAGCAAAAATAAACTTTCAACTACATAGTTACGCAACCACCTTCTGTAATGACAGTAAAGGAGGATGTATAGCACATAAAACTCAAGCCGTATGATTTGCAACCAAAACACCACAATTAAACTATAAGAATATTCTATTAAACTAGAATTAAACCAATTATGCCTGGCGGTTGGGCGATAAAGAAACAACATCTACATAAAATGGAGTTTAGTAGATACGAGATAGTGTAGTAAAACACGCAAGAATAGAATAATGAATATGGAAATTTACGGGAAAGTAAGAGTAGCATTAGTAGAGAAAAAAAAATAAAATAAAATAAGAGAAGGGGCTTGTTGTGGTTTGAGTCTAGTTAGAAGACTTGATGTGCTAGAAATCGAAATAATTCATAGGTACAGGGGTACACCGTACTCCTAAGATAAATGATTTAATAGATTACTAACTGAAATGGTCAACTACATCAAATGGAATTACATATAAAGTTGGATCCATGTAGTCAATCCCAACTAATTTGTGATTGAAGCTTTGTTTGTTAATTTTTTAAAGGAAAAGGTTCAATAAAATATATAGGTAGATGAAGACAATTAAATATATATATATGCTAAATGACTAGTGAAAAGACCAAGAAAAGAAAAGCACCCAAGTCACACATCAATCGGCATAATACTCACAATGAGAGTAACGTTGCATTAGTAGAGAAAATTAAATAAAATAAAATAAGAGAAGGGGGCTTGTTGTGGTTTGAGTCTAGTTAGAAGACTTGATGTGCTAGAAATCGAAATAATTCATAGGTACACAGGGGTACACCGTACACCTAAGATAAATGATTTAATAGATTACTAAGTGAAATGGTCAACTACATCAAATGGAATTACATATAAAGTTGGATCCATGTAGTCAATCCCAACTAATTTGTGATTGAAGCTTTGTTTGTTAATTTTTTAAAGGAAAAGGTTCAATAAAATATATAGGTAGATGAAGACAATTAAATATATATATATGCTAAATGACTAGTGAAAAGACCAAGAAAAGAAAAGCACCCAAGTCACACATCAATCAGGTATAATACTCACAATGAGAGTAACGTTGCATTAGTAGAGAAAATTAAATAAAATAAAATAAGAGAAGGGGGCTTGTTGTGGTTTGAGTCTAGTTAGAAGACTTGATGTGCTAGAAATCGAAATAATTCATAGGTACAGGGGTACACCGTACACCTAAGATAAATGATTTAATAGATTACTAAGTGAAATGGTCAACTACATCAAATGGAATTACATATAAAGTTGGATCCATGTAGTCAATCCCAACTAATTTGTGATTGAAGCTTTGTTTGTTAATTTTTTAAAGGAAAAGGTTCAATAATATATAGGTAGATGAAGACAATTAAATATATATATATGCTAAATGACTAGTGAAAAGACCAAGAAAAGAAAAGCACCCAAGTCACACATCAATCAGGCATAATACTCACAATGAGAGTAACGTTGCATTTCAGATTTTCTAACAAAGAAACTTGTGCAATATGAATTCTATGTGGGTTTCAAGGTAGAAAGTTGGCACCTATTGACTAGATTTTAAGAAATATGAAAATAAAGATTCTAGTTGGCCAAACTTTGCAGAGAAATTTCCTAGAGTCGGGTATGTGGATGAGATAATCTAGCAATTTTTATTTATGTGGATATTTTACCGCATTAAGATTCTCTTGGTCACTCATCTAAGGTTCCTAAAATAGCACACTTGTTCCAGCATTAGAATTTATTTTGTCAGCTGATCTTATTAACTAGTTCGGTTTCATATATACTGGAATCATGAAAAACATGACTAGTTTTCTGCCAAAGCTCAGGATGGAAAAAAAAAAAAAAACAAACAACTTGGCCTTCGAAAATGAAAGAATTTAAAAGCTTATTGCTTAATTCCCATCCATTCATGTCAGTCACAAGAATATGTTCCTACTTCCAACTAATTTTTTTTTTTCAATGATACTATCAAGGTCTTTACATAGTTTATCTTAAAATAATACTAAATTAGAAAATGCAGCAGAATTTCGCACCTGAATGTTCAACATTGACAACTTTGCAGAGTACAAAGAAGAGTATATAAGCTCTTTTTTTTTTTTTTTAGGTAAATACAGGTTATTCACTGTTCTAGGTTGAATAACAAATATGATGTGATGAAGAGAAAGACTTACCATGAGATCCACAACAACCATGGCCAAGACAAGCAAAATGATAGCCGAGCTCCATAAACTGCATTTCAATATCAAAGCAAGAGAATTGCCAACATTAATCTCCACAAGGAATAAAAAAGAGCACACGCGGTGACCATTGCAATATCACATCAAGATTTCGAATAATAATTAAGGGATACATGTATAATCAAAATCAACAATTTGAAGATGGATACCCGCAGTGATAACTAAGGAAACAAGAAATACAAACACTCGCTCAGCTTAGAAAAATAGAAAGCTAGTTAAGTCCTTAAGAATAAGTTTAATGAAAATGTTATTAGGTTTATGCAAGCATTACATAATACATTGGTACATATAGAAGAAACCAATAGAAAACATTCGTGGCAAGCCGAGGTACTAGGAGGCCATCAAGAAATAAAATCATTAGAATAATTAGAAACACATATCTAAGGAAAGATATATGTGAATACGACTTTCTCTAAATGACTCCCTCAAGTTCAACTCAGGATAAATTATGCATGTGGAAGATCAAGAACTTTGAAAAGTTTCGTAGGTCGTACTTTTCCACTTCAAAATTCAGCCAAAACAAAACAATAAGTTTGAGAGATGAGAATTTAGAATCAAAAGTTGATTTGCTTTTACAGGGTAGGAATGCTAACCAAGAGTTATGACAACATTTACCTATGTCGTCTTCCATATATCCATGTATTGCTCGAAAAATATATAAAACATTGCATACGGAAAGATATCAATCTGCACCAAGAAGAAGGGGGGAAGTTAGGAAAGCATATATGTATGATCGTGAATTTTGATAACTTTAATATTCATTCCATGTGAATAATTAAAAATATTTTAAGATGAAAATAGACGGGAGTTTTCCGTGTTTTATTTTAGCTCGTAAAATGCCCATGCCATTAATATAGAATGTTTTCAAATAAAAAAAATTTCTCAATGGTCAGCAAAATGAATTAAAATATATTTAACATATCATATACGGTATGTATATGAGAGAAGGTTTCTGTATTAGATGCACCATAAAGCCATGCCTTAAGATGCATGACAACTTTCACCTTTATCACCGAAAGGAAACATAAATTGAGACTAATAGGTGGCCTGAAAGCAGAAAGAAACCGCATCTAATGCGCTCCTTGGCACATGGAGAAAAGACCTAAACATGCTTTTCCGCAAAGAAACATCTTTTTTAAAGAAATTGATTAAAACGTTTAGTAAAGCTAGTCCAAGGAAAAAGCAAGATCAAGAGAGAAAGTTTTCCAAAACCCCATGATAATAAAACACATGCGAAGCAAACACATAAAAGGTATGACCAACTCATAGACCTCTCACCAAAGGTTATCTCGTTGGCGAGCCTACAAATCATGATCTTAAGAGATGTTAGAAAGTTATCTTGCAAAGACAATTCACCCAAGAAGATCCTTTTCAAGAAAATCAACTCGTACAAGTTATTTTCCAATCGATCGAGTGTGTAATAAAAGAAGACTCTCTAAAAGTGTTTGGTACAACATTTCTTACAGAGTAATAAAGCAACATCAATTAACAAAGCAGAGATGTCTGATCCAACTAGAGATGTTGCAAATTTGCATTTAAATACCAGTTTACCAAGTTTTTTTTTTTTTTTTTTTTTTTGAAACTATTGAACTATTTTCGGTAATCTAGGAAATGTCATTGTTAGTTTCCCAAATACAAACAAAAAAAAAATTTAACTCGTTGACGCAACAATTCCAGATATACAAAAGGAATAAGAGCTCTTCTACAGTTTTTCATGTAAGCGTCTAGATTCACCTGCAAAGAATCCGAAATCCTTGGGCTAAACTCACAAGCAGCATGCATTGCATTTATAAAATCACTCTGCAACAACAAAATCAGTAGTGGATTAATTAAATAAAGGTTCCTAAATAAGCAAGTAAAACCTAGACATACTAAGTTTTTCACAATAAGGTGTCTTCATACTTGCTTATTGAGAGGTGTATGATATGTACGAAATTCCGATGCTTGAATGACACCATTCTCATAATCTGAGTGAGAAACAGAAACAGGCACTAAAATAAATAAAGTTCACACAAGATCAATCTGAATTATAAACGTTAATCCACTTGTCTGTATGAATGTAATTGAAGAATCTGCTTCATTGTTATTACACAACACAAAATTACGTTACAGGCTACCACGATCCAGGTATATCAGAAGCCAACACAGCTCGTAATGCAGAAATAGAGAGCAAAAAGCTTTATCAGTTGTTTAACCTAACATCTCTTCCTTTGATTGTGGCAGAGATCATATCCTTCTGCACTCGTTACTTGACCCTTGATCCCAGATTTTTCAATGGTTAGTAACCTTAAAAATAATTTTCAAGGTTTTAAGTAATTGTTCTTAATTCATTAAAGAAGCAACTTGTAGCTATGGTTTTTCTCAATAAAGCAGATTCTCTTTGAACAAAATATATAGTTGAATTAATTAGTGAAGGATGGGCACAAAGCTCCTTACCCATTAAATGAACAGACTAAAGATTTACAGTCAAGCATAGGAATAGAAATATTTATGTGTACCATTCAGATCCAAACTGCTCGTGTAAGCACCGTGACCTCCCTTGGAACAGTCCGCAGAGGTAGTGCATTAAGGAACCATGGAAGTTTCTCTTTAAATTGTTCTGTAGATGGTCTGTTATTATGCCAATCTGAGTGAAGAAAACACTGAAACAACCACAAAAATTGATTCGAAAGCAAGTCTACATAAACATTTAAGTATGATTTACTCAATAGAAAATGACAAGCGAATGACTAGAAGTCTTTCAGGTATCACTACCGTCGTACAATCTCTGCACGCCCCATCTAGTGAGCAAGAGCCTTGCCCTGGTAAGCAACAAGGAGGCTGTAGAATGAAGTAATTACAGTTAATACACTGGTGCAACAAGATGTAAACCGCTTTATTTATACCTAAGATTGTTGGAATGTTAATTAGTACATGTATACTAGAAATTTACAGCACTATTATTTGTTTCACTATGAATATACAAGCAATTTATTGTTAACGACTTCTGGAAAGCGTAAACTGCAGTTGTACTTTGTGTTTTTGTCAAGTAACTGCAATTGTACTTTGATGGTTCTTTCTCATGAAAGTGAAACATGCAGAAAATATCCATGGACACTTTTTGATCATCTGGAGGACGGTAACTTCCATTTATGAACTTTCGGCAGCATCCAAATGCTTCTGGAGACATCCAAACAAGAAAGTCATCCAGCCATGAAGCTGCTGGTTTAGCAACGTAACTTGACTCTGGTATTGTGGACGCCCTTGCTATCTGTGATGTATGAAACAATTTTAGATGCAGAGAAAATCTTGTGTTTGGATTCTTTAGAAAAATTAAGAATAATGCACCAGTACCAACCAAAACTTCTCATTGATTAGGTAGAGTATAGAAATTATTGAATGCAGGTTAAAGTAGAAAGTGACAGAGAGCCCAAGTAACTTTATGGAATCAGACATTAAAATATATAAAAAGGAAAAAGCTTCTAGAAGATAAAACTGATGCAACTGATTTGCTGATTAGAAAATTGGGTAACAAAGAAAGCAAGAAGAGAGATTGAAGAGAAATAAAGAAGAAGATCAGGAGAGCGATTCAGGGAGAAGAGAAAGAGAAAAGAAGAGACATAATGAAGAAGCAGAAACTGAGAAAGAGAGGGCGAGAGAAAATGACAGACTTCTTAAACTTCCTCTTGCTAGAAGAGTACAAGAAACAACAAATAGAAAATAGATGCATTTTTCTATACAAAATAAGAAAAAGAAAAAAGAAAACAAATGCAGTATATAGGATAAAAAGATCCACTTGGAATTTTACCTCATTCAATAAGGAGTTAGAATCACATTGACTGATAGAGCATAGTGTGTTTGTATCTCTAGATTCTGAACTGAGAGGAGGTAGTCGAACATTGATAAGAACGATAAATGAATATTCAACATAATTCCTACTATTAGATGTACTCAAGATGGATAAAGATGTACTTTCTGAAAAACATTTCCCGATGCAATAATCTAAGCGTTCAAAAGTCGAAATATTATAAAAAGTCACCAAATAGTGAAGGCAATTTCTAATAGACATCAAATAACTGTGTATATAGCAAAAAAATCTAGAATTCAGTGACATTCTAGTAAATTGGAATGCAAGGTTGTTTAATAATTTTCTAAATTCAAATTCAAAAAACTACTTTACTGATCAATGAGACACGTAAGATTTGATCTCATTCAGAATGGGAAATTTACAAGAAACTGAGATCTAAAAGTATTTTGGTCCCTTTAACAGCGTAAGTCCTGGAAAAACTTCATAACATGAATTTTATAAGTGAACTAATCACAATAGAAATACACAAGAACCATATTTTTTAGATGTTAATATATATAAATTTTTAGTCTTCTTCGATCAAAAGACAGAATTTGATAAACGAGATTAGCGGGAATGTTAAAATGAGACATTCAGTCCAATGACACCAACCTAGAATTGAAACATCTGACTACAGAAAGTCTTACATTAGGACAAATATATTAATAATACGATAGAAGGAGACAAAATTTCACTCTTTGCTAAAGAATAATGTAGGCTTCACCCAAGCAACAGAAGTATACTGTTGCCCATTTCTCTGTTTGACCAAAAAAGACACATTAAAAATGCCTACGCTAGATCATTGAACCTCATTTCAAATAACATATGGTATCTAATTATGTTAATATAATGCACACTTCGTCTCCATGATATCTCCTAAATTCTGACGAAGATGGCATTGTGCATCGGTCACTCCAAGTGCCCTAGACTGTTTCCATAAAGATTTATGTTTTCCAACTTGAATGATTACATAAAAAATTTAGATACAAGTTACAAGATAAAGACCAAGTCATCACATTTGAATATTGTGTCAACTAGTGATTTGTCAAACAAAATGTTAAAGAGAATCGCCTTCCTAAATGTCAAAAAGATTTGACAAGCACCACATCTATGAGAAGGCTCTTCTAATATTAGGCAAATTCACAATGTTAATATATAGATTCTCATAGAAGGGATCATCTCGTTCTCTTCCATGGCGAGTTAATAGGAGATTATCTAGCATTGCCAAAAAGATAACTTGGGGACCATAATCATTTAATGTCACTCAACTAATGTTTATTTTGCATTCCCCCTTTTACTGCAGTAGATTTTAAACCTTAAACTCTTGAAAAGAAGTCATTCAAAAAGAACATAGATATAATATACTTGTATGTATACACACACTTGTTATGCATTTATCAATTTGACGATTGTTTCAAGTTATCAACTATATATGTAGACAATAACAGGGAAAAGTATAAAAAGAAGAGGAGCACGGAGCTACCAAATGACAACTATAGCTAATGATAAAAAGAAATTTTGACCAAAATGAATTGATGTTACCTATAATTATAGTTCTTCACAACAAAATATAAAGGGGGCCCTATTTTGAGATATTCTGAGACATTATTGAAATAGCACTACTTGTAAGCAACTTTTAGTGCGTATATCTACAAGGAACATGGAAGATAAATATAGTAAATTATTGTACTAAAAGATTTACCTGAAGGTAGGAATCCCGTGGAAGAACAATCCTTTGTTCCAAACCAGGTTCAATCCTCGGGCATAATGTCTATAATGTTTAGAATTATATAATATTCTTTCTAGGGTATTTTACAAAGTCATAGAAACTAAAGATGAAATCTCCATTAGAGAAAAGAAACTCCAATCAAGAAGGACTACTCACGATGCTAGTGAAAGCAAAAGCAACAAAGACTATAACCACAACTATCTTAACCCCCTAAAGACCAAGAATCGGAGCATGTATTTCCTAGCAAGTTGAGATGCATAAATTAGTTTGTCGTAAAAGCAAATAAAAAGACAAATACATAAGGGTAATATTGTGCAAGGTATGATGGAAACAATCTTAGATATCCACATGGGGGCGAAAAATGATATATTTAATGGAAAATGCGAATATATTACCAAACCATCTACCATTATATCATCATACTTAAAATATCCTAACCTTTCACAACTTTTGTTATTATATCCTAACCTTTCTACATTGTTTAATTTGTATCCTAAACCACTTGTAAACTCCTAATTTGATGATGTGTCACTTAAATATTGAGTTTAAATCATAAAATTAATAGGCTTTTTAAACTCATAATTAAAGTGCCACCTCGTCAAATTTTAAGTTAAAAACTGAATTGGAATACAACTATCTAGAAAGGTTAGGATATAATAACAAACTTTAAAAGGTTTTCTTATGCGATTGTTATAGTTTCAAAGTAAAGGTGCAAATTGGCATTTTACAGTCTCATTTGTGAGATAATACTAAAAACCAAAAAGAAAAAAGAAGCATATAATCGATCATAAAACTTCGTAAACTTCGCATATGCTTTAACACAAACAATTTTTTCAAATGCTGTAGCTAATATAATGACTTATGAAAACAACATCTTGAATATTACCTTCATATAATGAGCAAGCAATCCAGGCTTTCCCTTATTAAGACCTAAACAACATTGTGAAGTAGGTGTGGGCATTGGTCTCCACAAAACCACCCAAACCGTGCAAACCGCATGGTTTGGTCTGGTTTTTTTAACTTGCGGTTTTGGGGCGGTTTAGAAAACTTGAAAACCGCAATTCCATGGTTTGGTGGTGGTTTTCATTTACAAAAAAAACGCGGTTCACCAAACCGCAAAAACCACCCTTAAACTTGGAATGTATTGAAATAAAGGAAAGCCCATTCAACACGATCGTATGCTTTGGCAAAATCCATCTTCGGTATGAAACCACGCATGTTTCGCTTGGAAGCGAATTCGATCACCTCGGATGCTATGAGCACTGAGTCAAGCATCTACCTGTTTGGGGCAAAAGCGTTTTGCTCCTTGGAAATCGTATGCTATAGGACCTCCCTCAGGCGATGAGCGAGTACTTTGGCCAATAAATTGTACATGGATATGACAAGACTGATTGGTCGGTAATCCTCAACCCTCTCGGCTTGAGACCCTTTGGGGACTAAGCAGATGTACGTGGAATTCATGTTCTTGCTAAATACCCCATTAGCGTGGAAGTCTTGAAAAAATTTCATAACATTTCCCTTAATAGTGTCCCGTGCTCTCTGAATAAATGCAAAGGTGAATCCGTCAGGCCACGACGCTTTGTCAGACTCACATGATGTGAATGCTACCCAAACCTCCTCTTCCTCAAAAGGTTTTTCCAAGTTTATCGCCCACTCGATACCATACACCTCCCATCTATATTCAAGTTCAGAGGTGTACAGGTTCCTGATGAAATCTAGAATTTATGTCCTTATATGGAATGGGTCCTGCGAAAACTCTCCCTATATCTGGAGCCTATCAATAACATTTTTACCCTTTCAAGAACTGAGAAGGCGGTGAAAGAACTTTGTGTTCGCATCACCTTCTTTTACCCACTTGACTCTAAGTTTCTGGCTTGCCATCCTGGTTTCTGTGAGAAGGATCTGTGACGGATCTAACTTCACAAGCTTCCTCTCTTCAGCTTTTTGGGGGTTCCACTGAGGCCTACCTTCTAAGGCGTCCAAGTGAGTGATGGTGTTTCGAGCCACATCTTTTATGTTGCACACCTCCCCAAAGACCGATTTGCTCCATCCATTAAGTTCGCGCCGACCATTCCATAGTTTGCGCATTAACGTAAAGCCCGGCCCCCTATTTCCCTCGTCCCATGACAACCAATTTGGTAGATTCACCCGAAAGGAATGGTGGTCCAACCACACATTCTCGAATCTAAATGGGACGGGACCCCACTTAATCAAGCCTGTATCAAGGATAACTGGCGAATGATCAGAGGTGACCCGATTTCCTAACGACTGTCTACCATTTGGGAACAACTCCCCCCATTCACTGCGAAATAGAAACCGATGAAGCCCAGCACATATAGGGATAGCACGAAAATTCGACCAAGTGAAATCCCCTCGCAGCAGAGGAAGATCGATTAATTCCATCTCCCTTATGATTTCATCAAAAGTTCGCATACTAGTGGTTCTCCTAACACTGTTAGACTTTTCTGCAAGGAACCTAGGAACATTAAAATCCCCTGCTAGGCACCAACGAGGTCTACACCTCCTAAAGAGCGCCCCGAGCTATTCCCAAAACTCATTCCTCCCCTTGGTGGAAGACGAGCCATACACTCCCGTCAGCCACCAGGACAAGCCATGCTCCCCTTCGACCTCAATCAAGATTGTGAATAGTCCTACTAGACTTGACAACACCTTAACCCTATGGGAATCCCAAATGATTGCAATGCCACCTTTAGTTCCTACCGAGTCTGGGGTCACCCATTCTTTAAACCTAGCACTCCAAACCCCAGCTACCTCCCTATGCCCGAAAGCCTCCCTTTTGGTTTCTTGCAAAAGCAAAAAAATTCGGGTTTTGCAAGAACACCTCCTCTTTAATCAATGTCTATTTATTGACATCCCCCAATCCCCGTACATTCCATGACATTATCTTCATCAGACCCATTTGAACCCTCCTATCTCGGTCTACTATAATCGACATCCGAGTTGAGCCTACGTCGCTCTTGCCTCAATCTAGCCTCACTAGGATCCTCTAGCTCTACTCCTCATGGAAAGTTTGAAATATTGATACCGCATCGGGATAGAAATTATGTGGGGAGGATTAGACTCCTCGCTTATCGACCCTCCCGCATCAAACCTCACATCCCGACTACCAAGGTAAAGCACCTCTCATTCCGTCGAGGTGTTGGAATCACCACATTATCTCCCGGGAGAATTCGCTCCACGGTGAAACCAAGAGGAGAGAGGTTTGATACAGTTCTATCTTGCATTAAGAGGTGAATCGCTTCCGCCTTTACTTCTACAATCTCATTTGTGGACCGCTCCTGGAGTGGAGGTGCCTCGAATTGGTTGTCGAGAATTTTGTTCCTCCTCTCCATGGAAGAGGCCTAAATATGACCCTGTAGGAGTGTAATACCCGGTCAAGGCGAGGACAGGGGGGGCACGCCCACCCGCGGCTTGGTTACCCATCACGTTTTCCCCATTAGTACACGTGTGGTCCCCATGTCGTACTGGTGGGAGGGCCAGTAAGGGGCGTTGGTGAGCAGTTATATCTTCCGAGCTACACCTGCGTTCCCTAACACCACTGGAGAGATCGTGCCTATTTGGCTGAGGTTCATTATTTGGAACTGGAGGCCGAGGGCTTTGGATTAAGGGATTTGGCCTACTTTTGGAGAAAAAAAGAGGTAATGTGGGCCTGCACTAACTTGATTGGGTCTTTATTAGCTTGTTGAAACTTTTTCCTTTTAATTCTCTTCAAGAAACATTCAAGTGTGGTTGGACCATACAAAGCCCGGTTTTATTCGAACCGGTGTTGACGAGCCTCGTGTCCCGTCTAGGCGGACTAGCAAACATAGAGAATACTCGACATGCTGGCACAAGAATAAAACTTCCAACTGTAAATTCCAAAATCTCAGATAAACTAGCTAGGGTAATAGATGGCCCAACTTCAACTAAAGCATTGCATATTCGTCCTTCTAAAGGCATGTCTGATGGTTGCCTCTTTACAGCATGGGCCAAGATACACATGTTATCAAATCCAACTCGGTAGCAAGATGTCTAATTTAATAGATCGCTTGATCAAAAAGAATTTTTCAATTTAAATGAGCATGAAATCCATTCTCTATTAGTTTCTGCAGGATCAATTCAATATTAAAAGGACAATGAAACTTTTCAGGTTATTCAAGACTCATAATGACATTCAATAATATTATCGTATAATCTACAATAAATGGAGGCAACAAAAAGGGTCTTGAAAAAAGCTTTAACCCAATATCATATAATAAATGCTTTTAGACAATATGTCGTCATTTGGACAAGAAAAAGTAGCATATCCATTCACCTGTGAATCCAAATATTTGCATATCACTTCTCACTAATCGTATAACAACGAGATGAACAATTATTTTCATAATGTTGGGCAAAGGAGACTGGTAGCCTACAATCTCCTACCAATGTGTGTTTAGAAGCTTGACAGTGCAAAATAAGTTGTGATCCCAACTCAGACCCCCCATTGTGCATCACACATAACACTCCAAAAAAGTACCTTGCTTAAATAATTGGGCCAGTTAGGTTCCCTGGGTTAGAGTTTCTTCAAAGATTTAAATATATTTTGCTTAGGAATGGTTGACTCATGGCAGGTTAATATTTGAAAAGTTCACTTAAAATGAAAATTTATAACCTAAAAAAATGAAAATGTCAGCAACTAATCGTTGAATTTCAAATTGGAGTTTTCCTCTTTTACTAGCCAATGAAAATCTTTGATGAAACGTGTCTTACTTAAAGAAACACATTATAACTTCATCATACAACCAAATGGATGAGACAGCCCGACCCAAATTTGAAGCTAAAACTAGTCATAAGAAAATGTACCAGGTACAAATGGCATCCAAATGCTACGAAACAAGGCACAAATAAGGCTTTTAAACAGTTTGTAAACTCACTATCAACACCACATATTTGAACGTTATAACACAATCAATATACTGAGGCATATATCTTTTAAGGGTAGTAATCCAGATGCATAAAGCACCATGTTGCATAAAACCTGACATGACAGAACCAAAAGAAAAGGCTGCAGTTTGCCTAGTAGAATACAAGGAAAAATTGCTTAAGCACTTGTAGACAAAGCATATCTAAGAACCCATATCAATCAAGGTTAGAAACATTCAATTTTAATTGATAGTTGAAAGGAAAGTTGATTTATAGAAATACATTAAAATATGGAACATCACATTAGATTTTTAAAGTATATAGACTTAAAAGTAGTCTATGTTAATCAATGTAAAAACTAAAACGTTTTAAGAAAAATAACTTACAGCCAAAACAAGAAAATGGATTACTTCCATTGTGATTAGGGTGGACTTTACTCCAATGGCACTAAAAAATCCAATGGATCCAAGGACAGCAAGCATGATTAGGAAAACTCCTGAGAAGCCAAGTAACACCTGCAACCCGAGCTGCTTAATTCAGCATCTATTTGTAGAAGGTTAAAAGGACACTCAGACTAAGAAAGGAGTCCAATTAGGGGTAGGGGGGGGGACGGGAAAAAAATGGCATTAAGATTAAAGGAAGCTAGATTCTTTAGGAAAATGCAATAACTTTAAAGCATCACTTAAAACTTGCTTTCCCAACGAACCTCATAACTCGTAAGAACTAATACAGCATAGGTTTAGCATATATTAAAGAATAAATCTTATGTTTTAAGCTCCATTTCAATTACTAGACTCATGGCTATCTATGATAATAGGTTTTAATCCATTGAACAAGGGGCACCTATTCCAGCAGTCTCTTTTACTGCTGGAATAGATCAATATCTTTCCACCTCAGTGAGATCATACATCAAAAAACCACTAAAGTATATACACATTTTCTCAACCTTAGACAAAGGCGATTAGTAGTGATAGTAATTAGGGAAAGACATGTAACCCAAAAATAAAAAGAAAAAAGGCAAAGACAGGAAAAACTCATTTAGATTTAGCTTTATCTTTGTGCATAACAAGAAGATCGGATCCCAACAAATATGATGAGAGATGTGCTACATTGACTAGTACTGGTGTACTTAATAATTCCATCACTCTGAAGATAAGTTTTCACCACGTGGACAAATGAATAGCTCAATAGCAAGATAATTAGCTTATATTTCGAGATTTTCGATTTTATCTGGCGCCACAATGCTAAGTACATATAAAGAAACTGAAGGAAAAAGAAAGAAATATGATAATCACAGACCAAATCTTTAGCAGCCATTCATCAGGAAAATATAAACATTGTGGCAGGAAGAATTGAGATTTTAAAGAAAAAAATACATACCTTAGATGAGATACAAAATGATGATGAAAGAGACACATCTCCCAAAGTCAAAGATATGTATGCAAACATCAAAATGTAGCTTACCAGATGTAAGAAAAATAAACATTTAGTTCAAATGAATTTCAATGAGGTTTAACCTGGATATATATATATGTATAGGGAGGTTTTTAGAACACAAAGGCCTAGAAGCAAAGAACAATCAATTTTACCAAGTTCATGAGAAATTCATGCAAATTTGGTTTTTATCAATTGATTATCATAATTCAACTCTTCCTCTATAAAACTTCTGATGAAAAGGAAATTGTAAGATTTCTAGACTGTACCATGGGTAATAGCTCTTCCTGTGACACTAGTTACACCAAACTAAAAATCACATTCTTTCTTTACAAAAGAACTAAAAAGAGAATGCAAACTAAAGAAAAAATTCTTGGCATAAAAGGATTTCAACTACATTTAATAGTAGTAATTACGTAGTGGCTAGTATACTAACATATATTCTCCACAAATCAGCTGTATCACTGGATGCGAATCAAGCAGGCAACCCCTCTCCAAGCTTGTTATATTTTTTTTTTCCAAAATTAATAGTGTTGCACTATATCGAGCATAATGGAAGAGTTTAATCCATGTAGCCGGCCCTAACTGATTTGGGATTGAGGCTTTGTTGTTGTTGTTGTTGTTGTTGTTGTTGTTGTTGTTGTTGTTGTCTTAAAATTAATAGTGCACAGAAAAGAATATTGGTGAATTGGCAAATAAATCAAGAGAGTTGCACAGAAGTCGTAAGTTCATTTAAAATTACCCACTCAGATGAAGTTATCTAACAACGAACGACAGAGCTGTCTAAATAAAAGAATAACAATCCTAAGCAATCGTCCTACCAAACAAGTAGCTTTTACGGAGATCTAACCAAACATTTCATTTGAAACATTTGTAAAACATACAAATAGCACAGATAATTGTGACCTACATTTAGAAAGAAAATATGCACATACATTCTAGACATAATTGCATTATGAGTCTTAGAATTCCATAGCAGCTTGAATTTTAACCTCGGCAATCTTTGGTTTCAAATTATTTTGTTGTATAGCTGTTTAAAACAAAGTTATCAAATTGGGAAAAAATGGTTCACACCTTTCATGTTGATTTCTTGCTGCAGACAGAATAAAGAAATCAACCAAATTTTGGGGAGTTACAAAAAGGATATCAGGGATTATGGCATCTACAATCAAATTATATTTATGAACATTATTGCTTGATAAAGAAGTAAATCCAATGCTACATTGAAAGTGTTTCAGTTGAGAGTATCATTCGTATAAGATGATCATTTGATTGAGTACTTGAGTTGTTCAATTGTGATTCTAACACTCTAGTTAAAGTAAATCACATAAATAGAAAAGATTCAAAACCTCTGTTTTATGTGATAATGGGGTGGGAAAACACTGGTAAAGTTCCATCACTGTGAAATGACCAACTTTTACCAAAGTCATTGTTCTAATTATCATGAATACCACAAAAGATTTTCACTAATAATTAGAGAATTATAACAGGATGAGATTCCCGCCTTAAACAATCTTGACTCTCCCGCATAACTTCACATAGACTTAATGTCCATACTCAAGCCATCATTTTTTACAGAATGTACTGGCACATCGGTGTTACCAAAAAAGTAATCTTGATTAATAACTTGAAGAGAGCGAATAGAACAATTTTTCTGATTCCATACAACCTTAAGATTATAAATTTCTCAGATGTTGTAAGAGCTCCAAATTTATTGACCGAGTACGAGATTTCACGTGAAAGGTTTTTTTTTTTTTTTTTAATACCTACATGTAAGAGTAGATGGAGAAAGTAATGGCCGCGAACTACAATGCTGATTGCGGAACAAATGTTAAGTAAAAGCAGTTATATTAAAACGGAAGACTGATTCAGTAATATTCAGAATATGGAAAGTAACATCAAACCTTTGCTACTTCAATAAAATCTTGTTCCCAAGCTACGGCTTTCCCATTCCCGCTACCAGCTTGATCAACTTCGTTGTTGACTGGATAGGTTATTAAAAATGCAGAAGCCTGTCATATAAATAATAAGAAATTAGTATGCAAGTCTTGTAATGCAAAGGAAAATCCGAATACTACCTCTGAGTAGTTGGCTCCAGAAAATCCCCCTAACACTGTCCTATGGTCGAGAGGAGACTGAAATGCGCTCCTGCACGTCTCCGCAGAGGTATAATGCTGAAAATGTGAAAATAACAAGGTCAATCAGCAACATGTTTCAAAGTTAGGTTTGTGTAAACATCATGCTCTTACATGGATCCCAACCATTTGAGTACTCGTCTCTTATTGGGAATTGATTTCATTCTAGATTTACTATAAAATTTTAGGCAGGAAAATTAATTTACTTTGTTTGCGGTCATTCTTTAGGCCAAGCAAGAAAAAAAGAAGAAAAGAAAAATATCGCTGCAAAGCATGCTCCTTGTGGCATGCACTTCTTCGTTATAACCTCCACCTATTAAAATATTCAATTGAACCAAAATTGTCAGTCGAGAATACACTTCTTTTTTTATACAAATGGCTATGCACTTAGTCCTTATTAAATGACTGACTCAAACTAAAATTTGAACTAATAATTATTTAATTCTATCTAAAAAAAATGAAAATTTTCACAAAGAAGTGATCTTACTCTCACTAGCACCCTTGAACAAAAAAAAAAACATAGAAATTATAAGAGTAACAATGCCTATAGCATCAATGTATTTCATTTTTGGGGTTTATATTAGATGGAGAAAACTCTTATTTTGTTACCAGAAAACCATTAGCATGCGTTAAAAAAATGTAAATCAATTACTTGTTCCACCAGAGGCAAAGCAGTGATGATTTTAATTTCTCCCTACCACGTATAGAATCACATGTTAATTTCAAAGTAAGTAACCAAAAGTAAAACTATCAGAGCAAACCTGAAAGCAATACTCGATATGTCCAACTCCGCCATAATCGTCATAGTTCTTCGGATTCATTTTGAAATACTGTCAAAGAATAAAAAATATTTCAAGTGTAAAATAACATAGATCAACATAATCAAGAATCTGAAAATCCGAAAATCTGAAAGCATAGATAGAGACATGAATAGTTTTATGTTACATGGCATGCATGAAATGACAGAACTTTAATAGTGGAATTTTTCATAGCTCTTACGCAAGTTATCATGATTCAGTTTATTTCTATTTTCATTTCCAAAATAATGGAGTCTTTTTCTTCCATTTCACACTAAAGTAATGGTTGCCATTAAAATTTAAAAATGACATGAATGAGAAAGCACTAAGCAGAGCTAAACTATCATTAGCTCGCCAATTTCAAAGAGAGGTGTGCATTCTCGACCTGAACTAACAAAATCTTCCAACAACCAAGTTCTATTGTCTCGATAGACAACAGCTTATATCATTGAACCTTAGGTAGTGAACAAGGATGGCCAAATGGTTAGTGCAATTTGTAATCATGCTTGGTATCACTCTATGCGGAATTGGAAGTGAAAGTAGGATTGCAATATATGGCGTAAAGATGCAATGACATCAAGCTGGATGAATTTATGGCAACTAAAGTAGAAGTGCCTGTAATTTCTCTCATATAAATGTGAGGAGAAACTAGATTTTGAAACACATAGGTTATCGGATATAAATGTGAGGCAAGCTGATTGAATTTTTAGTTCCCATGGTAGTACTACCCGATATTTATACATACATATGGGTAATTCTACCATGGTGATTGGGGAAAATTACCATTATACATACATACATGTATTGGATAAAATAATTGTCAAATATCATGGAAACCACATCCCAATTTTACATTCAAATCATTGAAGCAATTTTCTAGCTATAAAGAATGGCCAAATAAATCAACTTTCACTATTTATTTCTATCTACTGCAGAATCTACAGACTACAGCTCCATATTGAACAGCTCCAACCATAGTGGCAACATGGCTGGTGGCATTTAAGAACTCACGGTTCTCAATTAATGAATGGACATGGAATGGGAAAATCATAATAGTGTGAGGAAAGAATAAGTTATTGTTGGCCATGGGTTGCAAACAACAACAACAACATAGCCTCAGTCCCAAATTACTACATGGATCAAACTTTTCAATTGTGCTCGATTAAGTGCAATTGATGGGAGCTTCCCAAACCATTCAAATCCCTCCTAATTAATGCATCTCATGTTAACTTTGGTCTACCCCTGCCTCGTCGAATTTCTACAATTTCTATTGAGTCAAGTTTTTTAGTGGGGCATTTGTAGGCCGTCTTTGCAAGTTATCAAACCACCGCAACCGCCCTTCCCTAATCTTTGTATCAATTGGTGCTACTCCTACTTGTCTTTGAATTTTTATATTTCTTAATTTATCTTTACGAGTTTTACCACACATCCACCTAAGCATCCTCATTTCTCGCTACATTCATTTTATGTAATTGTTGTTTCTTTACCACCCAACATTCACTTCCATAGAGCATAGCTGGCCTAATTGCGGCCCTATAAAATTTTCTTTTTAACTTAGTAGGAACATTTTGATCACAAATCACCCATGTTGCACTACGTCATTTCTTCCATCTAGCTTGAATTCTATGTGTGACATGATTCTCAATATTACCATCATTTTGTATGATTGATCCTAGGTATCTAAAATGGTTCACCTTATGAACTTTTACTTCTCCTAATTTTACCACTCCATCATCTCGATGTCTAGTGTTTCTAAACTCACAATGCATGTATTTGGTTTCGTCATACTCAACTTAAAGCCTTTAGATTCTAATGTATTCCTCCTGAGTTCTAATTTTCTATTTACTCCATCTTTTGTTTCATCTACTAAGACAATATCATCTCGCAAATAGCATATACTATAGTACATCCTCTTGAATATGCCTAGTTAGTTCATCCATAACTAAAGTAAATAGATATGGGCTTAAAGCCGAGTCTTGATGTAGTCCTTTTGTAGCTCCTCCGAATGTCTTTATACTCGTTGTTACTCCATCATACATATCCTTAATAGTGTCTATGTATCTAGCATGCACTCCTTTTCTTTTTAGAACCTACCAAAGAACATCTCTAGGTACCATATCATATGCTTTTTCGAAATCTACGAATACTATATGAAGATCTTTTTTCTTTTCTCGTATACCCTAGCACAAGTTCTCTCAGATAGGGAAATTCACGTATAGTTTTTGTTTCCACCAAAAGAACCTGTGACATGCAAACATTTCAGGGCTCATTTATTAGTTTATAAGAGAGTGCGAGACAACCTGAAGACAGAGGCGCCCACGTTACTCAATGCTTCCTTCATGCGACTCTCTCTATCCCCAGTGCTTGCCTAAACATGAGCAACATAATTCAATATTTAATTTATAAGTTCATCAGCATACGCATTTGCTAAAATTAACTAATGACAAATCAGTAAATAGAAAACACTAACCAAGAAAGCGTATATTATGTGGACACAAAACTCAATAGCAATTTCTATTGACATCATGAGGTTTACCACAGAGATTGCATTCAAGCTTGGATTTTCAAAATTGCCAAGACACCCCGCGCAAATTAAGAGACGATTAATGTTGAAGATGGAATAATTCACTACGATCACCAAGTGAACCCGATTCAACTAGAAGCAAAAATTAACTTACAACTACGTAGATATGCAACCACCTATTGTAATGACAAGAAAGGAGAATGTATAGTACATAAAACTCAAGTCGTATGATATGTAACCGAAACACCACAATTGAACTATAAGAAAATTCTATTAAACTAGAATTAAACCAATTTTGCCTCACTGGATGTGGTTGTTGGGCGACAAAGAAACAACATCTCGCATAAAATGAGGTTTAGTAGATATTAGATAGTGTGGTAAAACACGCAAGAATAGAATATCAATATGGAAATTTACGAGAAAGTACGAGTAGCATCAGTAGAGAAAATAAAATAAGAGAGGGTGCTTGTTGTGGTTTGGGTCAACCTACAAATTTGTTAGTTAGAAGACTTGATTTGAAGTTAGAATCCTTTTGATAAGATATACGTATAATTCAAACTGAACTTATAGTTTTCAATATATATATATATATATATATATCGTGTATTTTCTCGCTAATAAATTCACAACACATGCCTACAAGTATTTTAGAGCCTGCAAATTCATTTCACGACCCCCTCATCGCACTTTGTGTACTGGCTATTTATTGCTTATTTACGTATTTTTAATTATAGGCTTGTATATAACTCCTCTTTTATACTACAACATATAAAATTCATAAACATTTCAAAAAAACACAAATCATTGTACAAACGCACGCGCATGCTAATCGAGGTATGCCGAACTTAACTACAAACCTAACTCAAGTTAATTAGGATTCACATTAACACTAATCACCAGACGGCCCCAAACTCCGAAGCAAACCGGTACCGCCACGTCGCCAAACACGTCACCAAGCATGCCACGTCACCGCACACTTAATTGTGATCGCCTCGCAACCTACACCTTTATACGTACCTTTATTCGCCTTAACTTAGTATTTATGAAAAATTTTATGGATATTCAAATTAAATTGACTAAGTTAAGTTGTTCACGATTTATCAAAATTATTATAAATTTGCATTGATGATTAACCCTATAGTGTGGAAACCCGTCATTTGATACATGGATATGCTCACCTTTTGTAAGCTTAAGGTAACAAGTCATTACAACTACTGCCACCACTGCTTTCGCAACCACAACCGCCTCCCATTGTCGTCGCGCCTGCCTCTTATCATCGCCATCACGACCCTTCAGTGTCATTGTCGCCTTTAGGGCTGCACACAGGTCCGGCTCGAGCCCACCCGACCCCAATTTGTAAGCGCGGCTCGACAATCGGGTAAAATACTCGGAGGCTCAACAATGCCCTACATCTTTTTCAGGGCATCTATTGCCCGCCCATGCCCGAAGGCGCGTCGAGCTCGGGCTGGCATATCGGGCATTGGTGGCAAAGCAAAGTGTGAGGAAGGGCTGAAAAAAACCTACCTTTTCCACCATTAACGACTCTATCCAAGCTTTTTTATTTCCATTTCCCATATTAAAAACATCAAAAGTCAAAACCATACAAAAATGTTAGGAAAAAACTCATGGACAGTGGAGGCAACCAATCACACAAATACAAAAACACACCAACTTTATTCAATCAACTAAAACTTATATATTGCAGACTAATATAGAGGTCCTTATATAAACACCAAGCTTGCTTATTTAGAGGGGTGTATTCAATTGAAATTTTAATAGACTTTTGCTACTTTTATCGACTAAAAAGTTTTGGAGTATTCAATTAAAACTTTTAGAGCCTCTAAAAGTAAGGTGTATTCAATGCTAACTTTTATAGACTTTTAAAAAGTCTCTAAAAGTTTTGAGGTATTCAATTTAAACTTTTAGAGAGTTCATAAAAGTAAGGTGTATTTAATTTTTTAGTGACTTTTATAGATTGGTTACAAATCTTGACTTTTGTAGACTTTTTGTATAAAAATACACATAAAGAAGTCTTCAACTTCTCCTCACCTCAACCCAAAATTTGTAGAGACTTTTAATTTTTGTTGGTTACATTTTTCAATAAGGACTTCATTGTTCACAAGATGACTTTTTCTTATCAATGGTTTTTATCAACTTCTCCAATTACTTCACAACTCTTGGATTTCATTGCTTACCCATTATACTCTCATATCTATATTGATGAAAATTGATTGATGTCATTATTAACAAAATCTCATTCTTGCATCACTATACATTTTTTATAGTATTTTTATTTTTTGACAAAGAAGTTTCGTTTATTTAGTGTATTATTACAATCTCAAAAAGTGTAAAATATATTATTATTTTTGAAGAAAATAATTGTATATTTTTTTAAAAATGCAAGAAGTGCATTTTTTAGAATTTAAACTATCATTATTAAGGAAAAAATATACTTTTTTTTTTGCTTAAGTCAAACAAAAAAATAAAGTGCAAAATTTTTACACTAATATTTCCAATTATCTTTTCTCAAAAAAATATATTTCCAATTATCCTACCACTAAAAGATGATTTATTTACCTGTTTATTATGTTGATATTTATTTACTTATTTGTTATACTACTACCTTGAGAGTAATTCATTAATATGTCTATATGTTTTTTTTTACTAAAATACAACAATACTTTTTTAAATATTAGTAATAGTTATTAAGAAAAAAGATACAATTATTTATTTTTTTATAATAAAGTGCAAAATATTTGTTTCATTTTAAAAATCACAATAATCTATTTGTATCATCAAAATAATGTTTAATAAGTTCACAAAAGTCACTAAAAATCTTAAATGTTGATAAAAGTCATCATAACGAAATCTACATAAAAGTTTATCAAAGTCTTTCAAAATCTACCAAAATCTATAAAACTTCATAAAAGTCATTCACTTATAAAAGTAATCAAAAGTCTATTAAAATCTCAATTGAATACACCCCTGTTAATTGAAACACATAAATAGGCATTGCCTAAAAACAAACAAAAAATAAAATAAAAACTTTTTAAACTTAACGAAACCGTAGACTTTCTAATTAACTAACACTACACTAAAAAAAAGTAGTTTTAAGCCAAAAAAAACTCGACACCAACTCCACCAATCACCCACTCAATTGTCGTGGTCACTATAAATAGCAACGAACCACGTAATCACTTAATCATTTCGTGATGACAAATCCAAAAAGACTTTTGTTATGTCTCCATCCAATGTCGCTACAGCACACACACTCACTCAATCAACCAAATCTTTTGGTCACACATACTCACTCATCTCATCAATCTTGATCCTTCAAACAAACACTCACTCACTCATCACAAGCAAATCACTCTCTCATCAACAATCAATCATTAAACAACAACGATGTATCAAAACACTTAACTACTTACTCAAATACTCAATAATAAACACATAGACACACACGCCAAAAATATTTTAAAGAATCACCAAACTCCCATAATAATCTCCACCCTCACCTTTAGGAAATTGTTGCAATATTATTTTCTCCTTCATTTTTTGTCGAAGTTTCTTGCTTTTTCGAACAATATTTGATATTATGTCATTTCTCACCACAATAAAAACAAACTCTTTCCATCAAAGGTTTAAGACCTCCACCATGCCCTTTACCACGACCATACTTTTCCTTTCCTTGAAGAGCCATGAGTTGAGAAGTATCGGAGCAAAAAAAATTTGACTTTCACTATCTAATTTTTCTCGTAGAAGTCAAGGCAATTTTGACCTATTATTCGTAAGATCGTCTATCCCGTAAAGTAATGTGTTAAAGAGATGTGGATGCGTAAATTTTATCAAATTCATCCCTCACCTATGAAAGCCATGTTGGTACACTTACAATGCGAGTAATTGAGGAAGTGATTGATGAATTTGAGCCAAGTTTCTACATCTCCTCTTGCGAATGTGTGCCATTTACTAGGATGCTAAAGTTATGGCTCACGCAAAAAAGATAAAAGAAAAGACGCACTATCTTGCAAAGATAGTTATACTAATAATACTTTAACAAAAGATAAATAAAGCAAAGATGCATCATCAAGAAAAGTTGATTCGAGACAAACTATTCACAATAATTGAAGTCCAACTAGTCCTTAGCGTGAACGATTTTCAACAACACGATGCATCTACTTTTACTAAAATAGATTATTTACAATCTATGACGCATCTACTTTAAGAAAAATAGATTTTGACATGATGACTGACTTTTTGTCATATTACCAAGTGATGAGGCTTGATGAGTTTTGATACGTCTTGATGGCATTATCGGATTTTAGAAAGTTCGTATTTATTTGGACAAATTATATTCATGATGGAGTGAATTATTGTCAATAGTTGATGGAGTGATCTTGGACAGCTTGTATTCTTGATCTTAAAGGAGAATTATTGTCACTAGTTGATGAGTAATTGATTTATTGCAATTGCGACAGTGCAATGAGAGCTTAGAGGCATGGGATATGATAAGGTTTAAGGCACAGCTTGAATGAGATTTTAGACTGAAGGCGCAGTATAAATATAGAGGCATGGGCCCGAATGATTTATTTTGTCATGGGCCTGAATAGGATTGATGGACATAGATCTGGAGGCATGTGTCGGAATGATTGATTATGGCATGGCATGGGCCTGATTAAAGTTCAAAGAAATCCGGAGGCGTAAAACTAGCCCTATCTTCATAGTTATTTATTGATGTTGCGGATTGACTTTCTTCGACTCGTTTCATTCTTTCTTCCATTCATTGTAGATGCTAAAGGATTGTAGTAACAAGATATGGGGATAACTGATTAGAGGAGGAAATGGTTGAATTGGTTTTTCTTCATTATGGAGACAGGCTTTTTTATAGGTTTTAGGAGTATATGATAGTTTTAATAACAAATATTGTGGAGTTATAGGAATAGGTTTATCCTAAATGGGAGTAAATTGACCTTCCTTAAAGGAATCAATATCAAATTTATCCCACCATTTAACAAGAATTTCTTAGACTAAATAATGAGAAGTTATTTCATCTCGCATTTGTGATATTTGAGGTGTTATAATTCCATTTAAGTATCCATAGAATGGTGTTTTTTTAAGTGAATTGGAAAAATGAAAGCCGTTGCTTATCATGTAAGATTTCGGCTTTTGGAGGTAGAATTTGTTTTATTGGACCAAATCTTAGCCACCATTCATGAAGAAACCATGTCGGGACAAAGATGATTTTTTGAATATGATATACCAGGAATGTCCTTCTGGTGGGTTTTTTTTATAAAAAGGATGACCCATAACGCTTCGATATAATCATTATAACTTACATATAATAGAGGATGGATAGTCAAAATAGTCATGGATTGATAAGTGAATGGAGATTGCTTGATAACGCTCTCATTGAGCCCATTCTTCCATAGTAAGAATTTTATGAATCTTTATTTTTGTAAGCAATTTCATAAGTTCCTTCCTTTTTAAAATGTTCAAAAATTATAGCATGAGTTTATGAAAGAAGAGCTTCATAAAACCTCATTGAAACATGAAGTCTTTTAGGAATAAAGTTATAGGTTGGAGGCATTAGGGTTTTTACTTGATTTTTTAGTGCTTGCTCTAAGAGAGAATGTTCAAGAAGGATGACTGAATTTTGACCACGAAGGTGATAAGCAGAACGATCATCATGTTTATTGTATTGATTGAATAAAGAAGAGAATTTATTTTCATAAGAGGATTTTTGATAAGTGATGAGGGTTTTACCTTTATCCTTCATGCTATGTGGAATGAATTTGAGGTGTTAGGAGAAATTCTCGAGATAAGAAGGCTGGAAGAGAATTATTTTCTCCCTTAATATATTTAATATCAAAATAAAAAATACTTAAAAGCACTTGCCATCTGGCAAATATTTATTTTGAAACTAGATTTTTTATATCCTTTAAAAGTATTTCTTTTACAAATTTACAATCAACTCGTATAAAAAAACTTTTGGTTTAAAATATATAATTGAAACTTCTGAACACTTAATACTATTGCTAATACTTCTTTTTTGATTGTAGCATAGTTTTTCTAAATGTCATTCCATAATTTTGAGGTATAAGAAATTAATTGCTTGTTTCCTTGTGGAGGATTTTGTAATAAAATTCCATCATATCCCAAATTAGAGGCATCTGTTTGAATTACTTCTGGATAAATAGGATTGGCTAAATGAAGACATGGAAAAGAATTGATTTTAGATTTTATGAGTTAAATAGCCTTTTTATGAGCTGAAGTCCATTAAGATTTTACATTTTTTAAAAGAAGTTCTTGTAAAAGTTTTCTATCTTTATCAGAATCTTTAACAAAATTTGTTAAATAGCTAGGACAACTTAAGAATCACTGTAATTGCTTTTTATCTATAATTTGATCACGAAATTTATATCAAAATCCAATGACTCGATTTACGGGAGTTATGGTTTGATTTACAATTTTAAAACCTAAAAAATTTATTGAAGTTTGAAAAAGTTTTATTTTTCGCTGGGATAATACTAAACTATTAGTTATTATGATGTATTGGATTGTGCTTAAATGTTTCCAATGTTGATAAAGAGATTTAGTAAAAATAAGGATATCGTCAATATAAACTAAAATGTATTCATGATGAGGATGAAAGATTTCATTCATCATTTTCTGAAATTCAAATGGAGCATTTTTTAGACCAAAAGGCAAAACATTCCATTGATATTAACCAAAGGGAGTGTTAAATGTTGTTTTAAATCTATCTTCTTTCTTAATCAGATTATTTGCCGAAACCCGATTTGAGATCAAATTTGGAAAAAATAATTGAATTGGTAATTCGTTTTATTAAATCATTTTTTTTAGTAAAGGGTATCAATTGTTTTTAAAACATTATTTAATAGTTAAAAATTTATTACTAATCGAGGTGACCCACGCTCTAATTTTGTTGTCATTTCAACATAAAAAGCTGTACAACTCCAAGGGGATCTAATTTGTGTAATTAGCTTCTTTTGTAAGAGATCTTTTATTTCTTGATCACATAATTTTAATAATCGTTCATTCATTTGAGACGGATTGGCTTTGGTAGAAATGTGTTTTTCGTGGAAGTTATCAATATAAGGTAGAGATACTTGATGTTTTCTGCAATCCAAAAATGCTGATGGAATTTCCGAACAACATTTTTTTACTAAATTATCATGAAAAGTTTTTATTTTTAATTGAAAAGAAGTGTTAATTATTTGATATGTCTTTAGATTGTTAATTTCTAATTTTAAAAATCCTATGTGATTTTATTTGTATTCTATTTGGTTTATGATTTGATTCCGATATCTATTCTTTAGTGGTGAAATAAAAGGAAACTCAATTTCTTTGCTTTCAATTAATGTTTTTATTCCTTCTATGGTAACAGAAAATGGTTGAGTTTTTTTGTAAAAATAGGGTTCCTAATTGCATATCACGATGGAGATCTTGTACGATGATGAAAAAAATGGGTATACAAACATTATTTTTACAAATATGTGCAATTGAGATTTTGAATTTAATAATCGATTTATTTCCTTCAACAATAGAGATTCTACTATTAGGTTTTTCACAATATTTTAATGGAATTAAGTTTTCTCTTATGCAATTTAAGTATGCTTCTAAATCTATTAAAACATGACCTGATTGTTTGAAATCTTTTATTTTTAAAGTAATTGGGGTAAACCAGCATTGATGAGTATAATGAGTAATTGTTTCCATAAATACATTATTTTCATAAACTGAGAGATCTTCAGAGTTTATATTATCATCTTCTAATTTTTTCATTCTATCTTTAAGAGACTTTATTTCCATTTTTAATTGATTTATTTCTTGTTGTAAAGAATTAATCGTTGATTATATAGTTAAGGTTTTTTTTATTAACTGCTTTGAAAATGACTTGCATAGTATGATAATTACGATGTAAATCTATTTATTTGTGAAAATCAATTTTGGGATTAGGTTTTGATTCTTGAGATATCTTTCCTTCCTCTTTTCCTTTATTCACTATTTCATGTAAAGTATTTATATTTTAAAGTAGGATTTGCTATTTGTTTTCTTATTTTTAGAATTAATTCTTCATGTGCGGTTAATACATTTATTTCATTATCTCGTATCCGAGGTAGAAGTTGAAGTACATGTATTCTGTATATTGTCTAAATATTGGCAAGAATCAATAAAGCTATTTTCTTGTTGGTTAACTTTTTTTATAATTTTTTAAATAATATTTATTAGCATAATGACGTGGTTTGCCACATTTAAAACATTTATTTGTTTATTTTTAGTAATATTATTCTTATTATAGATCATTTTATATTTTCACCATTTATTAGTCTTATAATAGGGTTCTTGATTATAATAATTGGAAAATCTTTTTAATCTTTTAGGATTTCTAGATTTTCTAGAATACTTATTTGCTTATGCATAATGTCCAAATTGATAAAAAAACCTTGGACTTTATATTTTGTTTTATTTTCTTTGTTTAATTGCTTTTTCAAATTTTATATCATTGCATATGGTTAGCCCAACTATTATGGATTGAATCAAATCTCTAAAGGTAAAACTATTATAGTTTATATTTTCACCTATGTCTTTATGCTTTGTTTTATTTTCTTTGTTTAATTGCTTTTTAAATTTTATATCATTGCATATGGTTAATCCAACTCTTTGAATGGTTTGAATTAAATCTCCAAAGGTAAAACTATTATAGTTTACATTTCCTCCACTCTTTTGTCTTAATAATTTTTTTACTTTTTTTTGCAAAAGATGGTAGTAATCCTACTATAAAACGTTCTTTCCAAAATGAGGAATCAGTATTAGATAACATATATACTTTAAATAAAAAGGTATCTTTATACCATCAAAACCGCTTAATGTTATGCATTTTAAGCATCGTAATTGTTCTCTAGTTTTCTCTTCCACGTAAGATAAAGTTCCTAAAAAATGTCATACTAGATTAGTGCATAGACATAAAATTCCATTTTGTTGTTCTTGACCTTGCTCCTTGAAAATTGGATTGTTATTATCATCTCATACTACCGAATTCATAATTTCTAATCATTGTTCGTAGTTAATGAATAGTTCCACCAACCATTCAATTAGCCAAGAAAATCGGTTGCTATTGCTCCAATTAAATTGATTTTTGTACAATTAGCTAATTCGCATAATTTACCATAAATCAGCATATGTTGTAATATTTCTATTACGTGAAATTTAGATAATCCATCAATATTCCATTCATAAACAAAATTTCCTTCAAATTTAATCTTTTTGACCATATTTTCTTTTAATAATAAATCAACTGAGATTGTATTGAATGTTTAGATTTGTTTACATTATAAGTTGGATGTCTTCATGGGCTATGAATTCTTTAAATGCCTAAATCAGATGATAGATCTGTATTTTTTGTTTCTTCATCAATAGGATTTAATCCTAAGAATTCCTTTGACTGTTCTGATTGAGATTCATATATAATAGATTGATTTTCTAAATTAGCTATTACTGGATATTTATCTTTTTTACTTTCTTTTTTTTCGGATTTATTTTTAATGTATTTAACTTAGATGTTATTGTTTGCATTAGTTCATCTGAATAGTTTGGTTTAATAATAGGTAGAGATCTTAATGTATCTTTTAAGATAGGATGTTTCAAAATGGGTTCATGACCCGATTGTTTACTTGTAGATGCTTCATTTTTTGACTTGGAGATTTTTGACAGTGTAGATAAATAGACATTAGTAAAGTTATTTTATTCTATAATACGATTTGAATCTTTTCTAGATATAGGTTTCTCTTCATCAAAGCTTCCTTTTAATGGGTTTGCTTTTATATTTTCTAAGCTACTTTGATGGGAGCTAATGGTGGATGACCTTGAAAATATTTTTCTCCTTTAGAACCTTCTCATATGATTTTAATTTTATTTATAACTTTAGGACAAGAGTGTGCTAAATAATAAAAAAATTGAATGTTTTGTTTTGTTGATTGTATATAAGCAAAGTAATTTTCTCTAATAGCTGCTTGTTGAGATTTAGAACATAACTTGCCAAATATTGGGGTTAATGGATGTGTAAGAAATTGTTCTTTTAAATTTTTATAATCCATTTCAAGAGTTTCTTCATTTTCTGCTTTAATAATGTTGATTTGATAATCAAGAAAATCGCTATTGTAACATTATCATCTATAGATGTAATCGGATATGCAACATGTGTTGGAATTCTAGATGTACATTAGCAGTTGAGCTTCATATATAGATTCATTTTTCATACTAGGTATTGTTGAACAAGATTTTCTTGATGTTTAATTTATTTCTTCTAACTTATCATCATGAGTTATTATCGCATGTATTTGGTCATTTTGTTATCTATAGGATTTTCTTCCTTATTTGTATCTGTATCAATCAAGTTTTCGGTGTATTAATATATTTCCAACTTAATTGTTTTCTTGTTATAACTTTATTTTGTATATTTGTTAAAAATAATGTAGATGTTCTGTAACGGCCCGTTTTAACCAATCCCGATTAACTGATAAATTACAGGTTAATATCATAAGCTCAGATCCACGTGAATGTCGTGGAAAAGTCTATGATACGCCTAATGGGTGAAATATGTTATTTTTCTGTGGCAATTGTTATTTATTTTACTATTAATTAATAGTTCGAGACGCGTTAATTGGAGTTTCGTTTGGTCGCACATGCGTGTAGTGACGAGAGAGAGATTGCGACGTCATGGTGCGCGCGTAACACGGTGTATGTGTGGGTTGTATGAGATTGAGTGGTCACATCACTCATCCCATCATGTCACACATCACATCATACCCATCCCTCATCATTACTTCTTTTTATCCAAATAAATTTTTTATTTTTTTCCCTTAAAAACGGGACAAAGAGAGAGAGAAAGAGTGGGGTAGAGAGAGAAAAAGAAAGAGAGAGAGAGTGAACGAACAGAGAGAGGAGATGAAGAGAGAGCAGAAAGAGAGTAAGAAAGAGAGGCAAGAAGAAGAAAGATAGAGACGGCAGTGAGAGAGGGAACTCCGGCGTGGACGAATCGGGGGGACAGCTAGCGCGGACGACAACCAGAACGCGCGGCGGAGCTCCAGCAGCGGATGGCGGCTCGCGGGTGATGCGAGGGCGCGAGCTGCGGTGCAGCAGCGAGCTAGGGAGGAGATCAGCCGTGTGGACGGACCGGCGGGAACGAGCCAGTGCGGAGGATGGCGACGGCGATTGCGCAGGGCGGACGAGCAGCTCGGCGGGCCATCGGCGACGCGGAGGCTGCGTGAGGTGGCACGGCTGTGGAGACGACGAACCAGCAGCGCAGATGGCTAGATAGTGGCGCGGCGGCGACGTCTTAGCAGCCGGCAACGGCGGCCGATCGGCAGCGCGGACGGTGGATCTGGCCGACAGCGGCGACGATCGGCACGGCAACGAAGACTCCAGCGGTGACGGCTGGCGGCGAAGATGGTCGGCAGTGACGACAGCGGCAGCGGCGGCGACGACGGTGGCGTCAGCGCGGCAGCGGCAACGGCGCAGTGAACGACGCGGTGGCGCGTAGTCGAACTGATCGATCCTCGACTAGGGATGCGATTCGACAAAGTTCGATGACGCGGTGGATTCAAATGAGGTTGGAAGGCCATGGTGAGTTGTATGTTAAGTAATTTGGCCGTGATTTGAATGAGTTAGTAAAATAGGCCTAAATGATAAAAATTTATAATTGGACACTAGGGACTTAGGCTACCATAGTCGGGTGTCGTGTACGTATCTCGATGCGAGTGCGGGACGTTTCGAAAGCGTTTGAGGTAAGTAATCCCACGAGAAAATTAGTTAAAATTCTTTTATTGCACTTGCTTTATTTTGCATTCTAAATTATTCCATTGTGCTTTCCATTGTTGTTCATTTATTGTTCATCCACTCCCACGCGTATATGTGTGTTTATCGACGGGGCCGGCCATGGCACGGTCTCACACCTCGGGGCTAGCTACCCCGCGTTGTTCGAGTAATTGGCCATGTTAGGGCTACACGGTGACTATTCTTCGCGAAACCCGTAGGTTGAGATATGTTTGACGAAGACCTAAGTCTACGTCAATGGTTCCTCTCGAGAGATGTTTGATGGGGTTTCTTCCATTCAATGGTTCCTCTCATTCGACCGTGAGATGTTTGGCGAGGTGGTCGTCAATGGTTCCTCTCGGTTAGCTACGACGATTCCCGATGTCGACTGTAGTTCTCTCGTCACGCTACACTCGTGTCTAAATTTGACTTCGAACGACTTATTTTCATGTGATTTTCTTTATTCTTGTCCTTTATTTAAATTGCATGAACTCGTAGTCGTTTCATTGGAATTCGTGAATATTAGCTAACGTTCTCTCGGGATTTACTCACCCGGGATTTGTCATTATTTTTGGTGACAAATTGCAGATCTTGCGACGAGCCGGGGCAAGGGCGTTTTAGGCGACTACGTCTGAGTTCAGAGAGGCCGTTATTTTTTGCGTAGGTGTTGTATGTATTTATTTACTATTTTATGAAATTTTTGGGAAAGACTTATACACCTGATACATGTATATGCTCACCTTTTGTACTTTTGTTGCTCTTGATATACATGGTATCAAATGCCGAGTTTCCACACTATATGGTTAATCATACCATGCAAACGTTTTATTTCTACCGTGTTTGCATGCTCCAAAGACTTCCGCTTAAATGTTAATTTATAATAATTTGATAAATCGTGAACAACTTAACTTAGTCAATTTAATGTGAATATCCATAAAATTTTTCATAAATACTAAGTTAAGGCGAATATGATACGTTTAAAGTTGTAGGTCGCATACAAAAAAATTAAGTGTGCGGTGACGTGGCATGCTTGGTTACATGTCCGGCGACGTGGCGGTGCCAGCTTGCCTCGAAATTTAGGGCCGTCACAAGCTTGGTATCGTAGCTAAATTCTAGAATACTATGGACAATTTATGGAAGTGTTCAAAATTGTGATACCGACGTCACAAGTTGGTATCGTAGCTTAGGTTCAAAGCGAACTTAGGGAAAGTTTTGAAAATCTCATGGCTTAAGACATTGTGATACCAACGTCACAGCTTGGTATCGTAACCTAGGTTCAAGCGAACTTAGGGGAAAAGTTTAATGAAATCGAATAAAACTTAACAAACATTAGATGTGGAAACCCGAAGATCCTAACTTAGAACTTTAGTTGGGAAGCGAACATGGACGGGAAGTGCCAAGACTTATATGTTATATATTTTGATGTGTAATAGTATATATGCGTATATATGCGTATACGAGGCCGATACGACGTTCGTGATTTGCAAATTCGACATGGATGGACGACTTGTTCTTCATACGGACGATGAGGCTAGCCGAGCGGCTCGACACCGTCAACTCGGATCGTATATTGTGCGACACCGTCGCACTCCGTAGTTTGGAGCTCGAGGAGATTCTTCTGCTTGTTTCGAGCGCATGCAGCGATAATACCGGCCCCTGCCACACTTGCCGCCACCACTAATGTAGAGCAAACAGTTGTCGCATCCGACTATTCCGACGACCTCGCTCACAACCACTACTACCGAGATACTGCCAGCAGTCACTACACAATTGACTATGCCGACCGTGGCACCGACGCTGATTCCACCTTTTAAGATCACATTCGAGACCTTCTTATCAGCTGAGATGAAGTTGATCAAGGAGTTCGTTCGTGTTCAGTCAGGCTACTATCATAGAGGCAGAGACCCAGAGGTGGCTGGGAAGTGGATCCGTTCACACGAGAAACGTCACGGACTTTTGAGGATTCACAACAACATACGAGATAGGATTTCCGGATTCATGCTTAAGGGAGATGCTGCAGTATGGTGAATCGCCCGCATAGCTGCCCATGGAGAGCCGAGTACTTGGGCAAAGTTCAAGAAATTCTTCTATGATTTGTATATCCCGATCGAGGTTCGGCTGAGACTAAGAGATGAGTTCTTGACGCTGAGGCATGGTGGCCGAACTAAGGCGCAAAACATGGAGAGATTCACACACCCGCGTACCTTGCGATGGATGTAGTGAACTGCGACTTCAGTCCATGATTTTATTCAAGGACTCCGAATAGAGATTTAGGGAGCGCAAATTGTACGACAAGTCCAAGAAGTGCGAATTTTGGCGTTCGGTGGTGAAGCCTTTGAGACACGTGATCATCGACACAGTACTTCAAAGGGACCCGAGTAAGATTCACGTTGTCATCGATTGTTCTACACCAGAGTGCGCGACAAACATCGTGAGAGTCCGTTAGGATTAGCAGGATATCATCGACGCTTTGTGTAGGACTTCTTCAAAATTGCAAATACCGAAGACTAGATTGACCAAGAAGGATGTGATCTATCATCGGTCCAATAAATGTGAAGTGGCTTTCACCGAGTCGAAGAAGAAGTTAACTTCGCACCGTTGTTGATGTTGCCCGAGCCGACCAAAGACTTGACTATTCCTACGATGTTTGTGGCACCGCATCGGTATGCGTATCGATGTAGGGCGACAAGTAATAGCTCATTTATCGTGTTGGCCTGGGACTCATGTGAGGAGCTTTCCATCGCATAACCTGAGCTCGCAGCAGCCCACGCCATGAGTCCGTCGAGGTTCCAGATACATCGCAGAGGCACATATTTACTGCGATGCGAGGACCGACAATATCTATTCCGTACGTCTTGAATATCGATAGCCGATGCGATGTATCGAGGTTCAAGGACATGGCACATAGTCTAGGTTACCCAGATTGGTGCAAGTCCATTGATGAGTGTTTGATACACCCGCATGTATCGTGGTTCCGACAATGCGTATGGTAACACGTTGGGATTTTTAGGAGGCTCACAACTCCAGTACACCTGGTGCATATCCTACGGACCAAAATGTATCACAATATGCGATGGTTATTTTGGTGGTCGTGGATGGAGGCGATGTCACCAATAGGTGAGGAGTTGTGAGGTGTGTTAGCCTACTGCTAAGGCCGAGCACAGAAGCTCGGAGGACTATTGCAAGCCACCGCTATCCCACAAGCTGGAAATGGGAATACATCACTACGACTTCGTCGGTGGGTTGCCGATGACTTTGCGCAAGCACGATGCCATTCGGGTAGTCGTGGATCGACCGACGAAATTAGCGTATCTTATCCCAATCTCCATGAAATATAGTTTTCCACAATGAGCATGCTCTTTGAGCGAGAAATCATCGAATGCACGAGGTGCCGCATCTATAAGTGCCGCAGAGAGACAATGACTTACTTCGCAACTTTGGCAGCCATGCAGAGCAAGATATGGTACCAAATTGCGCTTCGGCGCGATTTTTCATCCGCAGATCGACGGCACCGAGAGACTTATTCAAATCCTCGAGGACATGCTCGTAGCCCGTGTGCTACGCTTGAGGATCACGGGACGAGTTTTTGCCACTTTGTGAGTTTTTCTACAACAATAGCTATCAGGCTAGTATCGAGATGCCACCATTCGAGGCGCTATACGTAAAACCATGCAGATCACCAGCTTGCTGGGCAAAGCCCGATGACGTAGCTGCCATTGGGTTTGAGATTGTTGTAGATTACACAGAGAAAACTATGCTGATTCTTTGAAAGGTTACAAGCTGCTCAGGACAGACAAAAGAAGTACGCGAACGAATACCGCGACAGGCTGAGTTATGAAGTGGATGATTGGGTCTACTTAAAGGTTTCTCCCTCGAATGGCATCATCGGGGAGAGGGAGTCTACCGTGCGAGGGTGATACCTCCACTTGTTCCATGGTGAATATTGAATTAAATTTGAATTTCGGGACGAAATTCCTTTTAGTTGGGAAAATTGTAACGACCCGTTTTAACCAATCTTGATTAACTGATAAATTACGGTTAATATCATAAGCTCGCACCCACGTGGACGTCGTGGAAAAGTCTATGATACGCCTAATGGGTGAAATATGTTATTTTTCTCGTGGCGATTGTTATTTATTTTACTATTAATTAATAGTTCGAGACGCGTTAATTGGAGTTTCGTTTGGTCGCGTTGTGCGCGTGTAGTGAGAAGTGTGCGGTAGAGTCGCGCGACGTCATGCGTGCGCGTAACACGTGTGTACGGGGTTGTATGGGATCGAGTGGTCACGTCACTCATCCCATCATGTCACACATCACATCATACCCATCCCTCATCATTACTTCTTTTTATCCAAATAAATTTTTTATTTTTTTCCCTTAAAACGGAAAAAGTGAGAGAATGAATGAGGTAGAGAGAGAAAAAGAAAGAGATAGATAGAGAGAGTGAGTGAACGAACGAGAGAGGAGATGAAGAGAGAGCAGAAAGAAAGACAGAGACGACGACGAGAGAGAGGAGCTCCGGCGCGAACGAATCTGGATGGGACAATAAAAGTGACGACAACAAGCAGACGTGCGACGGAGTCCAAATACGATGGCGGCTCGCCGGTGATGCGAGGCGCGAGCCGCGGCAAGAAGAGCCGAACTAGGGAGGAGATCACGGTGTGGACTGATCGGCGGGATAGCGAGCCGCGCGAGGAGGATGGCGATCGCGATTGCGCAGGAGGACGAGCACTGACGGCTTAGCCGGCTACGCAGAGGTCGCGAGGTGGCACGACCGTGGAGATGACGAACCAGCAGGCGATGGCTAGATAGGGCGCGCGCGGCGACGTCTTAGCAAATGGCAAGCAACAGGCGCCGATCGACAACATGGACGGTGGAGCCGGCTTAGAGCGACGACGATCGGCAGGGCAACGATTACTCCAATGCGGTGACGGCCGGGGCGAAGATGGTCTCAAAGGACAATGGCTGCAGCGGCGGCGATGACGGTATGCTTGCAGCAATGGCGATGATTTGTGATGCGTCACAAGCGCAGAATGCCGCGAATTTGGTATGCGTAAGCGGCGGCAACGGTGTGTTCAACATGGTGGCGCGTAGGCAAACCGATCGATCCTTGACTAGGGATACGATTCGACAAAGTTCGACGTCATGGTGATTCAAATGAGGTTGGAAGGCCATGGTGAGTTGTATGTTAAGTAATTTGGTCGTGATTTGAATGAGTTAGTAAAATAGGCCTAAATGATAAAAATTTTATAATTGGACACCGTGAGACGTAGGTTACCATAGTCGGATTTCGGTACGTATCTCGAGGCGAGTGAGACGTTTCGAAAGTGTTTGAGGTAAGTAATCCTACGAGAAAATTAGTTAAAATTCTTTTATTGCACTTGCTTTATTTTGCATTCTAAATTATTCCATTGTGTTTTCCATTGCTGTTCATTTATTGTTCATCAACTCCCACGCGTGCATGTGTGTTTGTCGACGGGGCCGTGCATGGCACCTGCCACACACCCGGTACCCCGCGTTGTTCGAGTAATTGGCCATGTTAGGGCTACGCGGCGACTATTCTTCGCAAAACCCGTAGGTTGGGAGATGTTTGACGAATACCTAAGTCTACGTCAATGGTTCCTCTCGAGAGATGTTTGATGGGGTTTCTTCCATTCAATGACTCCTCTCATTCGACCGTGAGATGTTTGGCGAGGTGGTCGTCAATGGTTCCTCTAGTTTAGCTACGACAATTCCCGATGTCGACTCGTAGTTCTCTCGTCACGCTACACTCGTGTCCAAATTTGACTTCTTAACGACTTATTTTCATGCGATTTTCTTTATTCTTGTCCTTTATTTAAATTGCATGAATTGTAACTCGTTTATTGGAATTCGTGAATATTAGCTAACGTTCTCGGGATTTACTCACCTGGGATTTGTCATTATTTTTTGTGACGAATCGCAGATCTTGCGACGAGCCAGGGCAAGGGTGTCTCAGTGCGTCTACGTCTCGAGTTAGGGAGAGCCCATCATTTGTCAAAATTAAGTGTGCGTGACGTGGCATGCTTGGTGACATGTCCGCCGACGTGGCGTGCCCCGTTTGCCTCTAATTGGGGGCCTTCACATGTTCTTTTTTGTAAATTAGTATATGCAACTGTTGGGATTATTGTATGCATTAATTTATAATAAATTTTAAAAACAACAACTACATTTGAATATATTCCTTTCATTTTAAACCTTTAGGTATAAAGACTTAATGTCGATGCTTCATGTGCAAATTGATTATGAAGACTTAGGGTGTGTTTGATAGCAAAGAGAATTTTCAATGAGAAAAAAGTATTTACTTAGGCAAATTTTCTGTAGAAAATTTTTTTAAAAGAATTTTCTCATTGCTGTTTGATTGCACGTGAGAATTTTTTTTTTTTCAATTTTCTGCTGTTTGATAACTAATGTAATTTTTTTTCATTTTTTTTTCTTGCCCTATCACTACTGTTATATACAAGATTTTGCTTTTTGTCAGTGACACTGCTTTCAATTCATACAAATGAGCCACTTGTGATGCCGAGGAAGGTTAAAGCAAGAAAATGAGACACCTACACTATCGCACATTTGAAGCGAAGACACCTGTTCTCTCGGTCTATCCGAACTCTCTATATGACACATGCAACAATAATTTTTCAACCAAAACACCAATCTCTCCCTCTCTCTCGCTTCTCTCATCTTCTCACTCATCTCCTTCATAAATTCCGTAACTAACAGCTTTCATTTTTTTTCTTCTTTAACTTTTTTTTTCTTCATTAATCTGGTCCTTATCTCCTTTGTCACACAATCAACAACAAACAACAACAACAACCTTATATTCGATTCACAAATACATACCCCAACAAATTCCTTACGCTTCATTTTTTTCTTCTTTAATGGAAAAAAAAAAAAATCTATCAATAACTTAAAAGAATCTTCTTCGCTCCCGCCACGAGAGATCTCTCGCGATCCGAAACCGTATTGAGTGATTTCGGATCCGGCTTTGCTTGTTTGGATTGATCGATCGATAGATCGCCTAGCTCACGATGGAGCTGTTCGTGGTGGATCTAGAGCCCTATTTGGAGTTCTATGAATTCAAGAAATCGATCCCAAAATCAAGCGTGCAAGCAGTAACATTAATCGCCCTTATCTCCTTACACAATCAACAACAAACAACAACAAGAACCAGAGATTGTCATGAGAGAAGAACCGTAGTTGCTCATGAGAGAAGAACCAGTCATGGAGAGAAGAACCAGAGTTGCCAGAGTTGCTACGAGAGAAGAACCGTAGATTGTCATGCGAGAGAAGAACCAGAGATCGTGGAGAGAAGAACCAGAGATTGTCATGCTGAGAGAAGAACCAAGCAGATCGCAGAGAGAGATCGCATAGATGAATTGAAGAGGAGTATGTCAGGGAAGAGTTCTCGTAGAAGGAGTCCAAGTTTTGGTCAAAAATAGATTCGTTAGACCCAAAAATCTCGAATTTCCATCCCAAAATAAAAGAAAATAAATGAGGAAAATTAGAGGGTGGATTTTTTTTTCTCTATGCGGTTACAAGTGTATCAAACACCCAAAAAAACTAAGTTATACTAAAAAACAAAACAAATTTCCACGATTTTTTTCAATTTCTTTGCTATCAAACACACCCTTAATGTAAAGTTAGGAAAGCAATTGAAGAAAATTGGCCCTTCGTATTTACTTTCCTCAATCATTCCTAAAAAAGAATCATTCAATTCTAAATGTTGCTTATATCTGAGAGATGCTAATATTGATGTGTTTAGTTCTAATGATGTTAATTGTTTTATTGCTACTTGAATTCATCCTATATTCAAATATTTATATTTTTCTTTATATAATCTAATTTTTCTAGAGAAATTAATATTATTTCTTGACCTTCTTCATCTATTGATCTAGTATCTTCTTCAAGCTTAACTACAAAATCTTAATTTTTTGAAAATTGTGCCTTGAGTATAAATTTGTTTTGGATCTATTATTGGCATATCCTAATTTTGAAGGTCATTATAAGAAATTTTGCTAATATTTCTTAAATCTATTTTTGACTATATTTTTTCAAGTTTTAATTTATAGTCATTTAAGGTTTTAGAAAATGATGATGATTCAAACTTTGGAGTTGGATTTTTAATAAAAGAGCACCTTTTATTTTCTTAACTAATTCATTCATGCTTTATTTTTAGGAGTTCAAACTTGGTCAACGATTTACTGCTAGTCTTACACTCATCGTTTCTACTAGACTTACGACGCGACTAGGAAAGTCTAAGCTTAACTCCCTATGAGTGAACAAGAGGAGAATTAATTGAAAAATAAAAGAAAACTTTCGAACAAAAATCGCAGTTATGGTTTTAAATTTAAAATCTTTTTTTGAAATCATTTTGATAAGATATATGTATATTATTTTAAGAAATATATACTTACAATCGAGAGTAATTGAGAAAGTGATGGATGAATTGATGAATATGTAGAAACTTAGCTCTGATACCAATTTGGTGGAGGTGATGGATGACGATGCGAATATATAGACCAAGGATTTCTATTTTGAAAGCTAAAGGGATCAATGATTTAAAGTAAAATGCCAAAAGAAGTTTCAATTGCAGAGTTTAATATGAAGCAAAACTTTCGAATGAGGAGTTCCTCAGTCAATGCTTGTATTTATAACTAAAATTTACAAAAGAATACAAGAATGTAGGCTATTCACTAGGATGCTAAAGTTATGGCTCACAACAAAAGATAAAAGAAAAGACGCACTATCTTGCAAAGATAATCCTACCGAAGTTACTTTAACAAAAGACAAATAAAGCAAAGACGCATCATCGTGAAAAGATGATTCTAGACAAACTATTCACAATAATTGAAGTCCAACTAGCCATTGGCATGAAGGATCTTCAAAAACACGACACAACACGATGCATCTACTTTTACTAAAGTAGATTCTTTAAGTAAGACGCATCTACTTTAAGAAAAGTAGATTCTGACATGATGACTCTTTTATCATATTACCAAGTGATAAGACTCAATGAATTTTGACGAGTCTTGATGGCATTACCGAATTTTGAAAGCTATATTTATTTAGACAAGTGTATTCTCGAGAGAGTGAATTATTGTCACTAGTTGATGGAGTGATTTGATGGAGTTGATCTTGACAACTATATTCTTGATTTTGATGGAGAATTATTGTCACTAGTCGATGAGTAATTGATTTATTGCAATTGCATGGGCCTGCACAAAGAGCCTGAGAGGCATGGGCCCGAATGATCGATTTTTATGGGCCGAATAGGATCATGGACATAGGTCTAGAGGCATGGGCCCGAATGATTGATTTTAGCATGGGTCCGATTAAAGTTTAACGAAATCAAGGCGTAGAACTAGCCCCAACTTCATAGTTGTTTCTTGATGTTGCGATTAACTTTCTTCAACAAGTTTCAATCTTTTTCCATTCATTGTAGATGTTGAAGGATTGTAGTAGCAAGATCCGGGGATAGCTTATTAGAGGAGGAATATGGTTGAATAGGTTTTTCTTCATTTTGAGATTAGCTTTTTTATAGGTTTTAGGAGTAGATGGTGGTTTTAATAATAAATCTTGTGGAGTTATAGGAATAGATTTGTTCCAAATGGGAGTAAATTAAACTTCCTTAAGATTGAATCAATATCAAATTTATCCAACCATTTAACATGAATTTCTTGACTAAATAATGAGAAGTTATTCCGTTGCATTAGTGATATTTGAAGTTGTTATAATCCCATTTAAGTATCCATGGAATGGTTTGTTTTCGAATGAATTGAAAAAAATGAAAGCCATTTTCTTTCATATAAGATTTTATCTTTTAGAGGTAGAATTTGTTTTATTGGACCAAATCTTAGCCACCATTCATGAAGAAACCATGCTAGGACAATGATTCGTACTGATTTTTTGAATGTAATATACCAAGAATGTCCTTCTTCTGATGGGTTTTTATAAAAAAGGACAACCCGTCACGCTTCGATATAATCATTATAACTTACATATAATAGAGGATGGATAGTCAAAATAGTCATGGATTGATAAGTGAATGGAGATTGCTTGATAACGCTCTGGTGAGCCCATTCTTCCATACTAAGAATTTTCTGAATCTTTATTTTTGAATAAGCAATTTCATCAGTTCCTTCCTTTTTTATTATGTTCAAAAATTACAGCATGAGTTTATGAAAGAAGAGCTTCATAAAATTTCATTGAAACACGAGGTCTTTTAGGAATAAAGTTATAGGTTGGAGGCATGAGGGTTTTTACTTGATTTTCTAGTGTTTGCTCTAAGAGAGAATGCTAAAGAAGGATGACCGTATTTTGACCATGAATGTGATAAAGCGTAACGATCATCATGTTTATTGTATTGATTGAATAAAGAAAAGAATTTATTTAATAGAGGGTTTTTGATAAGTGAGGAAGGTTTTACCTTTATCTACCATGATCTGTATGGCATGAATTGGAGGTGTCAGGAGAAATTCTCGAGATAAAAAGTCTGGAAGAGAATTATTTTCTCCCTTAATATATTCAATATCAAAATAAAAAATACTTAAAAGCACTTGCCATCTGACAAATATTTGTTTTGAAACTAGATTTTTATATCATTTAAAAGTATTTCTTTTGCAGATTTATAATCAACTCGTATAAAAAACTTTTGATTCAAAATATCTGATTGAAACTTTTGAACACTTAATACGATTGCTAATACTTCTTTTTTATCGTAGCATAGTTTTTCTGTGTATCATTCCATAGTTTTGAAGTATAACAAACTAATTGCTTGGTTCCTTGTGGGGTTTTTGTAATAAAATATCATCATATCTTATATCAGAGGCATCTATTCGAATTATTTTTGGATAAACATGATTGGCTAAATGAAGACATAGAAAAACTTGACTTTAGACTTTATGAGTTGAATAGCCTGTGCATGTGCTAAAGTCCATTGAAATTTTACATCTTTTTTAAGATCTTGTAAAATTTTTCTATCTTTATCTCAATCTTTATAAAAAATTGTTAAATAGCTAAGACAACTTAAAATCATTGTAATTGCTTTTTATCTAAATTTGATCAAAATTTATCCTAAAATTCAATGACTCAATTTATTGGAGTTATGGTTTGATTTAAGATTTTAAAGCCCAAAATATTTATTGAAGTTTGAAAAAGTTTTATTTTTCGCTGAGATAATACTAAACCATTAGTTATTATGATGTATTGGAATGTGTTTAAATATTTCTAATGTTGATCAAGAGATTTAGAAAAAAAATAAGGATATCATCAATATAAACTAAAATGCATTCATGATAAGGATGAAAATTTTCACTCATCATTTTCTGAAATTTAGATGGAGCTTTTTTTAGACCAAAAGGCATAACATTCAATTGATATTGTCCAAAGTGGAGTGTTAAATGCTATTTAAAATCTATCATCTTTCCTAATCAGATTTCCCAAAATCCATATTTAAGATCAAATTTGGAGAAGTAATTGAATTGGTAATTCTTTTTATTAAATCATTTTGTTTGGTAAAGTGGTATCAAGACATTATTTAATGGTATATAATTTATTACTAATCAGGTGATTCATGTTCTAATTCTGTTGCATTTTCAACATAAAAAGTTGTACAACTCCTGGGGGATCCAGATGGTGTAATTAGCTTCTTTTGTAAGAGATCTTTTATTTCTTGATAACATAATTTTAATAACTATTCATTCATTTGAGATGGATTGGCTTTGCTAGTAATGCTTTTTTTCTTGGAAGTTATCAATATAAGGTAGAGATACTTGATCATTTCTCGAGATCCCAAAATGCCGATGGAATATTCGAACAACATTTTTTTACTAAGTTATCATGAAAAGTTTTTATTTTTAATTGAAAAAAATAAGTGTTAATTATTTGTTATGTCTTAAGATTTTTAATTTCTGTTTTAAAAAATCTTATGTGATTTTGTTTGTATTCTATTTGGTTTATGATTTGATTTAGATATCTATTCTTTGGTGGTGAAATAAAAGGAAACTCAATTTCTTTGCTTTCGATTAATGTTTTTATTCATTCTCAGAAATCGAAAATGGTCGAGTTTTTTTGTAAAATTTAGGTTCCTATTGCATATCATGCCTAGATCTTTTACAATGATGAAAGAAGTGGGTATACAAATATTATTTCTACAAATATGTGCAATTGAAATTTGAGTTTAATAATTGATTTATTTCCTTCAAGAGAGAGATTATACTATAAGTTTTTCACGATATTTTAATGGAATTAGGCATTCTCTTATGCAATTTAAGTATGCTCCTCGAATCTACTAATGCATGACTTGAATGTCTCGAAATCTTTTATTTTTAAAGTAATTAGGGTAAACCATCTTTGATGAGTATAATGAGGAAGTGTTTCTATAAATACGCATTTTCATAAACCGAGAAATCTTCGTAGTTTATATTATTATCTTCTAATTATCATTCTATCTTTAAGAGACTTTATTTCTATTTTTAATTGATTTATTTCTTGTTGTAAAGAATTAATCATTGATTCTGTAGGTAAAGCTCATTTTTATTAACTGCTTTGAAAATGACTTGCATAGTATGATAATTACGATGTAAATCTATTTATTTGTGAAAATCAATTTTGGGATTAGGTTTTGATTCTTGAGATATCTTTCCTTCCTCTTTTCCTTTATTCACTATTTCATGTAAAGTATTTATATTTTAAAGTAGGATTTGCTATTTGTTTTCTTATTTTTAGAATTAATTCTTCATGTGCTAAGGTCAATACATTTATTTCATTATCTGTATCTGAGGTAGAAGTTGAAGTACATGTATTCTGTATATTGTCTAAATATTGGCAAGAATCAATAAAGCTATTTTCTTGTTGGTTAACTTTTTTTTATAATTTTTTAAATAATATTTATTAGCATAATGACGTGGTTTGCCACATTTAAAACATTTATTTGTTTATTTTTAGTAATATTATTCTTATTATAGATCATTTTATATTTTCACCATTTATTAGTCTTATAATAGGGTTCTTGATTATAATAATTGGAAAATCTTTTTAATCTTTTAGATTTCTAGATTTTCTAGAATACTTATTTGCTTATGCATAATGTCCAAATTGATAAAAAAACCTTGGACTTTATATTTTGTTTTATTTTCTTTGTTTAATTGCTTTTTCAAATTTTATATCATTGCATATGGTTAGCCCAACTATTATGGATTGAATCAAATCTCTAAAGGTAAAACTATTATAGTTTATATTTCCTCCACTCTTTTATCTTAATAAAATATTTAGTTTATCTCGCAAAAGATGGTGGTAATCCCGCTATAAAACGTTCTTTCCGAAATGATGAATCAATATTAGATAATGTATATACTTTAGATAAAAGGTATCTTTATACCATCGTAAATCGCTTAATGTTCTCGATCGTAAGCTTTGTAATTGTTCTCTAGTTTTCTCTTCCATATAATCTAAAGTTCCTAAAAATGACATATTAGATTAGTACGTAGACATAAAACTCCATTTGGTTGTTCTTAACCTTGCTCATTTAAAATCGGATTGTTATTATGATCTCGCATCATCAATTCATAATTTCTAATCGTTGTTTTGTTATTAATGAATAGTTCAACCAACCGTTCAATTGACCAAGAAACCGATTGTTATCACTCCAGCTACATTGATTTTTGCACGATTAGCTAATCTCGCATACTTTGGCATAAATCAACATATGTTGTAATACTTCTATTACGTGATATTCGTGATAACCCATCAATATTCCATTCATAAACATAATTTCTTTCAAATTTAAATTTTTTGGTTGCATTTTCTTCTAATAATAAATCTACTGACATGGTCTTGAATGTTTAGATTTTTTTACATTATAAGTCGGATGTCTTCATGGACGATGAATTCTTTAAATCTCTAAATCAGATGATATATTTGTATTTTTTGTTTATTCATCAATAGGATTTAATCCTAAGAATTCCTCTGATTGTTCTGATCGAGATTCATATATAATAAATTGGTTTTCTAAATTAGCTATTACTGGATATTTATCTTTTTTTGCTTTCTTTTTCTGAATTTATCTTTGATGTATTTAACTTAGATGGTATTATTTGTATTAGTTCATCTGAATAGTTTGGTTTAATAATAGGTAGAGATCCTAATGTATCTTTTAAGATAGGATGTTTCAAAATGGGTTCATGACCCTATTGTTTACTTGTATATGCTTCATTTTTTGAATTGGAATTTTTTGACAATGTAGATAAATAGACATTAGTAAAGTTATGTTGTTCTATAATATGATTTGAATCTTTTCTAGATCTAGGTTTCTCTTCATCAAAACTTCCTTTAATGGGTCTCGCTTTAATATTTTCAATTACTTTGACGGGAGTTAATGGTGGATGACCTTGAAAATATTTTCTCTTTTAGAACCTTCCCATATGGTGTTAATTTTATTAATAACTTTAGGACAAGAGTGTGTTAAATAATCAAAAAATTGAATGTTTTGTTTTGTTGATTGTACATAAGCAAAGTAATTTTCTCTAATAGTCGCTTCCTGAGATTTAGAACATAACTTGCAAAATATCAAGGTTAATGGATATGTAAGAAATTATTCTCTTAAATTTTTATAATCCATTTCAAGAGTTCCTTCATTTTCTCGCTTTAATCATATTGATTTGATAATCAAGATAATCATTTATTGTAACATTATCATCTCGTAGTGTAATCGGATATGCAACATGAGTTGGAATTCTAGATGTGGATGCTCTAAAGCAGTTGAGCTTCATATATAGATTCATTTTTCATACTAGGTATTGTTTAACAAGGTTTTCTCGATGCATAATTTATTTCTACTAGCACATCTTCATGAGTTATTATTGTATGTATTTGATCATTTGTGTTATCTATAGGATTTGCTTCATTATTTGTATCCGATATTAACCAAGTTTTTAGTATATTAATATCTTTCCAACTTCATTATTTTCTACTTAAAACTTTATTTTGTATATTTGTTAAAAATAATGCGTATGTTCTTTTTTTATAAATTAGTATATGCAATCAAGGGATTATTGTATGCATTAATTTATAATAAATTCTAAAAACTACAACTACATTCGAACATATTCCTTTCCATTTTGAACCCTTGGGTATAAAGACTTAATGTTGATGTTTCATGTGCAAATTAATTATGAAGACTTAATGTAAAGTCGAAAGCAATTGAAGAAAATTAGCACTTCAGACAGATTTCCTTCAATCATTCCTAAAAGTGGAATCATTGAATTCTAAATGTCGCTTATCTCTCGATATATGCTAATATTGAAGTGTTAAGTCCTAATGTTGTTAATGGTTTTATTGCTACTTGAATTAATCCTATATGCAAATATTTATATTTTTCTTTATATATTCTATTTTTTTCTCGAGAAAATAATTGTATTTCTTGACCTTCTTCGTCTCTGCTGATTTGGTATCTTCTTCAAGCTTAACTACAAAATCTTGACTTTTTGAAAATGAGCCTTGAGTATAAATTTGTTTTGGATCTATTATAGGCATATCCCAATTTCAAAGGGATTGCTCTATATCATTATAAGAAATCTCGCTAATATTTCTTAAATCTATTTTTCATGTTTTAATTTATGGTCATTTAAGGTTTTAGAAAAGGATGATGATTTAGACTTTGGAGTTGGATCTGATAATGAGAAGTTATTCCAAATTGGGATTGTAAGAAATATATCTTAATAATGGTGAATGAAATAGGGAAATGAAAGTATATCCTAAAATACCAATTTGGTGGAGGTAAAATCTTCGCAAAAAATCCCCGCAAGAATCCCCATGGGGATATTCAACTCTGTGAATGAAATAGGGAAATATTTTTTACCATAAGGATTCTCCATCTCCGTAGGATTAAAGGCTTAAAATGGGGATAAAGATGAAAGCTCATCCCCGCTGGGGAAGGTTATAGGTCGGGGGATATACAAAAATGTAAATTAGAAACGAAAATAGCAATGGAATTTAATTTTGTTGCTAATCGAAATGGTTAGAGACGAATTGAGATGAAAACAATCGAGACTAATAGAGACAGAATTAGAATCTGCTTTCTAAAAAATGGCATCGCCGAAAGATTTTTGTATTACAAACCCTCCCTCCTTGAATAGTCTCTCTCGAACTCTCTCACTCTCTCCTCAAACGAACTATATATATATATAAATATATATCTCTCCTCGAACGACCTCTCTATTACCTATGGCTCAAAGAACTACTCTCTTCACCGCGACTTAGCAACCGCCGTCTTCACCGCCTTCTCGCAACTCCTCAACTCTCTCTTTTCCTCAAACTCTCTCTCCCAAACCCCGAATCTCTCGTCGAATATTCACCATAGCAAAATACCATTGTTCATCGTCTCTCCAAATCCGATCTCTTCACCATGAGGGCAATCACGGCGTTGTTGGTTGGAGATTGGAGAGCTAGTTTGGGAGATTTGTGTTGTTTGAAGAGATTTTGAAATGAGAGTTTAGATTTGGTGGGTTTTGGCGGTGGTGTTCGGAGTTTGAGTAGCTTTCTATCGTCGCCGTCGTAGAAGCCCTCTCTATCGTCTCGCTCTATCCGTCACTATCGTCTCGCTTTGTCTCTCGTCGTCTCGCTTTGTGCCACGTTGTCGTCCGCCCCGTGCCTCGCCGTCGTCTCCGCTTTCCGTCCCTTGTCATTGTCTACTTTATCATTCGCCGTCGTCTACTCGCCCTCACCGTCGCTTTGCTCGTATGTCGCCGTCGTATTTTCTATCCCTCACCTCCGTGCCTCGCCATCGCTTGCTCGCTCCTCTCCTCGCTCGTCCGCTTCGTGTCTCTTTTCGTAGTCCTCATCGACGACCATTGTGATCGTGTTTAGGTTCAATGGCTTTGTTGTACTTGATTTAGTGTTTAAGGTTTGTTGTGGTGGATGAACGGGGATTACTCAAAGGACATTAACGATCAATATTGATGGTTGAATTAAAGCTTATGAGAACTACTCATAAACTTATAAACTCAATCTAACAAACTTATACATGAAACTCAATCCAACTAATATTTAGTACGAGATTATTTAATTTGACACGATAATTCAATGACAACTATAACAATGGGATTTCAATTGGAATCGGTGACTTGAGATGAGAGATTTAAAATTAATGTTAAGTTGTCATTTCCATTAACAAAACATTAGTTATCTCAATCTTTGTTAATTATACTTTCGTATCTCGATCCTTTTAAATTTGTTGGATTTGCTTTCACCAAGCCGAAATCCATTTTCTATTGCCACCATGTAAGAAGTGAAGCCTAATTAGCTACTTCTTTGATGATCTATAAGTACTATCTAAAAATACTATTGATGTTCCATTCCAGCTCCTTCAATGTTCATTGACATATTTTATGATTTATGCAACATTTTTGTTGATCAAGTCATAGATGTTAAGTATAAATAGATGCATATATACTTAAAGAAGTTATAAGGCTTGTAGAGATAACTAAACAAGAACCAACCCCACTCCCCCACCCAAACTATAGTGCTTTGAAATGCAAGAGCTTAATTTTAAATGATCGTCATTGCAAAAAAGTTCACTTGGAATACTATCATTAATCTAATGTTCCTTCAATGTTCATTGCCAAAAAGTTCACTTGGAATACTATCATTCTATTCTTGAATATTTTTTTCGCTTCACGAGAGGTTGCTATTTCAAAATAGGCAATAATCTTCATTAAGATAACTATATATGTGGTTAAGAATAAAAACAAATCGACATGGTCGATATTAGCTTGTCAATGATAGTTGAATGTGAACAAATGACATAAAGCAATTAAGAGCATTAATTTAAAATATCTACAAGTTAAACTAAGTATCATAGTCTTTAATCTAGTTACTTCATGACATGCATTAACATGGATAAGGACATTGTGGGGTACCGGTGACTTGGTTGCTTACTCGTCAATCCCTTATGTAGTTGTTGTTGTTCTTGATTCCAAGCTCTATTTTTGTTGGTGACTTGGTTGCTAACTCGTCATCTAGCTCAAGTGATTAACTTCATACCAAACTTATAATCGAGTTGTCCACTTATTGGTAAAATCAACAAATTATATAAGTTGATTGTATTAACTAGATACATAGTCAAGTCCTAGCTAGCGTGGAATGTAGGAAACATGAAAGTTATAATTCCCTTGCATCCTACCTACTTACTAATCCACTTTGCAAGTAATTGCTTATACCTTTGATCTTTCTATGCAGAAGACGTATATCGAAAGTAGAGTTCTCGAAATCACAAAAAGGAGCAGCTGCTTAAGGTACCCCTTTTAAGAAAATTAATTTAATGCTACAATTGTATTGTTACTATTATGTGTGTTTGTGTGTTTTTCTTTTCTTTTCAATTTTGGTACCGAATTAATGTAAAATACAACGAAATACCTAAAATTCATGGTAACAATAAGGGAAAAGAAGATTTACAATAATGTGAATAGATGTAATTTAAGCTATAACCGATTTGAATGTTTTCGAGGGCTCGTAGATGTGCACAGAGAGAATTGTTTCAACTTGTGTAAATTGTGAAGTCTCAGTGGTAGCCACCATTGTTTGATCTTATAATTAAACTAGTTGATCCATGCTAATCGATGGCTTGATTTTCAAATCATTTAGATCCATTTTTTGATTTGTTGAAATTAGATTGTGAAATGGTTGTTTTTTCTATATTTCTCTAGATTCTTTCAATGTTATTCCATTGTTTGATTTGTTGAATATTAATAGTTCTTCACTGTATGGGATGTTTGACTTGCTTGATAAATAAGGTGAAATAATGTGAAATCAAGTTTTTGAGCATTTGCAATGCATGGTTTCTTTGTGTCACCTTAATAGTTTCAAGTTGTGATGTAGCATCAAGTTTCAAGCACATGTTATTTTTTCTTCCTTTGTTTGTTTTCGAGATTTGTGCTCTATCTTTTAGTATTGTTGATGCTTTCATTGACATTGGATGTTTGTTGAAAATGAATTACTAGGAGCTTTGATCATATATGGTATTTATATGTCGCTTATGACTTATGAGTTATGATCTCTTAAACTCCTTGCTGCTTTTATTCTTACGACCAAGTATCCTACTCTGTTTGGTATCAGTCCTAGAACAAAATTGAAGCCACAAACATACATGAAATTAGACATATTTTTCCTAATATTAGGAGTATTAAATTCAAGTCACAAACATACATGAAGTTAAAAATCAACAAATGTAAGGTTTGTTTTGTTTTATGTTATTTGTATCAAACCACATTTATTTAATTCATACAAACAAAGCTTTTTGTCCATGTAGTTAGTGAGGCTCTCGTATTCCCCATTCTACTAAATTGTGTAAGTTGGACACACAAGTAGACTTGTACCGTCAGTAAGTTATTAAACTAGTTGACTAATTTAATTGCATAATTACAATAGGAATGTCACAACAAGTCGAGACTAGATGTACAACAGCTCGATAACGCCTTCGAATTGAATCCGCGGCGAAGGTTAAAGAATTCATAGCATTTGCTAAGCAACATTCTCCTACCTACCAAAGTGAAAGGAAGATTAGATGTCCGTGCAAATATAAAAAATGTCGACTTGTACCATACCCGGATGTCGAAACGGTTGAATACCATATATGTAGGTACAGATTCGTTATGGATATCATCATGGTACGAACACTATGAGAATTGAGATTAAAAGCCGCCAAACTTATACCAATTTGATAACCATATTGATGATGCTGATGGGGAGGTTTTGATAAGGCAACTTACCACGAGATGCTACACAATATGGCAGTCCAAGTTTTAATTGGAATCATGCTGAAGAATCACCAAACCGCCAAGCACACCAACTATATGACATGATCGAGGCTAGTAGCGAACAATTGTGGCCGGGGTGCGAAACCATGACAAAGTTGTCCGCAATGGCAAGATTACATGCGATCAAGTCAGAACACCATATCTCTGAACGAGGGTATAATGAAATCATAAAATTCATGAAGGATTGTTTGCCAACCGACGCTCATTGGTTGAAATTTTTATGCCACTAAAAAACTAATGCGAGGTCTAGGTCTTCCAAATGAGAAAATAAGTTGTTGTGAGGACCAATGTATGATTTATCGGGAGTCGACTCGAATTGACATCATGTAAATTTTGTGGAAAATCACGATACATTGCACATCGACGAGGGTATAGAAGGAACGCCAAAAAATGCACTTGCAAAAATGCAAGCATTACTTCCCTATAGGCCCTCGATTGCAACGATTGTATGCGTCAATCAATCGCAAAACATATGTGGTGGCATGAAGAGCATTCCGCGCTAGAAGATGTTATGCAACATTGTTCTGATTTGATTGCTTGGAGGCATTTTAATGATGTCAACAGAGACTTTGCCGCCAAGGTTCGAATGTTCGTTTAGGGATGTGCACTAATGGCTTTCAAGTTTTTGGGATTTCAGAAAATCGTACTCTTCATGGCCTCGTAATTTTGACTCCGTACAATCTTCCACCATCGATGTGCATGAAATCCGAGTTTAAGTTCTTAATCTGTATCGTTTCGGACCGACAACCCAAAACAAAAAATTGACGTGTTCCTTCACTGCTTGTGAAAGAGTTGCATGATTTATGGAACAACAGGGTGATTACTTACGACGTTTCCACAAAGACGAATTCTCGTATGCGAGTGGCCCTTTTATGGACCGTAAGTGATTTCTCTCAGTGTATAACATGTTGTCTCGATTGGAGCACACGCGGTAAGATGGCTTGTCCATATTGTATGGAGGATACAAATACCTTCCAATTGCGAAGTGGTGGAAAGACATTGCGGTTCGACGTCACATGCTGCTTTTTGTCAAAGAACTCACCATTCAGAAAGACAAAAAAAGTTTCTTAAAGGCAAAATGGTACTAAACGACGAACCGCCTTGTTTTGCTATCTCGGTGAAGAAATTTTGGCGTAAATTGAATCATTGGGCTTGATGAAGGTGACGGAAATCGAGCTAATTTTGTGAATGGGATGATAGCTAAGACTTCTGATGGAGAAAAAAGCATTTTCTCGGGACTTGTCGTATTGGGAAGACAAACTTGATCCGACACAACTTAGATGTCATGCACATCGAGAAAATATTTTTGACAACATATTCAACACTATTATGAGTGTACCGAATGCAAAAGCGAGACAAGATATTCGTGAATATTGTCACCGACCTTCTCTACATATTGATTTAGTGACAAATACTTACATCTTTGGATGATATGCTCGATACATCAAAAAAGCAAAATTGTGCGAGTGGGTTGAAAAGTCAGTGTTTTTCCAACGCTATGCTTCAAATCTTGATCGATGCGTGGATCCAAAGAAGTTGCGACTGCTCGACATGAAGAGTCATGATTGTCGTATTTTCATGCAACGCTGATACCAATTGCATTCTCGAGTCTTTTTTTTCAATCCCTAACTCATAAAAGTATCAATTCAAAGATATAGAGATTTTAGAGCCCGAAATACCTAAAATCATTTGCAAGTTGAAGAAAATATTCCCTCAAAGCTTCTTCGACTCTATGGAAAACCTACCAATCCACTTGGCTTACAAGGCCTCGTCTGGTCACCCAGCTTTAATTTCGGTTGATGTATCCATTTGAGAGGTAATATTTTGAGTTCCTGAGTTGTTTTCCCATTTAATAAAATTTTAAATTAACATTAACTAAACTTCGATAGGTACCTTAAACATATGAAAAAATGTTTGGAACAAAGCGAAAGTTGATGGCTCGATGTGTAATGCTTATTGGTTGAATAAGTCACATCATTTTGTTCTCACTAATTCGAAGATCGCGTTTTTTACGTTGCACGACAAAGTGCAACGAAACGAAGATGTATCGGCCCACAATTTTTACTTATCCCGTCGACCCTTGGGCAAGTCAAATGAGCGGTATTTCTAATGAGCAGAGTATAATGCCGCTCATTCGTACATATTGCTCAATTGTCAAGAGATCGCTCCTTACATCTAAGAAGAGGCACAACACAGACCCCAGAACCGATATACCGACCGAACCTCATGGACCGCCACACGTCGAGGAGGTCGCGACGGCCGAGGTCGTGGGTCTGCCTTGTCCTATCGATTCCGACTTCTCGTTCACTCGATCATGAGTTACAAATAAGCGTTACCTTCGACTTCCATCCCATTCGCGTCGTTCGTACCATCGACATCGTCGTCTAGAACCATACCAAATCGCCCATTGCAATCACCATCGGCGACATCGAGACATGACACTCTTGTACCGACGATGCCTGCGCCTCCAGCCACTGCATCACCAACAACATCCCCATCCTATGAGGCAGAGCAAAGCTTGTGGTTACAAAGTGCTCCGCGAGCACCTCGAGACAAGGATCGAGCCCCCTCATGTGCATAGGACCCCGATCACACTGATTGCGAATAATATGTAAGTTTGTATTTGATTAATTAACATATTTCTAATTATCCATGTAAACTATTAAATAAGTTTTTAAGATGTTATGCATTTTAATGAAACACAAGGAATTGCATTCTTCTCATTCTCAGTACCTGAGGATGACAAAAGTTTTCAAGAGATGATTCCGTAAGGGTATTGTTGGAAATCGGTACCGAATCATCATAAAGACCACTATTGGTGTCAATGGCAGGTACGCAAGACTAATAAACGTCTTAGGATTTATACAAGTTTTCCAATGTCTTATAACAATTGCACTCGCCATTTTACAGTATATTTTAGATGGATGACACAATTCACGAGGATCTCATTCGTGCGGCATACGACACGCATGCAGTACTGATACAATGCATTGACGCATAAGTTAAAAAAGAATCGTGTGTACCAAACTTTATTACGATGTGGCGTAAAGGAGATACTTGAGTACCGGGGAGAGTGAGGACTTTCTTGCGCTCTAGTGTGCATCTATGAATAAGAACACCGAGGTCGAAGGACCCGGGACTGGACCCTCGAATCACGGTGGTGGCTCTGTCTTTTCAGTGACTACCGATGAAAGATTGGTAAGTGTTTTTATACTCTTGTTTATTTTTTCATTTCTACACTTGTTCACTATGCTTGTGTTTGCATTTAATCTTTTTTTTTTTTAATTTCTTACACATTGATGCTAGTTTAACTCACTTACATTGTACAAATTTCATTCATTTCAGCCATTTCACTTCTATGCAATTGATTTGTGCTTGGCTTAATATAAGTGCGCCGACCTATTAGTAATTGACATATTTAACATTTTTATAACTTTTATATGCAGACTAATACATCCGAGACGCCACCTACCGTAAATGAATTGTATTTGCATCTCCACACCGTAAATCACGACTTTGAGTGACATTTGATAAGTCGGTATTTATAGGTTTTTAGTAGTCTATTTTAGTATATTTAATAATATTTTTTGGTCATTTTTAAGTAAAACTGAGTGCTCTGCTGAATTGCATGAAAATTATTCAAAATTGAGTATTTACTTGCAAAGGATCTGATGTCGGGATGCTTGCCTCGAATTACGCTGCATTGTACAGGTGGGTCGAATAGCCGACAAGATATTTCAGCCTAATAAGGAGCTGCCACGTCACCCAGAACATACCACGGCAAGATACACCGCCATTCTTTCTTCTCGCACGTATTCCATCGACTCCGCTTCGAGATACGTGCCCACACAAGCTCCCAAAATTTCTGGTTTTTCGCGCGACTCAGCCAGCAAGCGTCCACGCGGCGAGCTTTCATTCGTCTAGCGCGTCACAAGCAAGGGGTTCCTCCAATCAAATCGTGCCACGTAGAGCCGAGTCATCCTCTCACAACGAAAACGCAATGATTTTGGCAAATCATGCGACGCCAAATCAATAAAAGGTGACAGAGGCGGTCCAATAAGGTGTTGACACGTCAAACGACGCGTAAAAATAGCGAATTACGCCGTGACACATGGCGTAGTCCGAATTTTGAGCTAAAAACACCCGTACGATGCTCCTCGACGCACGAGTCACGTCCCCAACCCCTAAAATTAGTATTCGAGACTAATTTGGAGTATTTTTATATATTAGGAACCTAGGTATTATTTAGAAAACAACCAATTATTATTTTTTTAGAGAATTACTATTAGTTTTTAGTATGGATTTTTGAAGATGATGTCCCTTAATCAATTTCTTGCCTAAGTAGAAGGGGAAGCAAGTCTCAGATCATGGATTCATAGCATATTATGTGATATCTTTTATTTTATTATTTAATTAATTTAATTTCTCATATTTCCTTGTTGATTTTAATTATTATGAATTTAGATCTAGTGGTATGTATATGGTCAATGCATACTTTTAGGTGGACAATCTATTGTTATTTGGAGTATTAGTATCCGTAATTGTGCTTTTAGACCAAGAAGTAACAAACATTCACCCGTTTTCCATAAAACCCTTTCGGTGCTTGAGTGTGCAACAATTGAATCTAGGTTAAATCTGGGAGCTTTGATGCGATCCAGCTTATTTAGGATTAGTGTTCCTACGGACCCATATTACGCTTAGTTAGTGTGTTAAACCCGATTGGCGACGTCTAGGGTTATACATTAATTAGTGGAAGTAGTTAGTGGAGGACGTCCCGCTATCGAGATTAGGGGAACTAGGAATTTATGGCAAATGTTGATTTTCTATAGCTAATATAGGAGAATTTAAATTAATAACTTTTTGGGAAAGATTGAAGACCATGATTGCTATTGAATCTTGATTCTGATTTGTGGAGGTTGCGAGGGTTAACCAGGTCATTTCGTTTCAGGCGAATATGAAATTATTAGAGTGCCAAAATATAAGTTTTTTTTTTCCCTCAAAAATTTCAACATAAGTGTACATTAGGTCCAATTAAGACCAACTTTACAATTTCTACTACACACCCTTGAATCTTTTTTTTTTTAGAGGTCTCGCTAAGGGCACCGCACCATTTCATGAAGGCACCCAACTTATTTGTAAAATTCCAGCAAAAATGGAAAAGACCATTTTGCCCCCTCATATATATTGATGCAAACCCCACAAACCATTTTTACAAAGAAAAGGGGCACCCCACCACCAAGCTTAAACCATAAAGCAACATTGCGTTTTGCGAGCGTTTATCGACTCTGCGCATTGACATCATCCGACAACGAGGTAACAATGTTTGATGTACCCATATGATGGTTTGTTGAACCGTTAAGTCGAGTAAAACCGTGAAAATGATGATTTGTTTGTCAATGTAGGGTTTGGTAATTTTCTCAAATCAACTTGTTTGCAAGATATAATGGAGGATTGTACCGCTACTAAAAGAGGAGGTTGAACTTGAGGTAATTTTTCAAATTTATTGTGTTTTTTATGAGGTTATCCGAAGTTTCGTCGATGTGCGCGATTGTTTCGGCCTCGCAGACCGAGATGTATAGTAATGTCTCTGGCCATGAGGACCGAGAGGTGTACGTAGGTCACGCATGGTACGACCGAGAGTAGTCAGAACTCTCACCCGTACGCGAGAGAGACGCTGAATAAAGTATCGGACCAGTACAACCGAGAACCTAATTTTGGGGGTTTTTGGGTGATCGTGCTGTACATTTTGGTTGATTATAATGTTACAATGTTTGTATTGCAGTAATGTCGCTTTCTACCTTATTTCCGTACTACATGGACACGTTTACACTCAGAAAGCCATTCCCGTCTGAGAAATCGGCTATTTCATGGCTTCAAATGATAGGCCATGAGAACATGTTTGTGCTAGTGACAAAACACTCGATGCTCGGGGGCATTAAGCGCAGGGGAAGGGTGAAACTTGCGTGTGAGAGGTCCGGGACATATAGGGGAATGTCTCGAGAGTAGGGAAAGTGGAAAGCGGCCAAGATTTCTTTGAAATCAAGAAATGATGAAGAAGAGGAAAATGCGAGGACTCAAACTCGGTACGAAGAAATGGGGATGCCCTTTCCTTATCAACGTAAAGGAAAATGTTGACTCCTTGCGGTATGTCACCGTTATATGTGGGAGGCACAATCACGACCCCGTAAAAACTTGGACTCGCCATTCATTTGTCGAGAGATTGATAAGGGGAGCAGGAAGTTGTGGTGCAAATGACAAAGTGGGAATGTGAAGCCAAGAGACATCATAAATACGTTGAAGCAAAGAGATGTTAGAAACTTATCGACAATGAGGACAATATATAATGCAAGACAAAAAGTCCGAAATGAGGATGCGTGGGAGGACTCAAATGCAACAAATGTTGCACATCTTGGAGAAGAATAAGTGGATGTCCTGGCATAGGAAGCATCCCTGCTACTTAATGTTGTCACCGACTTATTTTGGTCACATCCCGACTCAATAAAGTTGCTAAGGTGTTTCTCATCAATAATTTTGATGGATTGCACGTACAAGACAAATAGGTACCGAATGCCTTTGTTGGAGATTGTTGGCATCGCTTCTACGCACTTGACGTTCTCCGTCGGGTTTGCATTCATATCATCGCAGAGTCATGCGAATTATGTTTGGGCTTGAGAACTTGAGATCCATATTGGATGGGTGGCCTAAACTCGACGTGTTTGTTACCGATAGGGACTTAGCCCTTATTAGTGCCATAAGAAGTTTTTTCACATCGGCCCGTTTCAGGGCCGAATGTGGCTAAGACTGTACCATTTGCGGCACCGAGTGGTACTGTGGTGGTGGGACCTATACTCCTCCCCGAAAGGAAATTGACGATAGCACTCGCCATTGTCCTCGCAGACTGTTGTACACAACTCCGCCGGAGGTCCATCCATCGCAATGCCGCGTCCAACGCACGCCTATTACGCCGAAGAAAATAATCGGTTAGTGTTAATGTAAAACATATCGGGATGAATAATACATGCATAACACATATAACCATTTCAATACCTCTAGTAGCTTGTTGTCCGCGATGGTCAAGTGGCGACCATGTCATCGTCCCGCGGTTCTGATAGTGATCGCGGGATGAGACACTTTGAGGAACCAAGGCAGTAGTCCGGGTGTAGCCAAAACTCGAATTATGCCTTGTCGCCACGAACTTCGTGGAGCCAACAAATGGTTCCTCCATCGCTCCCAATTGCGTGCACAACTCCATTTTCCCCGAAATTCACATACGGGTCCCAAGCGACCTAATCAAAATGCAACAACCATTGTTAGCAAAAAAATTACAAAAACATCAATCATCACGTGATATGGATAACCATCTCACCTCACTTGGCGCAACCTATCCAAGGTTCTCCTAATGGACCCGAGCTTGTCAAGATTCGTCACTTGCCTCGTGCTTTTGAATCCATCTGCATGCACACAAGGTTGCACGTAGTCCATGTATTTCGCATTGGGTGTGGCGAGACCAAATTTGAAATGGTCGTACACTCATCCCTACAAATACATACAATGTTAGTTAGTCCACAAATGCAAGTTGGCGTAATTAATATACATCAACAAATTAAGTCTATTTTATAACAAACCTCAAGCAATGTGAGGTACCCAAAGAATCGAGACACTTGCACTCTCGCGGCACCTCAAGCGTCGATACAAGTAGCCAATGCAAATGCACCCTCATGCGTACTTTCCCACGTCGTCCAAGTCTTCAAGAAGCTTCTAGCGAGTCGATCGACACCCGAGACCCACTCTTATCTAAGTGCAAATAGAGTGCAGACAAAAGATACAACAGTACGCTCAAGCAAAGTGCATTCCATAGAGGATAATTTGTGGGTCTCGAACTAGCTTGGGCACCATCGACTCTTCAACCAACATTTGCGCACCGTGAGCCCTCGCGATATTCACCTCCTCCTCACCTCCTCGACGCTAACCCTGCAAGTAGGTTCGAGACCATCTTAATAGCGTCCGAGCGAGATTCCTCCGTATACCTCGCAAAGTTCTCCACCGTCACAACTTTGCCCGTCACAGAATCTTCGTGAGGACGCTCACATCCTCAGATCTAATGAGATAGACATTTCACCAAAAGGTAAGTGAAATGTGTCGCCTCTGTGTCGCCACCGCTCCACAAATGCAGAGATCACCTCCTTGTTGGCCTTGCGGTATGAATGCCTATCGCCGTATTCAACCCGAACGCTCGAATAATCATCTCAAGTCCCACCGTGTCGTGGTGGCACGATCAGAAATCACATTCTCAGTATCCGAGCTCCGTGATTGATACACTTCGAACGGGCCGCTCCCCGCAACAAAAAATACATCTCGTCATTTTGTGAAAACCATGAGTATTAAGTTACTCCGTTCAATGAAATTGAAATTACCTCATTGCTCCAAATCGATAATGCGATATGATCCTTAAAGCTCTTCAACAACGCCTCGTCTATAGACCACCGAGGAAAGGAGCACGACTTTAACAGCACTTCGCCTCTCCTTCATTATGGCAGCTCCACCACTACTACTCCCGTGTACATTACGATCGTCTCGTCGTATTCCCCGTCGATGAGTCACTGCTACTAGACTCCGATGCATGCCCTTCCTCTTCCCCTGCAACAACTAGATCCTTAGTCGCCCAACAACGATGTTCGAATCCTCATCGTGCGATTGTAACCTTGCACGATTTCCATCTACCTTCGCCTTTCCCTTAACATCCTCATTCTCCTTCTTTTTCTTTTCCAAGACGATGTCACGTTTCTGGGGTCTCCGCCACCTCGCTCCTGCTAGGGCCCCCGACACTCGACACCAGCCCTCTTCCCTAGTCACCGGTGCCTTCGAACGAGCCATACCTAAAAACAAGACAACATATAAGCGCATGGAACATAACCCAAAAAAAAAAAGGTTCAAATTCATCCATTTCGATGTCTTGGTCAAGGTGTTCGTGAAACAACCAATATTTTCTTGGCCACCCCGACCGACAAGGAGTCAAATATCTCGGCAAGGTACAACCGAGACCAATTGAAAGTTCTCGATTGTACACCACCGACATGGATCGACCGATTCAATTCCGCCTCACTCTCGTCCTATGCCGACCGAGGCGACTCTAGCCCTCTCTCGACATTGTACAACCGAAAGTAGGAGCGCATTCTCTGGTGGTACACCACCGACACCACATTACCTATCACTAATTGTAGGTCTCGTCATGTCTCGGCCGAGATAATCAAGTATTCTCGACCATTCGTAACCAGACACCGTGAGCTCTTCCGCCTTTCGTGGGCCGAGACGGCGAGTTGCCAAAAATTTTCCTTCTGCGTTCGGCCATGCTTGGCCGAGACAAGAACACATTCTCTCGGGCCTCGCGTGGCCGAGAAGCGCGATTTCCCAATTTTTGAACCTTTGAACAAACCGCCACACACATTACAACTACTCTATCAAATGTAACTTAATTATACTATAAACGTACCTTCAAACAATCGATTGCGCAAAAATTTGTGTGTTTGACGATATTCAAACGAGCCCTAATTTGGAGACGAAATCGTCTTCGCACCTCCCACCCTACAAACTCGCAAAAATTCCTACAACGAAGGAGAAACACACTACGACGCATTTAAAAACACGATTTCGGGGATTCCTCTCACCGGCCTGCTGAAAACTAATGGATTCTTCCACAAGGAGTTCTGGAAGATGGTGGCGGGGTGCGAGAGGCTTGACCGGGTATTTTGAGTATTTCTGGTCCAATTTTTTGGTGCCCTGTAAATTGGTTAGTGCCCACATTAACCGGGTGCCTTCATGAAACGGTCAATTCATGAATGCACCCTCTTATTGAGGCACAAATCAAATTACCAAGGGCACCCAAAAATTAGGCCCGAAATCCCAAAAATACCCTCGTGCAAAATAGAGGCACCCCACCATCGTCCCTCTTGAGGCACCCCACCACCGTCCTCTTGCTTGACTTGCCATACTTCTCCTCAACGAACCAGCTAGCAATCTCGAATCTCAGCTTGTCTTCGTTCCTCTCCGTCTCTCTCCGCCGTTGTAGGACATTTTTCGAGTTTGAAGGCTCCGAGTTTTGATTGATTTCGTCTCCACATTAGGTGGCTCTGCCTCAAGTTTTTCGTTCACACACTCAAGTCGTGAAATCGATCGTTTGAAGGTACGCTGATAGTCTAATTAAGTTGCATTTGGTAGAGTAGTTGTTATGTTTGTGTGAAGGCATTTAATGGTGCATTTATTGGAAAGTCGTGGTTCTCGCCACACAAAGCCGAGATTTTGTTTACGCCCTCGCCAAGCATGGTCGAGACTGAGGGAAACTTTTGAAAACTCGTGGTTCTCGCAGTGAGCCAATATAGTTTACATACGCTTCCGCAACGAATTGCCGAGAGTTATATTGTTATCTCTGGTCACCACTTCACGAGAGCAACCATTAGTGTATAGTTTATGTTCGTCTTTGTGTTGTACAATCGAGAGTGTAAGATAGATCTCGGTTGTCCATGACCGAGACTTTATTGTCGTCTCTGGCCACCACATCACGAGAGTAAAGTCGAAGTGTATAGTTTATGTCCTATCGGTGATGTACAACCGAGAACGTAGCATTTCTCTCATTGTCCATTACCGAGACTTTTATTCCTTTCTCTGATGATGTCAAGACGCAAGAAACGATACACGCCTCTGGCAAACACAATTGTGGCTTTATGGTTCATTTCTTCCTCAAGTGGTGGGGTGCCCAGCTTTGAGTTGCAAATGGTTCATGGGGTTTGGGTGTGTATATATGAAGGGGCAAATAGTTTTTTACATTTTAGATTGGGAAATGAGAAAAATAATGGGTGCCATCATGAAATGGTAGGGTGCCCATAGCGGGCCTCATTTTATTAGTTGAAAAAAATGTTATTAAGGGTATTTATAGAATTTCAATTATTTACGAGAATATGATAACTACTCACTTTGAACTCGTATGATTATCCTTTGGTAAGTTACGAATTCTTGATCGCAATTCAAAATACATGCTTAATTTGTGAACTTAATTAATTGTTACAAATAACAATTGTAAATCGAACACAAGTACATTATATCAGTATTGGATAGATATGGTGGCGTTTTAGAAAGTTTTAAGGGTTAATAGATAAGTGTATTATCCTCACATGCCCACCGCCACGCATGAACGCACACGATTAGTTTGTACATAAATAGTAGCACCATGGATCATTTAACCGATCAAGATTTCTACGATTCCAGTAGTCATATATAATCGTTCTTCATAGCTCCCGTTTCTCTTATTCTTCATCAAGTTAAATCAATATGGCAATGTGTTCAGTTCTTGGTGGTTTAAGCTCATCAAGATGTTCGTCTTCCTCGCTAAGGTTACGTGTTTGCTCCGACGGATTTCGAAGTTACTCCATCACTTTCTTCTTCCCAAAACACTAAACCCCGGCATCAAATTCGAAGAGATTCACGACCTCACCAATAGCATCATCAATTATTTACCCGACAACCTCACAAGTAAGAATGTCGATCGATCGATATATAGTAGGTGGACAAACCACATGGTTTGATGGTGAAAACCAAAAATCATGACCAAACCGAGGATTCACGGCTTGGCCGATTTGCAAACCACCACCAAACCGCGAACCACCAAAATCGCACCAAACCGCATCATGGCTTATGCTGGTTTGGTCGGTTTGGTTTCGCATTTTCATGCGACCCATTTTCAAAAAAAAAAAAGAAAAAAAACAATCATGCATATTACATACCATAAAGTCCATACATGTTTAATGTTCAATTGTTCATAAAAATTCAACATAAGATACACCAAAACATATATAACCAATCATTCACCAAAAAGAACTCGATCAAAATTAGAAATCCAAGTTCATCTCAAAAGTTACAACAAAAACAAATAGATTAAAATAAATAAATGTTGGGTATTTACCAAAATACCATCGGTTTGGTGAAATCGCGATTCGCGATTTTTAAATTTTTTAAACCGCCTCAAACCGCGAGTTCTAAAAACCAAAACCAAACCAAACCATGTTGTTTACATACTGCTTGGACCCGCTTGCGCTTTTTCTAAACCATTACCCACCCCTAATATATAGTTGCGCGTATCAAGGCATGCATGATAGTGTCATTGTCTTGCTTGATTATATATAATGTTCCTTTTTTTTGTGTCCGTCTTTGTGTAAAGCAATAGTCAAGTCAACTACCATCACTAGTGTTAAAATAGTTAGGTTAGGTTTAGGTTTGAAACTCATGCATGCAGACATGAATATACAGGGGTTCTTTTTTTTTTTTTTTGCCCAAATAATTAAAATATAAGTATTTACATTGATTCTTGGTGCAGGTTTGTACGAGAGAAAGAGAGCAAAAAGAATGGTACTTTTTCAGCTCTATAACCAAGAAGCACAAGAATAGCAGCTCTAGTAGATGTGATAGGTAAACATTGTTGATGAGAGTGGATATTGGAGAGCCTCGAATAAACAGAAGGATGTTCAAGGATTGGGAAATAGGAGAGCATTGAACTTCTTTGAAGAAAAAAACATCAAGACCGATTGGATCATGCAAGAATACGCTTTTGGCTCCGCAACATCACTCACACGAAAAGTTGTAACTATGCATACATAAGTGATTATTCTTTCTTATATATTAATTAATCTAGCTCGGCAATCAATAATGCACATATTAGAATTTTTTGTCGGACATATATATTCACTACTATAACATATACATCTAAATATCTTAATTGTATTAAGAGTTTTTTTAAAAAAAGTCCTACGTCCCGGATCGAATAATTAATCTCATATAAAGTAGTATGCATGCATATACAATTATGTATTAGTGCATATACTATTGTAATGATTTAACTTATAAGAATTGTTGTTGTACTGTATAATTTGCTAATTGTTTACTATTTACCATACATTTTGAAGATTACGCTCTGTGCAAGATCTACAAAAGGAGAGACAAAGCTAATACTAGTACTAAAACCAACACTACATCAACTGTCCAGCAAGTTGATCATCATCAATTGATGTTGGTGCCCAAGAAGAAGGCATGGTGAACTGCATGGCGCCACATCTACTTTCTTATTCTTGTGGAGATCATGTCAATTATGATACTGTTGTTCTTGAGGAAGCTGCCATGAGAAAGCCTACCATGAATATTAGGCATGCCCATGATGATCAATGCATCAATGTTGAAGGCATGTCCACTGAACGAAGCCGCCATGGTACTACCAGTGCTGCCTCACTATTCTTGTGGAGACGTCAACGAGGATCAGTTAGTAACCATGCCTGGTGCTGCTCAAGAAGCCACGACACCAATGATCAACAACCTGCAGGATCAGCCATTAGCACCATTCATGGCTACCAACAATGCCATCGCGGACGCAGACATGGGAGTCGACAGTAGTGGCACCACTAGTTGTTTTGATGATCATGAGGATATAGATATTGAATCATTCTTATTAAATATGGACTGTGACATTGATAATGAAGAATTCATGGCTATTATCGTAAGCCGCCCACAGCAATACTGATACAGCTACTCAATGCTAGAGCGGACGTTGAGACAATAGACTTTGCTGCTGCGGATCAACCATCATCATCGCCATCATCATCATCGCCACGTCATCGCTATTATTGACTGTGACATTGATAATGAAGAATTCATGGCTATTATCGGTTGGTTCCCGCAACAATCCTGATACAGCGCCGGATGCCGGAGCGGAGGTTGAGACGATAGAGGCTGCTGCTGCAGATCAGCCATCATCATCAGCAACTACCGCTATTAGTAGCATGGACACAGACATTATGATGAGAGACGAGCAGAATGACATCTTTGCAGAGCTTCAACTCTTTTCTCCTTTGACTTACCATTTTAATGAATGGCCTGATGATGACTACACTCCAGATTTCTCACAAGACCATGCATATGATTTGTGTTTAGAGACTTGCTAGGCTAAGTGGGTGTCTCATTCACGTCCTCATAGACTCGTAGTATTTGCTTTTAGATTTAATTGTAATTGATTCGATTCAAATGTATATACATACAGAGCTATTTTTTTCGTTGTCAAATGTATATGAATTAATGTTGTCATTTCTTTGTGTCTAGTTTCTTTCATGGCTCACATATATATGATCTATGATCACATGCAAGTTTTGTTTCATTGGGAAAAATAAAAAAGTGTCGTCGATTTGTTAATTAGATCGATTTCAAATTAAGCCAGTTCGACATACATGCGATCGATGAAATCATCTTACGCTAATTAATTTAATTAATCAACTGGAATGTGTTGCAGAGTTCAAAACTTGATGCTCTTGTTTCTCATTTGGAGCGTTTTTGTTCTCCACAAGCAAACTTGTTGAGGAGAGGACCGCATATGCTTAACACCACCTGCAAAACAAAAATAGGTTCCTTAATTTTAAACATTCGCTATATGTTAGAAGATTGATTAATTTGATTGCTGATTTTCATTCATATATATGTAGAATTTTTGTAAATTTGATTGGTGTAACTTCATAGATTAAAACGAGAATAGGCAAAAAAGGATTCAATTAACTTACAG
>JBBNAF010000030.1:250000-272500 GCA_039657365.1 Stephania yunnanensis | reverse complement strand
ATAATGAGAAAGATTTTTGTATATCCGCCCAAATCTATCGATAATATCAGAATCCGATGAATCGGTCCAAGCCGGCTTACTTGTGGGGTTGCCCGATACATTACAAAATTTCGCTTTAGCCAATGATCCAATCAAAGGAATAATTGGGACTATACTATCAAACTTCTTAATCGGAATATCCATAATAAATGACTTATCTAACATTTGACTCCTTACTACTGAAGTATTTAGTCGTACACTTGAAAGATAGTCCATAAAATCGAAATAATGATTGGCTAATTGGGTTGTATAAATCCTATCCAATTGAGACCACAAGTGAAAATAACATTGCCAGAGATTTACAAGGTAATAGTTCCATTTATTCATCAGAAGAGGAGTCCCCCTTGAAACCAGAATGGCTTTTCCCCGATATCTGACATAATGCACGAAAGGCTCCCCGAACAACCTCAGGATAAAATTCAAATCATTTTGAAAAATTACTACAAGATTCTCCATTTTTCTATAGAAATGGGTTCGCTCCAGAAAGGCTCTATAAGATGTTAATCGTAAATAAGAAGATTGTTTGCGGAGAAAAACAAATATGGATTCGCATTCATATACATGAGAATTATATAGGAACAAGAATAATCTTTGATTCTCTTTTTTTGAAAAAACCGAAATGGTTTTTTTTTGAGTAATAATACTATTCCAATTATAATACTCGTAAAAAAAGAATCGTAATAAATGCAAAGAAGCGGCATCTTGTATACACCAGCGAAGGGTTTGAACCAAAAGTTCCAGATGGGTGGGGTGGGGTATTAGTATATCTAACACATGATTTAAATGTGAAAATTGATCCTCGAAGAATGGAAATAGTGAATGAATTGATCTTAAATTATGTGATTTGACTATTTCTTTACCTTCTAGAGAGGGTACTAATCGCCGCGAGAATGGAATTTCTACAATGACAGCAAACCCCTCTGATATGATTTGAGAATCAAAATGATTCTTGTACCCCCAAAATTTATTTTTTTGAATCATTTAAAGAAAGAATCAAACGATTCTGTTGATACATTCGAGTAATTAAACGTTTCACAATTAGTGAACTAGATTTATTGTCATAACCTAATTTTTTCACAGATTCATAAAGAATCGCTTTAGTTAAACCATAATCATGAGCAAGGGCATAAATATACTCCCGAAAAAGAAGTGGATATAGGAAGTCCTTTTGTCGAGATCTATTTTTTTTGAAATAAACTTGTAATTCTTCCATTTGAAATTCCGATTGAACCAAAGACAGGGGGTTTTCTTGGGTTATCAAATAATACATAGTGCGATCGAATCAAAACAAGGTATATAGCTAATAAAAGATTGGATACCTCGGAACAGATAGGCTAATCAACGGATTCTCTCTTTTCCACTCAATGGGTCTGTATTCATTATAGAATACACTATAGAATACACTACCGAGATGGCTAGAAGTCCTTTATTTTTTCAACTCAATCGCTCTTTTGATTTTAGAATGCATTCTTTTTATCAATATACTGTTCTTCTACACATTTATCTCCACTCTGAAATTGGGATATAGTTAGGATTCAGTGACAAAATAGAGAATCCACTTATTTTTTTATGGAAGAAACTTTTCCCGCATCAGGCACTAATAGATTTCTAACGTTTAATTAGATCGGGTAATCATTCGAATTAAGAGCAGAAGGTCGTTGCTTTTTGTTTCCCTATAAAATTAGAGCCATAGGGCTCTATCCATTTATTCACTCGACCCAACCATGACTTAAAATTTCCCGCCTTCAGCAAGATTTTGTACCGATCCGGCAAGGATCACGTACTCTTAGAGTTCTTCATTGATACGACATGCTGTTTTTTCCATTCATTCACTTTAAGGATCAGTCGTGGTCTTACAAACTCTACCAACAGTACGGACGAATCCATTGCTTCATCCAAATGTGTAAAAGATTCTAGCCGCACTTAAAAGCCGAGTACTCTACCGTTGAGTTAGCAACCCGAATAATGTAATTATGGCGTGTAGATACGATCAAAATCGACATAAAAAAAGAGATTAGAAAAAACTTCTTGTGTCAAATCAAATCCAACGAACCCATAATTTGTTTTATATATAATTTGGATAAAGTAAAGTAAAAAAAAAAACTGATTTGATTTTTGGGGTAGAGATGAATAGATCCATTTATCTACGATCGAATTCTATTTGGTCAATACACTATTGTCAATATGAACATTGAAAAAACAACAGAAATGAAACCCATTTCAATAAACAATAAAAAAAGGGCTTGTGTTGGATTGGTACTACAACGAGAATGTACATACATAAAGAAATAATAATAATAAGTCGGGGTGGAGAAATTCAATTCACTAAAATAATATCAAAAAAAGGAAATAGAATAAATGAAATTAATAAATAAAGAAGAAAAAAATATTCAATATCCATAAAGATACAATAAGCAAGCTCAACCCATTTTTTGGCGGGGTCTCGCGCGATTGGGAGTAATCCCAGAATTAAGTTTTATGGATTCTATTTATTTAATTCCTCTATTCATTTCATTTTTTTTCTATTCGTCTCATATCGCATAGGAGATGATATCACAAAAAAAAGTATATATATTCTATTTCTATTCTTTCTATTCTAATAATTTGAATTTAATAATAATAGAATATATTCTAAGGAAATCATATCATAGAATATGAAATTCTATATTCTATTAATTATAGAAAAAAGGAAATCATATAGGATATGAAATTCTATGGGATGGGACCAATAGAATAGTAAAAAATAGAAATATAACAAAAAAAGGGAAATAGAATTTAAATTAACCAAAGCTAGCATAGGAGTCACCCCCTCTTTTTTTTATTCATTTTCATTAGTCATTAATTGACTTGGGCTTGGATTTCGTTTGATTAATACGAAGTTCCTGAAAAACACCTGCCTTCTTTGAAATATCATGAACGGTTCCTGTAGGTTGGGCACCTTTTTCAAGGAAATATAGAATATTGGGAACATTTAAATAAGAAATAAGTTTGATTCTTTATCAGATCGTAAAAACCCACTTTCCGAAGATCTCTTCCTTCTCTTCGGGATCGAACATCAATTGCAACGATTCGGTAGATGGCTCATTGGGATAGACGTAGATTAACACTACCCCCCCCCTCCTTGTCTCGTTTCAAATAATTTTTTGATTCCTTATTCTGATCAAATTGTTGAGACAATTTAAAATGGCGTTTTCTTGTTTCGGGATCCTTTATCTTTGTTTTAGATCATTGGGTTTAGGCATTACTTCGGCGATCCTAAAATTGTTTCAAAGTGGCAGCAACATACCTTTTTTTTTTGTGATTTCTTTCTAGGAAAGAATTATACGAACAATTGATTTCTGTGTAATCCACTTTTGATCGAAATAGTTTACCAATTCTAACAAGATTTCCTTTTGGATTTGACACTTTTGTGCAAATTGGATCCTTTCTATTTCTATATTGATTGGCGAGATACTTACGAAGTTGTTCAAACTTATTGATTGACACTAACCCTGGATCCTTGCCTCTTAGAAATGAATTAATCCTTTCCACCCGAGCTCCATCATGTACTATTTACTTAAACCCGACAAAAAAAAATAGGGGTTCGACTAGAACAGAACAAACTATGTCGAGCCAAGAGCACCTTCATTTCTATATTCTATATATAAATAAAAAAAAAAAAGGGGGGGGATGTAAGAATCCACAACCTATCATGCCCTTCAATCAAGTCGCACGTTGCTTTCTACCACATCGTTTTAAACGAAGCTTTACCATAACATTCCTATAGTTTGGAACCAGTCCAGTATGGACTTGATTCAATATGAATCATGAATAGTCATTGGTTCAATCAGTACATAGTACTAGATACTCTCATTTTTCTATATGGATGGATGGAGATCGGCATTTCTATTTACCTACTTAACGATAGAAGTCTCCGCAAGGATTCAATTTCATTTAATTAACCCCATATTTTCTTGTATCAATGAAACAAATTATAAAAAACACAAATAAACGAATTATTCATTCATCTGCATCTTCAACAGGTTTTTCAAGACGATCAATCATAAAGGATCCAACTCTTTCTCGAAGTACTAAACTAAAAACAACTAAACTCAAAAAATTTCTTTAATTAGATTTTGAATTAGATTAGATTTCTGACTTGTGTACTAAACAGACACGGATCAATTGCTTGTTTTATTCCTAGTTTTATTTTACCCCAACTGAGTTTTAGGAGCCTGAAACCCCGTAATAGAATTGAAATTAGTACTAAGAACCCCTCCTGTTTAGAATTCAGGATCAACATAAAATGAGTACCCTATTCAAATATAGTGACTATAGAGAGAAATAGGGAATACAGAAGCCTTTCTTTCACTTTCACATTCTAATTCAAAGAATTGATAATTCAACTAGATATAGGAGGGAAAGTTTGCCTAAGTAACTAACTCAATATGAAAGGGAACACGACATGCACATGCTAAACAGCATACCTTTTTTTTTTTTTTTGAATTCTAAATTCATTTATCTTTCCACCTTACTTGAACACAAATGGATTAAGTTACATCTGCATCTTATTTGGGCTCAATTGGGTTTGTGAGAAATAAAAGGAAAACTGTAATTCTTTCTTTTGTGAATTATTATAAATCAGCAATAGGATCCCAATGTATTCAACATTACACTCTTAAACAGAAGATTGGTATTGTTAAGTTAAATAGAACAATCTTTTATTTTGATAGAATCGGACTGTTCTGGGACGGAAGGATTCGAACCTCCGAGTCACGGGACCAAAACCCACTGCCTTACCGCTTGGCCACGCCCCATTTGGATTTGTATCTACAACAATAAACACTAATATCGGTATTAATTGTTCGTCAATTCCCGCCCATTCTTTTTGTAATAGGTTAAATTGTTGCTAGGGTTTAACACGTGTAGTTGTGGAAGAATTAAACAGAATTTATAGATCAGATCATTACATTAATTTATTGATAATTACATAGAATTCAATTAAGATATTGTATGAAATTCAATTCTTATTTGAAATTTTAAAATGGAAGGATCCTTGTCTTTGATTGGGTGAGTCGAAGAAAAAGCGGTATTTGGTTTTTTGGTCTACTTTACTTTCTTCATTTTTCCTTATATCAATAACTCAAACAAAATACAATTATCTCCAAGAATGAAATCTTTGTTATGCTTAATATCTTTAGTTTAATCTGTATCTGGCTTAATTCCGTCCTTCACTCAAGTGGTTTTGTCTTTGCCAAATTGCCTGAGGCTTATGCTATTTTCAATCCAATCAGATATTATGCCAGTCATACCTGTGTTCTTTTTTCTTAGCCCTTGTTTGGCAAGCTGCTGTAAGTTTTCGATGAGATCCTTAATACCGTCCTACAAATATTCATGGTTGACTCGATAAAAAAGAAAAAAAAAAAAGAAAAGATTCTAACATAAGATGAGATAAGTCTTACATTATGAACTATGAACCCTCGATTCAAACATGGCAATTCTTGGATAGTTGCAATGAATCTGGATCTCCGCATTTCTTCATTCTGATCTTCCACTTCCAGGATGAGCAAGGACCCTATACTATTCCAGTATGAGCAAGGACCCTATCCTATTAGGGTCCCTCACAATAACTAATTGTGGATATAAAAGATACTTTTGGTACTGAAAGAATCTTCTTACAAATGAATTTCGGAAAATAAATGTCTTTCTTTTCTATAAACCGCTTTATTTCTTGGTGTCAAAATAGGATGTATGATATAAAAATGGATAATCTATCCCCCCCCCTTTTTTTTGTGAAAAAAAAAAATAACCTTGGAGATTGTGTAATGCTTACTCTCAAACTCTTCGTTTACACAGTAGTGATATTCTTTGTTTCTCTCTTCATCTTCGGATTCCTATCTAATGATCCAGGACGTAATCCTGGGCGTGAGGAATAAAATCAAAAGAAAGGGTTCTCCTTTTCTTTTCTTTTCTTTCTTATGACTTTTTCGGTTCCAGAAACGAAACTATAACAAAAGGGGGGCTTGAGATTTTTCTTTGATTCTAAAGAAAAATCTCAAGCCCAATCCTTAGAGGGAACGGAAAGAGAGGGATTCGAACCCTCGGTACGAATAACTCATACAACGGATTAGCAATCCGCCGCTTTAGTCCACTCAGCCATCTCTCCCAATTTAAAAAGACAATTGCTATGTTACGTATTAATTGTTACGCATTAATTTAAACAAAATTCTTTTTTTTTTTATTTCTTTATTCTCTTGATTCTATAGTTATAGTATAGATACAAAGATACAAAAGATACAAATTTTTTTTGTTTTAGTTTAGCAGCAATTTGAATTCAAATTCAATTTCGATAATGTGATATCTCCAAAAAAAGGAGTAAAGTAAAGTAATGAATATCTCTTTGATTTTGTTCGAAACGAACGGTCTTTTCCCCGCCTCACTAGGTTATTAACCCAGCTAGGATGTTTCTTGTTTTGTTCCAATGAATCATAGATAAAACAATTTCAATTATCTGATTTGAAAACAAAAATACTTGTTTGTTTTGTTAGCGGAGCAACAACAATAGGAACAAAATAAAGGGTTCTATGATAAACCTCTCTTATTATTTTTTTCTTTTTTTTTTTTTTTTTTTTCTCGACTCGATTTGAAACTAAAAAAAAAAGAAAAAAAAGCCCCCTATCCTATTGATAAATATCCTATTGATAAGTTTTAATTAATCAGATTTATTATAAAAATTTTCATTTAATAAAAAATTGTAATATAATATTCGAATCTTAATATAATTTGATTCGAATTAGAATAATCTTCTAATATATAATAGAATTTTGAACGAATTTCTAATTCAAAAGCATTTCTTTCTTCCTTTCTTCAAAAAAAAGCTTTAACACTTACTTGAGTCTGAAAAAAATACTATGATTCTTTTTTTTACTAAATCCAATTGAGTGACTTGAATTTCTAAAATCTAAAATTAGGGCAGTTAGTTGAAAATAACTAAAGATAAATTTGTTTTGAGAAAATGTTTTCTTTGCTTGGCTTGAAAAATTATGAAAGTGAAAAAAAAAAGATATGGATTCTTGCACAATTAATTTTCGTGTTCTGACTTCAATGGTTTTTTCAGGACAGACCTGCCACTAAATAACAATAACAAAAGAAAAAAGAACTCGTTATTGTTATTTCAATGGTACTGGATTTTCCTATCTCATCAAATTCACCCGACGAAACATGTCAACACTCCAATTTTTTGATTTTGTTCTGATTCTATCTTGATTACGTCTGATGCCCTTGTTCGACAAATGGTCCATTCATGTATCATATACAACAATCACATTGTTGCGGGTATAGTTTAGTGGTAAAAGTGCGATTCGTTCTATTCACAACTTAAAGAGTTAAGGGGTCTTTCGGTTTGATTCATATTCCGATGAAAAACTTTATTTCTTAAAAGGATTTAATCCTTTACCTCTCAATACCCGATTTGAGGAAGAATATACATTCTCGTGATTTATATCCAATTAGAAATTAACAATTAGAAATTAACCAATTGGATTATGAAAACGCGAAGCATAATTTTTTTTTTCAAGTTCAAGTTGGATCACGACTTTCAATTAGATGTGTATGAGTAACAGATCCATGGATAAAGAGAAAAAAGTGTATTTCTAATCGTAACTAGATCCTCAATTTCTTTTTTATAGGGGAGATTGAAGCGAAATAGCTATTAAACGATAATTTTGGTTTACTAAAGCTATCGACATATTGTTTTAGCTCGGTGGAAACACACTTCTTTTCCTCCGGATTCGAGAAAATAGAAATAGAGAACGAAGTAACTAGAAAATTTTTTTAGAACCCCCCTCTTCTTTTCTAGAAGGATCATCTAGAAAGCGCGTTCTTTTGTTTGTTGTTTGTGAATGTATTCAAACAGAAAAAAAGGCTGACATAGGTGTTATGGTATGGGTTGGGTCCAATTTCTTTTTTTATTATTATTATTTTTATTCTAAAGTTCGTTTACGACTTAGATATGGGAATTCATCTATCTGCCATTAAAGAAGCCGAATGAGACCAAAGTTTCATGTTCGGTTTTGAATTAGAGACGTTCAAAATGATGAATTGACGTCGACTATAACCCCTAGCCTTCCAAGCTAACGATGCGGGTTCGATTCCCGCTACCCGCTACACCCACATATTCATTATTAATGAATTTAATTCAATTATGATAGACACATCCTTATTAATATTAATGCACATAACGACAAATACACATCTTTTCTTTATTCCCTCAACCCTCTCACATGCAATCTGATTATTTTTTTTTCGAACAGGGGAAAGAAATAGGAAAGGCAAAAAATCCGAAAGAACAAAGTCGGAATGAAAAGCGTCCATTGTCTAATGGATAGGACAGAGGTCTTCTAAACCTTTGGTATAGGTTCAAATCCTATTGGACGCAACTTTTTCCATCTATTTTTTATATTTCTATGTCAAGAAAGATACTTTGTTTGAATGATGTGAATGCGAGGCATTTATCAATGATTTCCTTTTAAGAATCATCAATCTCTTTATGTTTGTTCCGGAAGTAGAAACCGCTCCAACTGCTCCTGAATAGCTTCCTTCACAAGGGCTTCCGCTTCTTCGGTGAACGTCTTGGTAGAAGATATGATTTCTTGGAACTGAGGTTTATTCGTTTTTAAGTAGTTACGTAATTGATTGGTAAATTCCTTGACCTGTCCAATTTCTAACGAATCAAGATACCCATTCGTTCCGGTATAAATCATCACTATCTGTTCTTCCACTGGGAGAGGCTCTGATTGAGATTGTTTGAGCAACTCACGTAATCGTTGACCTCTTGCTAATTGATTCTGGGTCGCTTTATCAAGATCAGAAGCAAATTGTGCAAAGGCTTCTAACTCTGCGAATTGCGCCAGTTCCAATTTTGATTTGCCAGCTACTTGTTTCATGGCTTTAATTTGAGCTGCGGATCCTACTCTGGAGACGGAAATACCCACATTAATAGCAGGTCGGATTCCAGCATTGAATAGATCGGCGGATAAAAAGATTTGTCCGTCAGTAATGGAAATTACATTAGTAGGAATATAAGCCGAAACGTCTCCCGATTGAGTCTCAACTATCGGTAAAGCAGTCATACTTCCTTCACCTAAACTAGAACTTGATTTAGCGGCTCTTTCCAAAAGACGTGAATGTAAATAAAAAACATCTCCTGGATAAGCTTCACGACCGGGTGGTCTTCGTAATAGAAGAGACATTTGGCGATAAGCTTGTGCCTGTTTGGAGGGATCATCATAAATTATTGAAGTATGTCGTTCACGATACATAAAATATTCAGCCAGAGCCGCTCCTGTATAAGGCGCAAGGTATTGTAATGTAGCAGGCGAGTCTGCTGTTTCGGCTACCACAATAGTGTATTCCATCGCCCCTTGCTCCTGGAAAGTAGTCACTACTTGAGCTACAGAAGACGCCTTTTGCCCAATAGCTACATAAACACATATTACATTTTGCCCTTTTTGATTGAGAATAGTATCGGTGGCTACTGCTGTCTTACCGGTCTGCCTGTCCCCAATAATTAATTCGCGCTGACCACGTCCTATAGGAATCATAGAATCAATAGCAATAAGCCCCGTTTGCAGAGGCTCATATACGGAACGTCTCGAAATAATACCTGGAGCGGGGGATTCAATTAACCGAGATTCAGAAGCTGAAATTTCACCTCGACCATCAATGGGTTTAGCCAAAGCATTTATAACACGACCCAAATAGGCTTCGCTCACTGGTATCTGAGCAATTCTTCCTGTTGCTTTTACAGAACTTCCCTCTTGGATCATCAAACCATCGCCCATTAATACAACACCAACATTTTTTGATTCCAAATTCAGAGCAATGCCTATTGTACCCTCTTCAAATTCTACTAATTCACCCGCCATTACTTCATCAAGACCGTGAATACGAGCAATACCGTCGCCTACTTGAAGTACCGTGCCAGTATTCACAATCTTCACTTCTCTACTATATTGTTCAATACGTTTACGGATAATATTACTAATCTCGTCGGCTTGAAGGGTTACCATGAGTCTTTCTTTATTCTTTTTCAGCAGCAAAGGAAAAAAAAATCAACTAGAAAATAAAATAAATAATGCCTACGGTAGAAAGACTAATCAATTATTTCTTTCATCGCCCCCAACATCCCAATATTTGTACTGATGGTGCGTAAATGTAACTCGCTGTTCAAACAACTATTCAGAGTTTCTAGAGCTCCTTGTAAAGCTTGTTGTTGAAAAACTCGTTGTCGGACTTCTTCATTAATAGCTCTTTGTTGTTCAAACTGAATGGTTTCGTTTTTGTAATTTTCTAATTGTTCCAAATTCTTATAAGTTGAATTAATCAAATTCAATTTATCTCGTTCTATCTCAGAGTATCCATTCACTCGATATTCATCTGCTTCCAGTTCCACTTTCCGCAAGTGGGCCCGGGCTTTTTCCAGCTGTTCAATGGCCCCTTCGCGCAGTTCTTCTGAATTTCGAATAGTACTCAAGATTCTCTGTTTTCGATTATCTAATAAATCACTTAATGAAAGTAGATTATCTTCCCATTCCTTCTATGATCTCTTCCCGAACCAAACATGAATCTTTCGATTCATTTGGCTCTCATGCCCAGTTACTTAATGGGGCATTCCCATATCTTTTTTAAAATGTAATGAGCTTATCCTCTCCTTTATGTTCCTGTTCGTCTTCCAAAACATAGAAACAGATCCTTAATCCAAAACCAGAATATTTGGAGGACTCTCCCGACCAGACAAAAAATCTGTAATTATCAACAAAGTTGTTTCTTTTTTTTTTTTTTTTTTTTTGATTTTCTTCAAATCCAAAAAAACTCTTCTTACTTTATACACAGGTCGTCGATTCCGCATTGGATCAAAAAGGCAGGGCGCCCTTTTTCCAGTAAATGGTTCAAATTTTTTTATCCATATGAGTGTTCTATAGCAGATAAATTACAACTAGTCAGTCTTTTTGAAACCATTTCCATATAGAGTGGTAGAAAGAGTACCAGTGTTGCACCTCGACTTCAAATAATTTAGCTTTAACCATGTAAAGAGTCCCGCATTATTGGTATTGGTGAATAGAGAATCAAAGTGGATTTACCAATAAGTCACGAAATGCTATAGTTCGTACATATGATTTTTGAATTTATTCAGAAGTAATTCGCGAGATCGTACACCATTCCTTCCTAGTTAGAAGGTAAAGAAAAAAAGTGCAACTGGTTGGATCCAGCCTATTCTTGAAATAAACAACTCGCACACACTCCCTTTCCAAAAAAGATCAATACACCAAGCACTACACTCAGATTTATTGGATTTGTTGCTAAAATATCGGTATTAAACCCGAAACTCCCGGCGGATGGCCAGTGACCCAAGGAAACGAAAGAATCGGTTACATTTTTCATATGATCTCCTCTTATAGCTTATAGGTAGAACTAACAAAACTGAACAGAGTTTTTTTATTACTTTACTAATAAGACTAAGAAAATACTTTCAATTTTCTAGGCTTAAACAAAGGGATTCGCAAATAAAAGTGCTAATGCCACGACCAGTCCATAAATTGTCAAAGCTTCCATAAAAGCCAGACTAAGTAATAAAGTACCTCGTATTTTTCCCTCTGCCTCTGGTTGTCTTGCGATACCTTCTACGGCTTGGCCCGCAGCAGTACCTTGACCAACCCCAGGTCCAATAGAAGCAAGTCCTACAGCCAATCCAGCAGCAATAACGGAAGCAGCAGAAATCAGTGGATTCATGGTAAGCTCCTTGCACAAAAATAAATAAAATGGTTAATGATACAATACAATTAACCAACGAATTCTGACTTATTATTCTATTGCATTACTTCAATTAATAGTTCGTACGTAGTTACTTCGACTGCATGGATCTTAGTAATGCAATTATTGAATCATAAGCATCAGAACTACTTTGATATCTCGTTTTTAGTTCCTATCCACGGAGTCTTTCTTTATCAATCCATTAGGCTCTAGTCCTTCCATTTGTTTTTTCCAAACCATTCTTTCAATCCGTCGCCCTTTCTCTTCTATATGCTTGATTTCATCTGCTTCTTCATTCGTACCAGACGAAACGTAAAGACGTCTATTGAAACCCCCATCTAAATTCACAGTGGGGTAGGAAATAAAATATGTGGATAGTTCATATATACCTAGTAAATATCTAATATCACATATACATGTGTTTCTTCCCTAACGTAAACCAACCATTTACATCTTATATGATATACAACTGGATTATCGAATAATTCTTTGAAACATACACAAGAGCTGGTTTATAGCCATTCCATATATCCAATTGACCCCTCCCCAACCTATTTTTTTTATCTCGCTTGTAAATGATTCTTTTCCTGTTCTTTATCATTATTGCGCATCAATACAAACAAAAGGATTCATTAGCCTGAATCATTACATATCAATACAATATCAAGATTTGGTTGATCTAAGTTCATGCAATTAATTCGCATTTTAGTCAAGTCAATCGTTAATTTGAATGAACGCAAGTGAAATGGAAATAGGGAATATCGTTTTTTAGTTTATCCCACACAATGTATAGACGGCTCAAGATAAGCTATTTTGGAACATACATAATATATAAAAAGGTATATACAATCTAGAGTAGTAACAAATAACAAAAAAAAAAAGATTAAGATATTAGGGGGAACTGGAAAAAAAGAAAAAAGATCTAAAAGATCTTTTTCCTAAGATTCCCGTTTTTCCCACTTATGAGTTACCTCTTCCAATGAATGAAAATTGGATTTCTATTTGTTCAGTTAAGTCAATGACAATATTCTGATTCCAATTTTGGCTGCTTCTGACATGTGCTGGTTTCGACACGACATGCGACTAAATAAAAAGACGATTTTGAAAGCTAGTCAATGATGACCCTCCATGGATTCGCCTATATAAGCCGCGGCTAAAGTTGCAAAAATAAGAGCTTGAATACCACTTGTAAATAATCCAAGGAACATGACGGGTATAGGAATTACTGAAGGTACTAAAGAAACAAGAACAACAACTACTAATTCATCAGCCAATATATTCCCAAAAAGTCGAAAACTAAGTGATAAGGGTTTTGTGAAATCTTCTAGGATGTTAATTGGTAAAAGTATTGGAGTTGGTTGAATGTATTTGCCGAAATAACCTAATCCTTTTTTTGTAAGACCCGCATAGAAATAAGCCACTGATGTGGGTAAAGCTAAAGCAACAGTAGTATTTATATCATTCGTGGGCGCGGCTAACTCTCCATGAGGTAATGTATGATTTTCCAAGGTAAAAGAGCCCCCGACCAGTTCGAAACAAAAATAAAAAGGAACATAGTTCCAATAAAGGGAACCCAAGGACCATATTCTTCTCCAATCTGGGTTTTGCTCAAGTCTCGAATGAATTCAAGGACATATTCGAAGAAATTCTGACCGTCGGTCGGAATGGTTTGTGGATTCCGAACTGCTATAGTGACTGAACCTAATAAGATAGCAATTACGACCCAAGAAGTCATAAGTACTTGAGCATGAACTTGGAAACCCCCTATTTGCCAATAATAATGTTGGCCTACTTCTACACCGGATATCTCGTATAACCCCTTTAGTGTGTGGATGGAACGTGGTAGAACATTCATATTGCCCTCTGACAGAAATAGAACTTAAATAAATATTATTTTGATTCAACCAGCTCTTTTTCAATTTGCCCACTTGGATTTTCTATTTCGGATACCAAGTAATTGCATAATATCCCCAGTAATTTTTATGTCTTTTTTTTATATTCAGGAATAGTAACCGATTCAATAAATTTATGGAGTTCCCGAAATAATTGACTTATCTTATTATTAATTAAGAATTTCTTATATAGCTAGAACGACCTTCACAAATTGCGGAGACTAATTTATTTAGAATTAATCGGATTGAAGCTATAGCGTCATCATTGGCTGGAATCGAAATATCGGCGAGATCCGGGTCACAATTTGTATCGATTAAACAAATCGTTGGAATTCCTAAAATGACACATTCTCGAAGAGCCCTATATTCTTCTTGCTGATCGACGATGATTACAATATCTGGTAACCCCGTCATATATTTGATACCACCCAGATATGTTTGCAAGTGAGATAATTGTCTCTTCAATATTGCTGCATCTCTTTTCGGAAGACGGTTGAGTCTTCCCGTCTTTTGTTCCGCTCTGAAGTCCCTGAACTTATGAAGTCTCGTTTCTGTAGTGGACCAATTCGTTGACATACCACCGAGCCATTTTTTATTAACATAATGACATCGAGCCATTATTGCAGCTGATGCTACTGACTCTGCTGCTTGATTTTTAGTCCCAACTATTAAGAATTGTTTTCCCCTACTTGCTGCATCAAAAACTAAATCGCAAGCTTCTGATAAAAAGCGCGCAGTTCTAGTAAGATTTGTAATATGAATACCTTTACGTTTTGAAGAGATGTAAGGTGCCATTCTAGGATTCCATTTCCTAGTACCATGACCAAAATGAACTCCTGCTTCCATCATCTCTTCCAAATTTATGTTCCAATATCTTCTTGTCATTTCTCCCCACACTTCCTCTCTTTTTTTTTTTTTTTTAAATAATATAATAAAAGAGGCAAGGTACCCTGATGAAATAAATATCAATAATTGTTCCGATGGAACCTTCTACCAGAGATTGACCGTTGATGCGCGGTCCAAGCCAGTAATTCTTTTCTATTCGTTTTTTTATTACCAAAACAAAGGATAAGACTAGATAGTTAAAGTTAAGTTAAAAGGATGAATCCACTCTTAGCACTCAGCCAATCCCGTAAATGATTGTTCTGATGTATCATGGAAATTCTTTGGGGCGCAAGAATTAAATATCAAATAATTCTCTTTGGTGGAACAAAATATCTCTCATGTTCCCCTCAAATAGATTTTTCTTTTTGATTTCCAAAGAAATGTTGCTGTATTGATTTGAACAGTGTACTAATCCCTTGAATCCCGTACCGACGGGTATCATCCCCCCTAGAACAACGTTCTCTTTCAGACCTTTCAACCAATCGATACGACCCCGTAGAGCGGCTTTTGCTAAAACTCGAACAGTTTCTTGAAAACTCGCTTCGGATATGAAACTTTGAGTATTCAAAGACGCCCTTGTTATTCCCAATAAGATGGCTCGGTAACAGATTGCTTCTTCCAAAGCACGCCCCGTTCGTTCCGCTCGCAACAATCCAATTAGTTCTCCGGGTGAAAAAGCATTAGACATTCCATCTTCTGAAACCAACACTTTTGCTGTTATTGACGTACAATAATTTCTATATGCTTATTATGGATTTGGACTCCCTGGGATCGATAAATTTTTTGAATCTTATTAACCAAAGAGATACGACTTTGCGCTATGATTAGCTCAGCACCAATCAAGAATCCCCAATGAATTCCAAGAATTCTTGTTATACATTCGTTCCAACCTTCAACTCTCTTTTCTAAATTCATTGATATTGAATCAATCGAACGCACTTCTAACACTTGTTCTACTTTTGGAAGGCCTTGCGTTATATCCCCAGATCTAGATTTTTCATATATAAATGTAACTAATGTATCTCCTTCGTAAAGGATTTCCCCATAATGGCCATGAACAGTAGCTCCTGGAGTAGCCAAATAGGGCTTAGCGGATCTTATTACTAAAGAGTCAACATGAACAAGGAGAATCTGACCAGATTTTTGGTATGGTCCATTTTTAGATATACATAAATTTTCACAAATAAATTGTCCAAGGCTCACTATTGTCGATGTTTCTTCACAATAATCGTGATGGAGAAAATACCAATTCAAATGGAATAGATTCAAAATCATGTTACTGTTTGGATCGGGATTATAAATTCTCCCATTTTCGTCCAATAAAGAATATTTAAGTACTTGGAAAGTCTGTTTTAAATTGTCAAGTAGCAAATATTTATTTACCAAGATCTGATTATGGGTTATGAAATGGTAAAATGAGTAAAAATTCGTAATTTTCATTTTAGGGACAATCCCTAAGGGACCCAACGAATTCAGAATTTTCATTTTTAGTAGGGTATCCTTTTTAAGTTGAATTGATTTTTTGGTTACGTTGTTAGATTTCAAACCGTTGAATGGACCTATTCGAGAACAATTAGATGATGACAAAATTATCAAAGATTGGCATTCCTTATTTCTATTCCCCAACATACGAATAGTTACTTGATGTTGGGTAAGTGATTGTTGAATCCTTTCCTTGGAAAAAAAAGGATTGAGATTGGTGCGATCTGATCGATTAACGGAGATCAACTCTGACCCTACCGGGTCATTTCTTTTTCCGGTATATGAAATGGGGGGCTTCACTGAATCCATTTTTATGAAATCTCGAATCAGACCTTTTACCCTTACTTCAACAAAGGAAGCATGAACCCCCTCTATAGAAGAACCCTTTTTGATAGAAGAAGCCTTTTTGTCTTGGTCCCAATTCAATACTAAACAAGTTCGAACCAATTGAATATTTTTGTGAGAAATTCCTCGAATTGGCTTGCCATTTCCATAAAGGATATAATTGACAACTCGAAGTTGCACATTATCGCTTTCTTGCAACGGATCCTTGGGGAAAAGTGTTGCTAAATTCATCCCGCCCGCCATTTCATATGTGACTGCGGGTCGAACCAAAACAAAATCCTTTTTCTTGCTGGGTGTGATCCGTTGGACATAGATCCAATTTTTTAATTTTTTGATTCCTTCGAATTTTTTTTTTTTGTTCCTGGCGGTATCAAGATGCCGCTGTGCCAAGATATCTTATCTGTCTCTCCAGGAAAATGGATATCTCCAGAAAATATTTTCAGTTCAATCTTTTTTTTTTTTTTCTCCACCCGAACCAATCCGCCTACTCGGCTTCTTGTATTGAAAGTGATTTGCGTATCCACTCCAATGATACTATTGTTCCGTACCTTTATGGAAGACGATCCGGGTAAGATATGTACTTCCTCGGGAATAAAAAAAAATCGATCTATTTTCATTTGGTATTTTGACCTAAATTCTTTTGTTCCTCGATACTCAATCAAATACTGTTTTTTGACAATAGAATGCACCCCTCTAGTCCCATATTTAGTGATTCCCGAGCTGTTTCTTCTGTATCGGGGATCGTCGAAATAAGCAAGAATACTATTTCTACGGAAAATCCCATTTATGGGTATTTCCATCGAAATACCTGAACGGGGTATTATTTCTTTCTCTTGTTCTTGATTAGACCGAAATGGAATGATGAATCTATTTCTTCGCCTCTTTGCCAATAAATCAGAATCCCCGTGGAGAAAGGCAGGATATATAAAATTACAATGACCCTTGCATATGATTTGATCAGGTCCTGAAGAATCCAGAATTCTCCCTGCCTTTTTACCAGAAGGATCCGAACTAAACAACTTGTGTCTCACTTGATCATCAGTCACTGAGAGGTTAGAAATATAGCTTCGTTCGGCAGAAAGAGAATGAACATTCATTTGATCTTGATCCTTGTGGAGCAAAAAAGGGACTACACTGTATGTGTAGGGATTTCCTGATAATATCCATAAATGACTTGTTTTTGGTAAGAGATGAACATTACCATATGTATATTTGGGTGCATGGTACACATCGGTACTCCAGTGCATTTCTCCCTCTGAGTCAGAATAAATATGTTTTCGGACCCTCTCTTTTAAATTCACGGTGGATGCTCCCGCGCGAATCTCAGCAATCACTTGTTCTGATTCTACATATTGATCATTTTGAACTAAAAGAAAACTTTTTGATGGAATATTCACATTATGTAGAATATCTTGACTCTCGATAGTTACATATAGGTCTATATAACATAGAAACGCAGGATGTCCGTGACGTGTACGTGTGGGATGAACTAAATCTTCATTGAATTTTATTTTTCCATTAGAAGGAGCTCTTACATGTTCTGCAGTACCCCCTGTGAATACTCCACCGGTATGAAAAGTTCTTAATGTTAGTTGAGTCCCAGGTTCCCCAATAGATTGACCTGCAATAATACCTACTGCTTCTCCCAATTCGACCAGGTCACCGTGAGTGGGACTTCGACCATAACATAATCGACAGATCCAAGACGTACTCCTGCAAGTCAAGGGGGTTCGAATAGATATTGGTTGTGCTCGAAAGGTTATGAATCGATTAACAAAGCCAATCCCAATATCTTGATTGCGAATCGCAATGCATCGTGCACCGATATATAGATCGTCTGCTAATACACGACCAATTAATGTTTGGATAAAAATTCGTTCTGTCATCATCCCGTTTCGAGGACTCACAGAAATACCTCGAATGGTGCCACAATCTGTTCTACGTACAACAATATGTTGAACTACTTCAACAAGTCTACGCGTGAGATACCCAGCATCAGATGTTCGGACAGCAGTATCCACAACTCCTTTCCGGGCTCCGTAACAGGAAATGATATATTCTGTTAAAGAGAGTCCTTCGCGTAAATTGCTTTGAATAGGTAAATCAATCATTTGTCCTTGAGGATCCGACATTAATCCTCTCATACCTACTAATTGGTGTACTTGAGATGCATTTCCTCTAGCTCCCGAAAAAGACATTATATGGACTGGATTAGAAGGATCAGTCATCCTAAAATTAGGATTCATTTCTTGTCGCAAATATTCACTTGTAGCATACCATATCTCGATGGATTGACGTAATTTTTCTACCGCATGTACATTCCCATAATGATGGTGTTTTTCCAAAAGAAAACTTTGTTGTTCAGCATCTTGGACTAGCCACGCCTTAGAAGGTATTGTTAAAAGATCATCAATTCCTAATGAAATAGATGTAGCAGTGGCTTGCTGGAACCCCAGAGTCTTTACCTGATCCAGGATGTGTGATGTATATGCCATTCCAAAGCGATCTATTAATCGGCTAATAAGTCGTTTCATGGCAGTTCCATCTATCGATTTATTGTGAAAGACCAGATCGACCCGTTCTGCCATAAGTACCCCCGATGCCGATGAGTAGGATTCGACAATAAGTTTGAGTCAGTGATTCAAAGACTTCCTTTCCTAGATCTTGATTCACGTACAAATTCAGGAATTATGATACTAGTTGAGACGAAGAGACACGAATTCCGATGGGTATTGGTATTATAGAATTACTTAGCTTAGGTACCGCATGAGCAAGCTCGGCAAAACCCTTGTACGGCTTCTTCTATTTCTCGATAAAAAGAAATATTACCAACTGTGGTTCGGATGTATATACAAAAAATTTCTTTTTTGACATTTCTTACTATTAGATAGCGCCCATAAACCTCATGATAGGTACCCAAGGATTCATATTGAACTTCGAGGGGAACTTCTCGTGATGCAATAACGCGTTGATCTAGTCGCCACCGGAGCCACAAAGGACTATCTAAATTGATTCGTTTCTGCCGATAAGTTCCAAGCGCATCATAGGAGCTGGAAAAATAGGGTTCTTTTGTATACTTAGAGTTATTATCGTAATTTTTTTCATTTTGATGGTTTCTGTAATTACACGGATTATACCTATTTGCACAAATACCTCGACGATTCCCGATCGTTAATACATGGAGTCCCATAAGCATATCTTGGGTTGGTGCGGAAATGGGATCTCCAATCGCCGGAGATAAGAGATTCATATGAGAAAACATAAGTAAACGGGCCTCGGCTTGAGCCTCCAAAGATAAAGGTACATGAACAGCCATTTGATCCCCATCAAAGTCTGCGTTGAATCCCTTACAAACTAATGGATGTAAACAAATAGCACGTCCTTCCACTAAATGGGTTGGAATGCCTGTATGCCTAATCTATGCAGAGTGGGTGCTCTATTCAACAATACGGGATGCCCCCGCATAACTTCTTGAAGTATTTCCCACACAATTGGTTCTTTTTCCCGAATTTTACTTTTAGCGACTCCTATATTGGAAGCAACATGTTGTCTGATTAGACCACGAATAACAAATGTCTGGAAAAGCTCTATTGCTATTTCGCGAGGCAATCCACATCGATTTAATGAAAGCGAAGGGCCCACAACAATGACGGAACGCCCCGAATAATCGACACGTTTACCAAGCAGAGTCTCACGAAATCTTCCCTCCTTTCCTTCAATTACATCTGAAAACGACTTGTAAACTTTATTATGACCGTCCCTCATTGGTTGTCCGCGGATCCCATTATCAAGAAGTGTATCCACGGCTTCTTGTACTAATTTCTCCTGACACATTACTAATTCCCCTGGCGTAGATCTACTTGTTGTTAATAGATCGGTAAGAGTATTGTTCCGATAGATAACTCTTCTATAAAGTTCATTAATGTCGGAACTCATTAGTTTACCCCCATCTATCTGAATGATCGGTCTCAATTCGGGAGGAAGAACCGGTAATAGACACAAAACCATCCGTTCTGGTTCTACATTTGTTCGAATAAAATGCTTAGCTAATTCCATTCGTCTAACCAAAAAATCCTTTCTTCTTCCAATTTTTCTATCTTCCCATTCATTACCGGTGGGCCCTTCTTGCCCTAATTCTTTCCATTCTACCAACGAATAATCTATAATAAGTCTCAAATCCGGATCGGCTAATTGCTCTCTGATAGCACTTGCTCCAGTCGCGATTTCTCGATTTCGAAATGTATCGAAGCCTTGGGTAGTAAAAAAAAGTGGGATGCTGTATTTCCGGGATTGGATTTCATATTCGAATGAACCTCGTAATCGTAAGAAAGTGGGTTTTTTAGTTACGGGCCTAGCAAAAGAAAAATTGGGATAGGTTCCCATAGGATTTCCCCCCCCCTTCAAAATCGGACGTGAGGGTTTCCTCTCATCCGGCTCAAGTAGTTACACCAAACAAAGATAAAGAAAGGGGTTCTCGTTTTCAATTTTTAAATTTTTTTCTAGAAAACCCCTAAAAAGGTCTACTCCTTACTCAAGTTGCCAGTGAGGACCAAGCAACATTTCATTGATTCTTTTTTCTTTTTTTAAATCTTTTATTGAAATTTTCTGAATTCCTTATTCAATTACGACATAAATTCAATGAAATGTTCAATTCTATTTTTATTATATTATTGAGTAGTCTACTTCCCTTCGAATGAGGAATCCCCTTACCTGAAAAGAATACCCTGGAACCCATAAGGGATTTACTTGTCTACGTATCGTTCTATTCGATCTTTTAGGTCTCTACTTCACCTCGACGGTTATGTCATGAGGCCCTTCCCTTAAAAAAGCCTATATGCGATGGATAGACTCCTGTAACCGTGCTGTTTATTTGAACAGAATCTCTTTCTAAACTCAAAGAAATGAAATGATTAATTCCACGAAAAAGTCTTTTTCACGAGGTACAACTAGCAGTTCCTATTTCTTTTTTCTGTTACGGAATCGACCATAGATCAGCTCCCCTTCTTTTTATTTGGAGTATTGAATACACCCAAAAATCTGAGCTTCATGTTACTCCTCCCAAGAGACATGTCAGAGCCAGGGCATCCCAATCGGATTGAGTGGGATGACAGTTTCTCATTCCGAATCTGTAAAATAAGAATTTCGATCAAATCACACATCGCAGTATACGAGGCCCTCTAATTCTTTAAGAGGTTTATCTAAAAGATTCGCGATATAACTAGGAAGACGTTTCAAATACCACACATGAGTTACTGGACATGCTAGTTTGATGTATCCCATTTGATATCTTCGTACCCGAGAATCAACAAATTCGACACCGCACTGTTCACAAAATTTCGGGTCTTCTTTTTCATCTCCAATTACTCGATAATTTCCACAAGCACAAATGCCACTTTTTATGGGCCCAAAAATTCTTTCACAAAATAATCCATCCCTTTCCGGTTTATTGGTTTTGTAATGAAAAGTATAGGGTTTTGTCACCTCTCCAACCCTCTCTCCATTGGGTAGGATTTTTGTGGCCCAAGCACGTATTTGTTGAGGAGAAACTGATCCAATTCGAAGTTGTTGATGTTTATACCGGTCAATCATAGAAGAAAAATTCTGATTCATTCCGATCAAGCTTCCTTCCTATAAATCTGGCCTATAAATCTGGAAGTTCTTCTCAGATACAAGGAAATGGTTCAGTTCTAGAGCCAAAGATCGTAGTTCTCGAACGAGCAATCGAAAAGATTCTGGAGCATCTTCGGGGTTAGGTATTGTTCCTCCAATGATCGTAGTACCAAGTACTTCCTGACGAGCTCTAATATGATCAGATTTATAAGTAAGCATCTCTTGCAAAATATGAGCAACACCAAATCCCTCTAGAGCCCAAACTTCCATTTCTCCTACCCGTTGTCCTCCTTGTTTGGCCCTTCCTCGAAGGGGTTGTTGTGTAACAAGTGCATAATGTCCGCTGGAACGTCCGTGGATTTTATCATCAACTTGATGAATTAATTTCAGGATGTAGGACTTTCCTATTATAACAGGTTGTTCGAAAGGATCTCCTGTTCTTCCATCAAATATTCTG
>JBBNAF010000030.1:240000-247500 GCA_039657365.1 Stephania yunnanensis | reverse complement strand
TTGTTGTATATCCCTACCGGTTCTCCAAATTAATCCCGCGGGTACATATAATTCGGAAGAATATGTCAGTGATTCATACACAGCATCTCGTTCTTTTATCAAAGGTTCTACCAATTTATATGTTTCCACAAATAATTGAAATTCCATTTCTTGATCTGTATCTTCAATTTTTGGAAACTTAGAAAGTTCTTCCATCAAGCCCCGATCAACGAACCCACAGAATCCCTCAAATTGTATCTGACTAAACCCAGGTATTGTAAAAATTCCCCCATTTCCATCCCCGAGCATCTTTAGTTTCCCATTTATCGAAAAAATCCCATTCATTGGCTCATTCTTCATCGAAACATACGGGTCGTTTTAGCAATGATGGAATGTATATTCTGTTTACTGAATCACATGAAAATTTATCTAACTCTATATATGATATGATGGAATGTATGAAATACATATGCGCGAAGGAATACAGAGAATTTTCTACTCACTATTCAAATTCGAATTTGCATCAGATACAAATAGAAATGAAGTGAGAAAATATTTCGGGAAACAAAATTCTGTTAATTAGACTTATGGAGTGTTGTATGGAATAGAATATCAAACCTAATCTAATTTCTACCTATTATTATGATATTACGATCCAATTGGGTACCAGAAAAGTAAATGTATTCCGGATTTGCCCTGCTCGTTATGAATGAGATAAAGATAGAAAAGACAGAATAATCAGGAAACAGTATAGAGTTTACTTTTCGTTTTTTCTTTTTACTTTTTTCACACTGAACCTTTTTTCTTTTTTTTGCGGATTTGTGGATTCCATTGTTCAAAAATGATTCGCAGCGAAGAGAAACATTCTTATCCATTTGTTAGTCTAATTCGTGGAATATGATTGAAGTGCGAAAGGGGGATTGTATTTATTAATAAAAATTAAGCACACGCAGATAGAGCTATCTTATCTATCTATCTGTGTATCGCCTATCCCAGTCAGTTCTACTTGGCGCAACGCGGGCCATGGCCATGCTATATCATAATTTCTATTTGATATTCAATAGATTCAAAAAAAAAATGGGAGCACGATAATTCCCTGAATTCCCTACGGGTATATATATATCTCTAAGTATAAAATGCCAGATTAGGTATATCCGTGTAACAATTTCAGTTCTGGGGTTTACATATACACAAATATGTTGTTATAATTGAATAATTGAAATTGAAAAAAAAAAAGATTGATTAGTGAAAAGAATAGATACTGATTGGTTGTGTATCAATGTCATTTTCTTATGACAGGACAGTAAGGGTAAGGAAACGCAATTTGAGATCCAAGAACCTTTCATGAATTAACAGCGAATAGTTAATGGTTCAACTTGCCCCGAATTTTTTATTCTGTGACCGAAAATCCAAAGATTTCTTTCAATTTTCAATAGAAAAAAAGCAACAAGTTTTGTTTTTAGGGCTTTGTGTGTTTTGAGATTTGAGATACTATACAATTAATCGAAAGAAATCAACCGACTCCAATCAAAGGCAAAGCAAAAGCAAAGGAGGAGGGATTTTTTTAGTTATTTTTAAATTTAGTCTAATATTTTGTATAGTTTTGGCGGCATGGCCGAGTGGTAAGGCGGGGGACTGCAAATCCTTTTTCCCCAGTTCAAATCCGGGTGTCGCCTGATCAACAAAAAAAGAAAAATCCCTGATTCTTTCTGCTGATATAAATTCCAAAATTCGTGCCCAACGGAAGTGGAGAACTATTACTACTTTCTCTTTATTTCCTCCAGTACTAGTGTCTACTGACTGGTTCTTAAGTTAGATTAGAATAGTCGAATGGGGAATAAAATGAGTAGTTGTGGAAAGCGCGAAAGATACTCTGTATACAGTATACAGACTCATGAGAGTCTCTGACTGCTCAGACATTCAATCACTATTTGATTGTTCAATCAATATTGGATTGCATAAACATGAATTATTGGCTTTTCTATTTTATTTTATAGAAATAGAATCCTATTTTTAGTTTATAGAAATAGAATAAAAATAAAAAAAAAAAAAAAAAAAAAAAAAAAAAACTTTTCAGTAACTCATCAGTAACTCAAGAAAGAATGTAAATTGTAAATAAAGAATGGAAATGGAATAGTCTGTCTCCCGACTGTTTCTGTGAAACAATCAGGAGCCGGTAAGGATTAGATCAAACGGGAGATATGTGATGGGTGATGATCCATCTTTATTATATATTATTATATATTGTTAGGCCTTTACTTTAGCTTTATGAGGGGTAACAACAGAAAAAAGGGGGGGGGGGGTTCCTACATGTTCCATTAATAACATTCACTCGAGAATTCCAAGGTAATAATAACTGCATATCTTGTATCTTGCTTAATGCTTTCCGATTCTACCCGATATAGGAAGTTTTTATAGGCGGATTTTGGGGGTTGGTTCATCAATAACCTTTGGGCATAATTCCTTTTTGACTCTGCACCATTAATTCCACTATGATTAGTAATCAATAATGGAATAAATTCTTCATATTCATAGAGATAGGGGACATAATTCACATGGATATAGTAAGTCTTGCTTGGGCTGCTTTAATGGTAGTTTTTACATTTTCCCTTTCACTCGTAGTATGGGGGCGAAGCGGACTTTAAAGACACTACAAAGCCACTACTAATTGAAATTGAGTAACAAAACTGTATCAATTGTTTCCGTTCTGCAAATCGTAAAAAAAAGTAGATCCATTTCAAAATTCCACTGGAATACAGTAAAGTAATAGAAGTGTAATATAGGACTACTAACCTTTGAATTAAACAAACAAATATTTTTATGGTTCCCATGTTCCTATTTTTTTTTTTTTTTTTTCAAAAGGGTACACAGGATATGCAATTTTTTCCAACCTCATTCTTCCTAACCTAAATAGTGTATTTTAATGAACTAGCTGTTACTAGAATTCTATATGGACATTACAATTAAGAGCACCCGAACCCCCTTTTTTCTTTGATTTGTTTTGTGTCCCTCCGTACTGTTCAGAGATTAAGTTGCTCTATTATTGCGTGGTTACGTATTTTCTAGCGAAGACAACTTATAGTCGTTGTCCAAAGTAGTACGACACATAATGAGATCCTCATAAGATCTTGTGTTGGGCGATTTACATATTATATTCCACACTTACCCTTCATTTTATTTTTAGTTTTAGACCCCTAGAAATCGTCTTTATGCTTTATTGACTCACTTCGGATCATAGTTCAAGCGTTAGAAATAGGCAGGATCCACTACTCTTTTTCCTTTTCCAAATCCGAAGAATTTATCATAGAACTCCTTATCTTACTTAGTTCATCTGACAACGGATCGATCAACTACTCCTTCTGAATGCTAATGCTAAAAGTAAAAAAAAAAAAGTATCTTTTTTTTATTTCTATTTCATTTATTCTTTTTATATATGTATTTATTGAATTCTAGAATATTAAATAGAAATTGAATGCATTTTTTCTTATATATTCTATATGCCTGCCCATACTATGAGCTTCTTCCATTGATTTTATTGACGGATTTCGGCCCAGGATCCATATTGGAAATACTAAGAAACCCAGTAAACCGTAAAACAGTAAAACATAAAAAGAAAAGTTTACATTGGATTATTTTGTACTGATCGTAATCATTACAGTCACTACAAATCAAATGGATGTAACAAAGAATTAGAATTGGAGTGCTGTTTAGATGTACATTATACATATGTCGTTTTTATGTGCGGATATGAAATATTGTATGTTAATAAGGATTAACATAAACATATTCAATTAAGTCTATATGTTTATACAATAGAGTCCAGCTTTAATACAACAATAAATAGTATGGGATATAGGGGTCATATATTTCTTTTACCATACGAGACTATCGCATCGCATAGAATGCTGATTCTAGTCCGCTCATTTCATTTAAGACGTGAAATTGGAATCTCTTTCTTAGTTCTTATCCATAATTGAAGAACTAAGAAAGAGATTTCAATTAATCATTTTGACTGACTGTTTTTACGTAAATGATAAGTAAAAAAGCAGTAGGAACTAGAATGAACAGCGCAGTAGCAATAAATGCTAGAATATTTACTTCCATAATCTTATCGTTTTTTGCTTCACAATAACTCGGGATCTAATCCCATAGAGGTGATAAAAATTTCTCCTGTAATTTCAATGGGATGAATTGCATCCTGATGATATTGAATGGATCTATATTATGAATAACAATACCTAGGCCATCAAACTGATTCATCGTCGAGAATGGAATAGTATAACATAGGAAGATCTTTTATCCATACGGAATACAAAATGGAATTCCTGATCCACTCAAGAATCCCGTTGAATTTCTCATTCTTTTCCATTCTTTCCTTTCTATAACTTGTGGTCTTCCTTATATAATCAGCCGATTGATGAGGGACCCATCTTCCACTTTTATTGGTCACCAACCCCTAAAAAAAAATAGTAGAAGTGAAATGGAAAAAAGAGGGATTTACTTCTAAACTAAGTTTTTTTAGATCTAATTTCCTTGGAAGACAAAGAGGTGTGAGAAAGACGAGTCTCGATCAAAAAGATCTAATATTTCGAAAAATTCACTATTTTGGAGTTTAGTTTGGTCTTTCTTCAATAGGACCTTAGCTTAGGAAGAAACAAGGATTATTCATTTCCTCACTAAGAGAGATGGATATTTGTTTGATTTTTTTTTATATCTCTTTCGGACTGGGACATATATAAAAATTTCAGTGTGCAAATGGGATAGATCCATTGTTTTCAATTAATAATAAATACGTTGAAGTCATAAAAAATCGGAGCTAAAAGGGAAGTGGTTTGAATCTTAAAAGTATTTTATCAAGATAATGATGTTAAGTTTTTTGTACCGTATCGTACAATAACAAAAAAAGAATACCAATTTTGTGTATGTGCTCCAGGGAAGCATATGAGTATGCTATTACCTTCTGTAGATCTGAAGGAAAAAAGTCAGACAAGTACGATATCCCTTGGAATCCTGAATATGGTGCTACCAACAATTGTAACAATCCACATATGTCTCTCCCCCATCAATCAGTACCGCTTGAATTGAAGTAGAAGTAATTCGAATTCCCGTATTTTTTATTTGTTCGATACTAAATGCGAAACAATAAAGGAAAGAAATAAGGATTCCCTGCGGATAATTAGATTCCGCTCTCCTCCTCTTCACAGAAAATAGAAAGATGAATTGAAAGATCCATCCAATCCTAGGTCGGGACTGACGGGGCTCGAACCCGCAGCTTCCGCCTTGACAGGGCGGTGCTCTGACCGATTGAACTACAATCCCAGGGAAATGGAAAGGAAATTCGGGTATACAGCATACCTATTCTTATGATTTCATTCATACCTTTTTTATTTCTATTTAGAATTGTCTAGAATTCTCGCGTTATGTTATAACAGAGAAACGAGTTCCATATCCACACATATCGGGACTTTCCTTTAGTACTTTTAGTACTTTAGTGAGAGCGGCATGGATTATGAGTAATCCTATTCTATTGTCTGTCAAATCGTGGCAAATCTATTGCTACTCCATTTTTCAATTCCTATTTAGCTTTATTTGTTCCCACAAATTCTGATCTTTCGGATCTCATATTCAGATCTTTCTGATCTTTTGAATAATATAGAGTCATATCAAGATCTCTAAAATAAAAAATCAATAGAAGGAAAAGAGTAAAGGAATAAAAAAAGAAAAATAGTAAAGAAAAAAGAATCTGTTATTTTTTTTCATTGAAAAATGGATCTTTTTCTTTATTTCTCTGTATCAGTCGTTTGTTTCTAGAGGACAAATTGGTTATAGAGTCTCACGATGGATCGGCGAATTATTGGGCCGAGCCGCCGGATTTGAACCAGCGTAGACATATTGCCAACGAATTTACAGTCCGTCCCCATTAACCACTCGGGCATCGACCCAGGAAGAATCCATTTTAGGCTGATTGATAATACATAAACAACTTCCTTTGCTAGTACCCTACCCCCAGGGGAAGTCGAATCCCCGTTGCCTCCTTGAAAGAGAGATGTCCTAAACCACTAGACGATGGGGGCATACCCGCCCGACCGTCATCATACTCTGAGCATAGTATGAAAAGTTTTTTGGAATTGTCAATCTAATGTGAGTCAATATAATTGAAATGTAATGGTGTGACTACTAGATTCGAAGAAGCTTTCTGCCTTTCGCGATTCCATAGAATTTTAGGATTCTGCATTCACGAACCGTTCTATATTTCATATATATTAGTATTATAGTATTATATACTATATCTATCATCATTATTATAGATATAGAATAATTCTAGAAATAGATTTCTATTCAATTCTATTATGTTATATATTCTAACTAACATTGAATTCTAAATTGATATATTTTTATCAAGTAATGAATGTATAATAATGAAAATAATACAATACAATACAGAAGTAATAATGAAGTATAAGATCTATTCTAGGAGTGATTGGTCCGACAGAAAAAAGGTTAAATTACACTCTTCAAGTTTCACTCATTGATTCACGCATTATTAAGATGAGATATGTCTATCCCTATCTCACACCAAGCCAGGGAATTCAGAAACGATAGAAACTTTTTTTTTTATAAAATAAGAGTTGGATTCTGGGTACGAGTCGAATCTCTTCATCCCACGCTTCGATGAAATATAAAATATCTTAGATCTATGTCTATGTCTAATTGTGTATCAATCAAGTGAATATCGTTCTGACGGGGTTCAATGAAGTGAATATCGTTCTGACGGGGTTCAATGAATAAAAACAAAGCAATTGAGGTCGGTCTTGAAAAAATTCATTGCAGTGATATTGATTTGATATTTATCATATATATATATATATATATATATTTATCATGTATTATATACACAGGTATATGCAGTAGATTCGTAGGAGCTAGTGACTCGACTCATTTAGGAATTGAATAAAATGGGCCCTTTTAACTCAGCGGTAGAGTAACGCCATGGTAAGGCGTAAGTCATCGGTTCAAATCCGATAAGGGGCTTTTTCACAAAACTCCAACTTGAATCTTCATTTTTTAGTGGGGAATAGAGCTATTGGTTTTTCTTTTTTGTAATAAAAAAAGAACCATGTACATAACATACATTACCATTACATAATAAGTTATTTATGAGCCATATTATATTATTATAATGAGTTATAAGTTATACTGTTATACTCTAGTAGTATAGTTATCAAGTTGAACATTTGTTCATTATAATATAGGGATAAGACATCCCACGTATTAGGATTGGGATGAGAGGACGACTGCGGCACTACAGGCTCTTACACTCCTACTCATGTTTCATTATTTATTCAATATTTTTGTCCTTGGGACAAAAATATTCTATCTACCGAATCAAAATATTGAATCGCCCAATATTCCTACCTTTCACTTTATCCATTATTCCAATCAAATCCATCAAAAGAAAAGATAAGAACTCAACAAAAGAAAAAAGTAAGTGGACCTGACCCATGGAATTATGACTATGAT
>JBBNAF010000030.1:217500-237500 GCA_039657365.1 Stephania yunnanensis | reverse complement strand
TTTGGTTATGTATGGAAAGATAGAAATAAAATGACCACAATTTTGGGTATTCACTTAATCTTATTAGGTCTAGGCGCTTTTCTTTTAGTACTCAAGGCTCTTTATTTTGGAGGCGTATATGATACCTGGGCTCCTGGGGGAGGAGATGTAAGAAAAATTACCAACTTGACCCTTAGCCCAAGTGTTATATTTGGTTATTTACTGAAATCCCCCTTTGGGGGAGAAGGGTGGATTGTTAGTGTGGACGATTTAGAAGATATAATTGGAGGACATGTATGGTTAGGTTCCATTTGTATACTTGGCGGAATCTGGCATATCTTAACCAAACCTTTTGCATGGGCTCGCCGAGCACTTGTATGGTCGGGGGAGGCTTACCTGTCTTATAGTTTAGGTGCTTTATCCGTTTTTGGTTTCATCGCTTGTTGCTTTGTCTGGTTCAATAATACCGCTTATCCTAGTGAGTTTTACGGTCCCACGGGTCCAGAAGCTTCTCAAGCTCAAGCATTCACTTTTCTAGTTAGAGACCAACGTCTTGGGGCTAACGTGGGATCCGCGCAAGGACCCACCGGTTTAGGTAAATACCTAATGCGTTCTCCGACCGGAGAGATCATTTTTGGAGGAGAAACTATGCGTTTTTGGGATCTCCGTGCTCCTTGGTTGGAACCTCTAAGGGGTCCCAATGGTTTGGACTTGAGTAGGCTGAAAAAAGACATACAACCTTGGCAAGAACGGCGTTCCGCGGAATATATGACTCACGCTCCTTTAGGTTCTTTAAATTCTGTGGGCGGTGTAGCTACCGAGATCAATGCAGTCAATTATGTTTCTCCTAGAAGTTGGTTAGCGACCTCTCATTTTGTTCTAGGATTCTTCCTATTCGTAGGTCATTTGTGGCATGCGGGAAGGGCTCGTGCAGCTGCAGCAGGTTTTGAAAAAGGAATTGATCGCGATTTGGAACCTGTTCTTTTCATGACCCCTCTTAACTGAGACAGAAGATTCAATGCCTGAAGTAGGAATGATGATGATTCCATCATACATATTGGGGTTGGGATCAGGTCATACTTAACAAGTCTTCTTTTTCTTTTTTTCAACTCATTTCTATCTAATATATTTGTTCTAATCTATTTGTTTTGCAAAACAAATAGATTAGAACAAATATATTCAACGAGCAAAAGGAGAGAGAGGGATTCGAACCCTCGATAGTTCGGAACAACGAACTATACCGGTTTTCAAGACCGGAGCTATCAACCACTCGGCCATCTCTCCAAAAGAGAATCTCCATTTTCTTTTCGTTGTATTACCCCGAATATAACATGGCCATATGAGTTGAGACCGTCACTATCACTATCTGTAGATACATTCTGGGATCGAATCCACATTTCAATCGATCTATCTGTATATTCTTGAAATATCGATATATGCATGATCTAGCATGCCTGTTTGTTTGTGAAGTAAATTAGAATTTCTCCTAGACTCTATGTATGAGTAAAGTGCCAGAAGTCCTATAGGATCAATGGGTTCATAGTCAAATCCCTCCATGATGCATTTTTTTTTTTACAATTTTTTGGCGGAGAGAGGGATCAAATGGTATAGTTCATTTGTTGTAGCTTGGAGGATTAGAAGCATGACTATTGCTTTCCAATTGGCTGTTTTTGCATTAATTGCTACTTCATCAATCTTATTGATTAGTGTACCTGTTGTATTTGCTTCTCCTGATGGTTGGTCAAGTAACAAAAATGTTCTATTTTCCGGTACATCATTATGGATTGGATTAGTCTTTCTAGTGGCTATCCTAAATTCTCTTATCTCTTGAACCTATTTAGTATTCCCGACTCGCAAAATGGCCCCTCCCCCTGAATCCCTTCGGGTTCTGAGACATAACATAACATATTAAAATGAACTAAAACTAAAAAAAATAGAATCTCGAAAATGAAAAAAAAAAAAAAAAAAAAAAGGGGAGGGGTAAAAGTCAAACTTTTTGAATGAAAAAAATGAATTCAATTGAATTATGTTATTTTTTGAGTTTCAAATATTGATTTTTTTGATTCTATTACAATATTCAATATTGTAATATCAAATATTCAAAATTAGAATCGAATATAGAATATATATTATTCATTCTAACATTGAAAATCAATCTATTCTAACATATTTTATCATATAAAATATATTAATTATATGGGTCATATATGTTATAGAATATAGAATTCGTTATATTCTATAATTCTATTCATACTATTCATATCTATAATAGAACATATTCGAGGATTATAATCTAATATAATAGAATTAGAACGATCATTCCAATTATTCGAATCGTCCTGAAGAGGTAGTATCCGGACCTGCACAAATATGATCCAGACATGGTATATCATATAGGTGATGGCATAGACGTGCATATCAGAAGCGAATAAAATGCGGATATGGTCGAATGGTAAAATTTCTCTTTGCCAAGGAGAAGATGCGGGTTCGATTCCCGCTATCCGCCCATGGTGATATAATGTAATAGGATAAATCATTCGGTATAGTTGATTATGATAGTGTAGTGGTTGTATCTTCCCTTTCTTTTCCTCCGATCCCAAAAGAAGGTCATTAATTACTAGTTAACAGAGGCAGACTGCCAATTTTTTGTTAAAAATTTTATTGCGGAGACAGGATTTGAACCCGTGACCTCAAGGTTATGAGCCTTGCGAGCTACCAAGCTGCTCTACCCCGCGCTGGAGAGAAGAGCTGGGAACTAATAGACAAACAGGGATTGGATGTGCCCCTCTACCATATCTATCAAAATAGAATATCCCATTTATACAGAATGGTAAAGGGGTCCTCTACGATCAGCGACCATAGAGATCAATAGAAACATGGAGGTATATTTTGATCCTTACCAACTCGATCTTGTTGCCCCCGGTAACAAACATGCATGAACCATTTCACGAAGTATGTGTCCGGATAACCCAAAGTCCCGATAGTTAGCTCTTGATCTTCCGGTCGAAAAACAACGTCGATGAAGACGTGTGGGTGCACTATTGCGCGGTGGGGATTGCAATTTTCCATGAATTTCCCATTTGTCACTCAATAAAGGAACTTTTTTCATTTTTTTTTTTGAGGATCGACGAATCAAATGATATTTCTGTTCCAACCTCTGCCTTTTCTTCTCCCTCTGAATCAAACTTTTCCTTGCCATAAGGGTTCAGTTCCTATTATTATCAATGATACAAGTCAGGTCCGAGATGTAAAAATATAAGAAGGCAGATCCCCCTTCTCCCTTGAACCAAACGAGGTTTCGCTGATACAGCTGAATTAACCAAATTTGCCTGATGTGGAGGCAATCAAGAAAGCTGCATAAGTGAATATATAACCTACAGAAAAGTGGGCTAATCCAACCAGTCTTGCTTGTACAATGGACAGAGCTACTGGTTTATCTCTCCATCTAATCAAATTAGCCAAAGGTGTACGTTCATGAGCCCATGCTAAAGTTTCAATTAATTCCTGCCAATATCCACGCCAGGAAATTAAAAACATAAACCCAGTCGCCCAAACAAGATGTCCAAATAGGAACATCCACGCCCAGACCGATAAACTATTCATACCAAAAGGGTTATATCCATTGATAAGTTGTGAAGAGTTTAACCATAGGTAATCTCTTAACCATCCCATCAAATAAGTGGAGGATTCATTAAACTGTGAAACATTACCCTGCCATAATGTAATGTGCTTCCAATGCCAATAAAAAGTAACCCATCCAATGGTATTTAACATCCAGAAAACTGCCAAATAAAATGCGTCCCAAGCCGAAATATCACAAGTACCGCCCCGTCCCGGACCGTCGCAAGGAAAACTATAACCGAAATCTTTTTTATCTGGCATTAACTTGGAACCGCGTGCATCTAAAGCACCTTTTACTAAGATCAATGTAGTTGTATGTAAACCTAGAGCAATAGCATGATGAACCAAAAAGTCTCCAGGTCCTATTGTTAAGAATAGTGAATTACTATTCTCATTAACAGCATTTAACCAGCCGGGCAGCCATACGCTTCGACCCGCGTTGAATGCTGGACCAGTCGTTGAAGATAAAAGTACATCGAACCCGTATGAAGTCTTCCCATGAGCAGATTGTATCCATTGGGCAAATATGGGTTCGATCAAGATTTGTTTCTCTGGAGTACCAAAAGCGAGCATGACGTCGTTATGAACATAAAGTCCCAAAGTATGGAACCCCAGAAATAGGCTGGCCCAACTTAAATGGGATATGATTGCTTCTTTATGGTCTAACATTCTTGCCAATACATTATCTTCGTTCTGTTCCGGATTGTAATCTCTAATGAAGAATATAGCTCCGTGAGCAAAGGCTCCTGTCATGATGAATCCGGCAATGTATTGGTGATGAGTATATAACGCAGCTTGGGTAGTAAAGTCTTGCGCTATGAATGCATAGGCGGGTAAAGAGTACATGTGTTGAGCTACCAAAGAGGTAATAACCCCTAAAGAGGCTAGAGCAAGGCCTAATTGAAAATGAATCGAATTATTGATTGTGTCATAAAGACCTTTATGTCCACGCCCCAATCGACCCCCCGGAGGAATATGTGCTTCTAAAAGATCTTTCATACTGTGCCCAATCCCGAAGTTCGTTCTATACATATGACCAGCAACGAGAAAAATAAATGCAACAGCTAAATGATGGTGTGCAATGTCAGTCAGCCATAAACTTTGTGTTTGTGGATGAAATCCTCCGAGAAGGGTTAGAATAGCAGTTCCTGCTCCTTGGGAGGTACCAAATAAATGATTGCCGGAATCAGGGTTTTGAGCATAAAGATTCCACTGACCTGTAAAAAGCGGGCCTAACCCTTGGGGATGCGGTAATACATCTAAAAAATTATTCCATCGAACGTACTCCCCCCTGGATGCGGGAATAGCGACATGAACTAAATGCCCCGTCCACGCCAAGGAACTTACTCCAAAGAGTCCTGACAAATGATGATTGAGGCGAGATTCGGCATTTTTGAACCACGAAACGCTTGGTTTCCATTTCGGTTGTAGATGTAACCAACCCGCTATTAAGGATATAGCGGAAAGAAATAATAGAAAAAGAGCTCCAGTATAAAGCTCTTCGTTAGTGCGTAAGCCAATTGTATACCACCACTGATAAACACCAGAATAAGCGATATTCACCGGACCGAGAGCACCCCCTCGAGTAAAGGCTTCCACAGCCGGTTGACCGAAATGAGGATCCCAAATTGCATGAGCAATGGGTCTTACATGTAAAGGGTCCTGTACCCATGACTCAAAATTTCCTTGCCAAGCTACATGAAACAGATTTCCGGAAGTCCACAGAAAAATTATTGCTAACTGCCCGAAGTGAGAAGCAAAAATATTCTGATAGAGACGTTCTTCAGTAATATCATCATGACTCTCGAAGTCATGTGCGGTAGCAATACCAAACCAAATACGACGCGTAGTGGGGTCCTGAGCTAAGCCTTGGCTAAACCTTGGAAATCTTAATGCCATAATGCCTTTCAAATCCTCCTAGCCATTATCCTACTGCAATAATTCTTGCTAAGAAGAACGCCCATGTTGTGGCAATTCCACCCAGAAGGTAATGGGTTACTCCTACAGCACGTCCTTGTACAATACTCAAGGCTCTAGGCTGAGTAGCAGGAGCAACTTTTAATTTGTTATGAGCCCAAACGATGGATTCAATAAGTTCTTGCCAATAACCACGGCCGCTGAATAGAAACATTAAACTGAAAGCCCACACAAAATGAGCACCTAGGAAAAAAAGGCCATATGCGGATAATGACGAACCATAAGACTGAATTACCTGGGATGCCTGTGCCCATAAAAAATCACGGAGCCACCCATTAATAGTAATGGAACTCTGCGCAAAGTTTCCTCCTGTGATATGAGTTACCGCCCCTTGATCATTTATACTACCCCAAACATCCGACTGCATTTTCCAACTGAAATGGAATATTACTACCGAGATAGCATTGTACATCCAGAATAGACCTAAGAAGACATGATCCCAGGCGGATACTTGACATGTCCCCCCTCTCCCAGGTCCATCACAAGGGAAACGAAAACCAAGATTTGCTTTATCAGGTATCAAACGGGAACTGCGAGCGAATAGAACCCCTTTCAGTAGTATCAATACTGTCACATGAATCGTAAATGCATGAATGTGATGTACCAAAAAATCCGCAGTTCCTAATGGAATAGGTAACAAAGCCACTTTGCCGCCTACTGCTACTAAACCACTACCCCCCCAAGTTAAGCTGGTACTTGTTGTTGCACCAGGAGCTGTTGCACCAGGAGCTAAAGCGTGTGTGTTTTGTATCCATTGAGCAAAAACGGGCTGTAATTGTATAGCGGTATCTGAAAACATATCTTGGGGACGCCCTAAAGCACTCATGGTATCATTATGAATATACAAACCAAAACTGTGAAAGCCTAGAAATATACACGCCCAGTTAAGATGGGATATGATTGCATCTCGGTGCCTAAGAACACGATCTAATAGATCGTTGTATCGAGTAGTTGGATCATAGTCTCTTACCATAAAAATACTGCATGCGCAGCAGCACCAACTATGAGAAATCCACCGATCCACATATGATGTGTGAACAAGGAAAGTTGTGTCCCGTAGTCAGTAGCTAGATATGGATAAGGGGGCATGGAATACATATGGTGAGCTACAATAATGGTTAAAGAACCTAACATAGCTAGGTTAAGAGATAATTGAGCATGCCATGACGTTGTTAGGATCTCATAGAGGCCTTTATGACCCTGGCCAGTAAATGGACCCTTATGAGCTTCCAAAATTTCTTTTAGATCATGACCAATGCCCCAGTTGGTCCTATACATATGACCAGCTACCAGGAACAAAATTGCAATAGCTAAATGATGGTGTGCAATATCGGTCAGCCATAGACCCCCTGTTACTGGATCTAATCCTCCACGAAAAGTCAGAAATTCTCCATATTTTGACCAATTCAAGGTAAAAAATGGGGTTGCTCCCTCTGCAAAACTAGGATAAAGTTGAGCCAAAAGATCTCGATTCAAGATGAATTCATGAGGAAGTGGGATCTCTTTAGGATCTACTCCAGCGTCTAGAAATTCGTTAATTGGTAGAGATACATGTACTTGGTGCCCCGCCCAACCAAGAGATCCAAGCCCTAGTAACCCCGCTAAGTGGTGATTCAACATGGATTCTACATCTTGGAACCAAGCCAATTTTGGAGCAGCTTTGTGATAATGAAACCAACCAGCAAAAAGCATTAATGCTGCAAAAACCAATGCACCAATTGCGGTACAATAGAGTTGTAATTCATTAGTTACTCCGGATGCTCGCTCGCCAAAGCTGAAAAAAAAATCCGGAGGTTATTTGTATTCCTCGGAAACCCCCGCCCACATCACCATTTAAGATTTCTTGGCCCACTATTGGCCAAACCACCTGGGCGCTAGGTCCAATGTGAGTAGGATCACTTAGCCATGCTTCATAATTGGAAAAACGGGCACCATGGAAATACATGCCACTCAGCCAAAGAAATATGATAGAGAGTTGACCAAAATGGGCACTAAATACTTTTCGAGAGATCTCCTCCAAATCGCTGGTATGGCTATCGAAATCATGAGCATCGGCATGTAGATTCCAGATCCAAGTGGTAGTTTCTGGACCCTTAGCTATTGTTCTTGAGAAATGACCGGGTTTGGCCCATTCCTCGAAAGAAGTTTTTATGGGATCCCTATCCACCAAAATTTTCACTTCTGTTTCCGGCGAACGAATAATCATTGAGTCCTCCTCTTTCCGGACAAAACATACAAAGAAACCCGCCACAGTCAGTAATTAGTGAACCTCCGAGAGATATTTCTAATTAGTTTTTTTCTATCTCCCATCTATCTATTTTTAGTTATTCACTAGAGCAATTATGATCTGGAATGGAAGTCGATCCGGGGCAAGTGTTCGAATCTATTATGACATAGCCGCGGGGCGCTCAACGGACCTTGATAATCCTAGAAAATCCTTCCTGACTTCGGTTTGACACAAATTTTTTGGTCTAGTGTATTCATATCTCAATGTATAAGTACTGAGATGGGGCTACTTCATTTCTTACATCAAACGTATTACTCTATTCAGAGCAGCCATTAGTCAAAAGAGACACCCCGTATCCATATTGAATTTAGTCACTCGAAGGTCTTTTTTTTTAGTTTGAATAGCGGAAAGGGAATATATTCTGTACTGTATCCGTGTATGATTTATCCCTTCAACAGACGAAATAGAACGATTTTTTTTTAGAAGGGATATAATGAAATTCCTTGATTGGCTCTTCCCGGAGGAATCATCCATTTTATTTGATTGATGGACCCAACAAACCAAACAATTATAATAAAAAATCAATAATATAGAGTATTCTTATTCAACCCGCCTCGTTATTTTCAACCAATTATGCGCTTCAATATAATTACCTGGAGTAAGCGCTATAGCTTGTTTCCAATACTCAGCAGCTTGATCGAACCAAGCCTCTGCAATTTCAGAATCTCCCTGTCGAATGGCCTGTTCTCCTCGGTCAGAATAGGCGGTTCCTTTCCTTAGAACCGTACTTGAGAGTTTCCTACCTCATACGGCTCAAGAGTCAATTATTTTTTTTGGTGTGCCATCTTAATCTACCCTAAATAAATAAGATTCTTCGTAAATCGATCCTATTTTTTTTTTCGGGTTAATTTAATTAAAAAGGTTAATTACATTTACATGAGTTTCAAACTTGAATATTGATTCATAATCAGTTTTATCTTTTCTCCCACCTTCAGAAGATTGAAGCATAGGCGTCTTTCGCTATCATTAAAATTTTCTGAAAGGTAACTATCTCGATTTCATATAGAAATTCATATCATTATCTCATTATCATATAGAATCTTTGAAAAATACTTTCTTCCATAAGAAAGGACTTACTATCTTTGGGATCTGATGCTACACCGCTGCTCAATACTTTAGTGGATCGACTCTATTACATAAGTTGATTCCTAACTTTTATCTCATATCATGACATACGTATAAGTAAGCAGTTTTTTTTGTATCGGCTCAAAACCTCGCTAATTGATCTTTACGGTGCTTCTCCATCAATTTTACCTTTTATCCATAGAATATAGTATTATAGGCATTTCTATTTCTTCATATTTTGGCTTCTATGAAGTCTCTTTCTTTGCTACAGCGGAAAAAAATCATGACTTTTTACGATCCATATGTAGAAAGCCTATTTTTTTTTTGCTAGTATTTATTAGCAGATTTTCTTTTTCTTTCTCTCTTTCTTTCTATAGTGGAGATAGTCGCACGTAATGACAGATCACGGCCATATTATTGAAAGCTTGTGGTAAGAATGGGTTTCGCTCTAGTGCCCGGAAATAATATTCCAAAGCTTTCGTGTGTTCTCCGTTGCTTGTGTGGATAAGACCTATGTTATAAAGTATATAACTTCGATCATAGGGATCAATTTCTAGTCGCGTAGCTTCATAATAATTCTGTAAAGCTTCCGCATAATTTCCTTCGGATTGAGCCGACATCCGTTACGGTCGTTCATTCTATTCGAAGAATCCCCGTTCCAGAACCGTACATGAGATTTTCACCTCATACGGCTCCTCCCTTTTGTACATAATGATAACAATCCATGGAATCAAAAAAAGGATTGAAATATTCTATTCTCATTAGGAACTAACAGGGGCTAGCATTTTTACAAAAAATTTCTAGCCAACCTTCCCGCAAGAGGTCTTTTCTTAATAGCCCAGCATGTTCGGGCTAGATCGAAAAAAAAAAAACTAACTCTAACAATTTCTTTGTCCGCAACGCCTCCTATTTTCAGGAATAGTCACTTCAACGGTCTTCGATGGTTATACGAGTAGTATCCAAAGTACGAACGAGATGGATGTTTGTTGTCCCAACCATTCTTGTTAGTTCCGATCCTAATTTAGAAATTTAGAAAGGGGGCTATTTCAAATATAACAAAGTTTTCGTGGTGTTGATTCCTAGGTGTAGTGATTCTTCCCTTCTGCTGTCCATTGGTGGTAATAGTCGAGTAGGATTGGTCTGTAATACAGAGAACCCATAGGTGTAACCTTTCGCTTAAGACTAGAGTCGAAAACTAAAGCATTTGAGGCCGCATCAATCGAGGATACACGAAAGAAGGAATTGTTCTATTTCCACAACCAACCAAACTTCACCTTCAACAGGCGTAGGTTTCTTTCAGTAATAACGATTTTTTCTTTCTATCCCGAATCGAATCATATGTCCCTCGCGTAAGACTGATAAAATCAATTTAATAAAAATAATCAAATCGCACCATCTCTGTAATAGGTAAATGCCTCTTTTTCTCCCGAAGTTGTCGGAATAATTCGTAATAAGATATTGGCTACAATTGAAAAGGTCTTATCAATAAAATTTCCATTTATCCGCGATCTAGGCATAGTTAATAACCCATTCGATAATTTTTCTCATTACCTCTAGTGGAAAATAATCCCACAAATCAAATAAAGAATAAAGAAGTTGTACAGTACGAAATCACATAAAAATAAAAAAAAAAAAAAAAAAAAAAAAAAGGTCGTTTAAAAAAAAGATGCGGACCTTCCCACCCAAATTGTTCCTTTTTGACAGGGATCCGTAGGAAATATTTGAATCCGATTGGATTTCATTCAAATCTAGTAGTATACCAATGAACGGAACTATTTCATCGAAGTGTAAGAATCTATAAATTTTTCCTATGGATTGTGATACCTCTATAAATAGAAATTTGGATTGGATTATTATCTAAAGCTAAAGAAAGAGTAAAAAAAAAAAAAATCGAATAATCATTCTAGGATCAAACATTCTATGATCAAAATAGAATCACCCTCGATTTTGTGTTCATAGCGTGTATACACCATACAATCGAAATCTATAAATCCCCATGGTATGATTCATGAATTTGTAATAGATCTTTTGGGTAAGGAGTTTTTGTTGAGAAATGTGAAACTACAACGGGATTTTTGAATTCCCATGGAAACATAATAGAAAATATAGATTCATCAGTCGATTTGTTCCATATTGGTTTAATCCGGTATAAATATCATAACATAAAAGTGAAAGGGCGGAATCTTGACAAAATGAATAGATATATCTTTTGTTTTAAATGTTTTTTCACAAAAATCAATGTATTTTTGTTGCCCCCCGAACCTCCAAGGAAGGTCTTTCTTTTTTTCTATTTAGAATTATTAGAATTGATTGGTCATGCCTATACTGCAATAAGATGAATACTGCAATACAATAATACGAATGTGAATGACTCGCTATTCGCTCAGTTTCTGGATAATAATCCTAAGATTGTGTAGGAGGGATGGCCGAGTGGTTGAAGGCGTAGCATTGGAACTGCTATGTAGGCTTTTTTTGTTTACCGAGGGTTCGAATCCCTCTCTCTCCGTACCCTCACCTAATTCATGAACATTACTAACTGCAATGTATCAAATAACAATAATATATCAAATAACAAGGGGATACCATTATCTCAACAGTTAAACCTTTCTTTGATATGGATTCTCTATTCCTAATTGGAATTGCTGTGGTATGGAAAAAAATACGGGGAATAATAACCAACTAAGGCATGAAAATACCCCCCCCCGATCATTTATGATACATGAATGGGGGAAAATCAAAAAAGCCCTTAAAGCCCTTTAGGTTGATTTACTTCGGCGAAAGGGGGGCAAAATTATCCGAACCTTTGTTATTATTTTAGTTCGGTTCAAGTCTGACGGGAATAATATTCTACGACTAGCAACTCGTTTATTTTCAAACCGACCCACTTACTATCTATTATTTGATTGACTACTCCTTTATATTGGGATGAGTGAAGAGTTAAATGTTTCGGCAATTCCTCATGGGGGGATGAATCAAGATAATTTTGAATCAGAGCTCTTGATTTTTGTTCATCCCTTGTCGTAATAATATCTCGGGGTTTACAGCGATAACTTGGTATATCTACTATATGACCATTAATAAAAATATGCCTATGGTTAACAAATTGCCGGGCTTCGGGAATGGTCGAAGCCATACCCAATCGAAAAAGGATGTTATCCAAACGCATTTCAAGTAATTGTAGTAAAATCCGACCTGTTGACCCTTTGGCTTTTCCAGCGATACGAACGTATTTAAGTAATTGCCGCTCCGTTAGACCATAATGAAAACGCAACTTTTGCTTTTCTTCTAGACGAATACGATATTGAGATCTTTTCCCGGAACGCGATTGATTTCTAAGATCACTTCCAGGTCTAGGCCTTTTACTAGTTAGTCCCGGTAAAGCCCCCAGACGGCGTATTTTTTTGAAACGAGGCCCTCGGTAACGAGACATAAAGACTCCTTATTTTTATTTTATTGAAATTTCATTTTACAGAAAAAACCGAAATTAAGACTGAACTAAACGATAAACGAAGCGAGATCCACTGACGTACTCTATTACAAAGAAGAATGAGAAAAATTGTATCAATAGCCATACTTTTTTGTCTATATAGGAAGTTAGGGATATTTTTTCGAATTTGTTTGGTAGAGATCTAATTGCTCCATTATTCATAGTTGAAAGTTTTTACCCTATATTACCCCTATAATGAATGGATGGGTGGCCTTTGGCGAAAGAGAAACAAAACAAATCTTTGCAATATTCCGTGATTTCAAGGAGACATTATGAATCAATAAAGTAATCAATCATCTAAAAGTAAAAAAAAAAAAAAAAAAAAAAATCGAACAAAGATAGAGAAAAGCCAGCTATCGGAGTCGAACCGATGACCATCGCATTACAAATGCGATGCTCTAACCTCTGAGCTAAGCGGGCTCACATAACAGAAATTGTATTGTTCATAGGAATTTTAGTAAACTACTGGAATCTTAGTTAGCTATTTATTAGCAATAAATTCCTAATTTAGAATATATAAAGAGTGGAATAGAAGTTCGAATGAGTAGAATATTCCATAATATAACAAATAACAATGAATATTAATATAACGATTAACAATAATGGCTATTTTGAATTGAAATAAATAGAATTTTTTTTAACCCTATTCATATATATTCTATTTCTATTTTTTTTTATTAACTATTTATTTACTATATGATTATGTAATATAATAGAAATAGAGAATTATGAAACTATAGTTATGTTATATATATATATACTATTAGTATTAGAATAATTCTGATCCGTTATAGCACTTATGATAAAAAAATCATGTTCTAATTATATTATTAATAGCTATAGCAGTAGAGGGTCGACCCTCTTTTTTAAAGAAAAGCGATATAATTCAGATTATAACATAATGAGCCATTTCTCTGGTTTCATTCGGAAAGGTAAGGGATAAGACAAAAAAAGAATCGACCGTTCAAGTATTCCAAATCTTTCAGGAAAAGTGAGAGGGGGAGAAGCATAGATAGGCAGTATGTATCCATCCATATTGAATTGCGGATACAGAAATGATAGAATCATTTCTGATTTGATCAAATATGGGTCCCCACTAGAGATAAAAAACGGTAGACAAGAAATCAAATAGGAAAGACAGAGAAACTTTTTCGATATAGGACTCCGTATCTCAAGAATTCACTGCAATGGTTCCAGCTAAAATGAAAAAAGAATGAAAAAAAAGAAGGGGATGGCATCCCAACCAACGGGATCCTAGTCTCAAAAGAAAAAAAAAAGGGGGGTATGGCGAAATTGGTAGACGCTACGGACTTGATTGGATTGAGCCTTGGTATGGAAACCTACTAAGTGAAAACTTTCAAATTCAGAGAACCCCTGGAATTAAAAATGGGCAATCCTGAGCCAAATCCTGTTTTCAGAAAACAAACAAAAAGGGGTTCAGAAAAGGAGACTCAAAAGTGGATAGGTGCAGAGACTCAATGGAAGCTGTTCTAAGAAATGGAGTTGATTGCGTTGCGTTAGTGGAGGAATCCTTCTAGTGAAACTCCAAGAAAGGATGAACTTATCTATATACATACGTCTACGTACTGAAATATCAAAGATTCATGATGATCCGAATCTGTATTTATGAAAAATGGAAGAATTTTTGTTTTTGTAAATCAATTCCAAGTTGAAGGAAGAATCGAACATTCACTGATCAAATCAGTCACTCCATAGTCTGATAGGTCTTTTGAAGAACTGACTAATCGGACGAGAATAAAGATAGAGTCCCATTCTACGTGTCAATACCGACAACAATGAAATTTATAGTAAGAGGAAAATCCGTCGACTTTAGAAATCGTGAGGGTTCAAGTCCCTCTATCCCCAAGAAAAAGAAAAAAAAAAAAAAAAGGCCAATTTTACTCCCTAACGAGTTATCTTTTTTTTTTTTTTTTTTTTTTCGGCAGCAGTTCCAAATTATCTATGTTTCTCGTTCGCTCTACTCTTTCCCAACCCAAATGGGTGGGAAGAGAAATGTTTTTCTTTTATCACAATACTTGTGATGTATACGTACAAATGAGCATCCATGGGCAAGGAATCCCAATTTGAATCATTCACAGTCCGTATGATATTAAAATTTTGAACGCCAAAAGTATTCTGTTTGAAGATCCAATTAATTCCAAGGGCTGGGTAAGACTTAGTTTTGTAATGCTTTTTTAGTCTCTTTAATTGACATAGGCCCAAGCCCTCTAGTAGTATGGGGATGACGCATCAAGAGGGGCCGGGATAGCTCAGTTGGTAGAGCAGAGGGCTGAAAATCCTCGTGTCACCAGTTCAAATCTGGTTCCTGGCATGTGGTTAATAATTGATATTCGTACAAATGTATCGATATGGATCCGTATACATATTCATAAATAGTCTAAATCATGCTAGATACTTATCCATTTCCATTCGGATATCTAGATCTACAACCCCGAATTTTTGTAGCTGAGTAAGGAATATATATGAGTAAAGCATAAGTAAAGAAAAGAATTCGATTCTATTTCCTCTTGTTTTTTTTTGTTTTTCATATGGTGCCTTCTCTCGTTCAAGTTAAAAAGCACATAAATATTTCAGACATACCCAAAAGGCTAAGTTAGTTGGTTGAAAACCCAAAAACAAAAAGGATAGTCTAAGGGAGTGGAACGATGGAATGGAAATAGGAAAGATTTATTTCCGATACAGTACAAATAGAATCCGATCCCTTTTCGTTTCACTTTTTTTTTCTTTCATATTTTTGATTTCTTCCCTACGTTATTTTCTCGAGCCCTTCGAAGTAATGTGCGCGGTACAAAGTTAATGGCGCAGAACTTTTTTTTTTTGTTCATTTTTTGAGTTTTTACTGCAATCTACAAAATTGGGGAATATCCATCGAGCCTTCTTTCTTTTCGTTTTTTTATTATTTATTTGATTTGGTATTTCATCCATAATTCGAATGAAAGTACAATGACTTTGTTTGATTCAGATTAGAATGTAAAAATATTCCTTGAATATTAAGAAGTAGTAGAAATGAAGATGAGTTTCTTAGCATTTAATGAGCATCTTGTATTTCATAGAAATTCGGGGCAATATAGTCCTTACGTAAGGGCCATCCTATCCAACTTTCAGGCATCAAAATACGTTTCAGGCGTGGATGATTATCATAAGAGATTCCCAACATATCATAAGATTCCCGTTCTTGAAAATCTGCGCTTTTCCAAATCCAGAAAACAGACGGAATTCTAGGAATTTTCCTAGGGGCAAATACTTTTATGCATACCTCTTCTGGTTGATCCACACCATACTGTATTCTCGTAAGATGATACACACTAGCTAATAGTCCACCTGGTGCTACATCATAGGCACACTGGGAGCGCAGATAATTGTAACCATATACATATAAAATGACAGCAATGGAGTACCAATCCTCGGGCTTTATTTGTAAAGTTTCTATTCCTTGGTAATCGAAGCCCAAAGATCTATGAACTAGCCCGCGCTTGACTAGCCAAGCAGACAAATGGCCCTGCATCCTTTTGATCTCTCCCGCATTTGAATTTTTTGAATTCTTAGAATTCTTAAGATTAAGTATTTTATATTTATTTACATTTACGATGAAATTTATGAAAATGGACCCACCGCTTGTTATTCTGGGCCGAAACATCCTGCCTAATTCACAAATTCGCGGGAAGATACTGAGCTTTTGTATTTGAAAAATGTTTCAGAAAGGATCTCTGAAGTAGATGGTGCTTGATAGAGTAATCCTTGATCGTAATTTCCAGTATGAGTACTGCGTCCAACACGAAATTTGTGGTTGGTAGTAAAACATCGATTTTCCTGTTGAGACCCAATTCGATCTTCATAGATTTCTCGAGATACCTTCTTACGAAGTTTTGTTATAGCATCTATAACTGCCTCCGGTTTAGGCGGACAACCTGGCAAATAAACATCGACAGGAATTAGCTTATCAACCCCCCGAACAGTACTATAAGAATCGGTACTGAACATCCCTCCTGTAATAGTACAGGCTCCCATAGCAATGACATATTTTGGTTCAGGCATTTGCTCATATAATCTCACTAAAGAAGGAGCCATTTTCATTGTTACTGTGCCGGCTGTTAAAATTAGATCTGCTTGCCTAGGACTCGACCTTGGCACCAGTCCATAACGATCAAAATCGAATCGCGAGCCTATTAATGAAGCAAATTCAATGAAGCAACAACTCGTACCATATAGAAGCGGCCATAAACTGGAGAGTCTTGACCAATTCGAAAGATCATTTGATGTAGTTGAAATAACCGAATTTGGGGTTGTTCGATCAAGTAATGGAAACTCAATGGAATTCATAACCATCTCAATGTAATTTTTTCCTTCTGTTTTCTTTTTATTGTATGAGTATTCGGGAGCTAAGACCATTCCAATGCTCCTTTTCGCCATGCATAAACTGAACCAACAATTGGGATAAGCACGAAAATTAAAGCTTCTATAAATACGGATACACCCAATACATCGAAACTCATCGCCCATGGATAAAGAAAAACCGTCTCAACATCAAAAACAACAAAAACTAGAGCAAACATATAATAACGTATTCGGAATTGTAACCAAGCATCCCCCATGGGTTCTATACCTGATTCATAACTAGAAAGTTTCTCCGGTCCTTCGCTAATTGGGGCCAAAACTCCGGAAATTAGAAATGCGAAAATAGGAATAACACTTGATGTTATTAGAAATGCCCAAAAAATATCATATTCGTGAAGCAGAAACATAGATGCACTCCCGTGAATATGGAAAATATACCGGATTAGTCAATTCAAATTGGAATTTTGGATTGATCCATAACAGTTTAGGTGAAACGAAATAACAATTCATTTTGGTCGAACTGCTCAGTTTTCTTTGTTTGTTGTGGGTCATGTCTTGTTTCAAGATTTATCAATCAATCCTGTTTAGACTTCCTTCGATTCGATTTTAAATTCTATTTCGATATGATATAGACATATCATATTATTTCTGTTATGCTCTTATACAAAACAAAGAAAACTATTTCGTTTTCATTTCACCTCACTCTCTAAAGAGAAAGCATTCAAATAAAAAATAAAAAAAAAAAAGACTTCGAATTTTGGAAATTTTTTCTTTCTTTTTTTTATTTGAAATTCATTAGCATTAACAATTAGGGCTATACGGACTCGAACCGTAGACCTTCTCGGTAAAACAGATCCAACTTATTATTATTATTATCGAAATGATTCGAACTGTTTCAAAGACCCAACATGCATTTTTTTTTGCATTGGGCTCTTTCATCAACTGATATAAATATCAGCGAATCCGCCATACTTTTTCTTGACAGAAAGATAACGAGATGGCTCCACGTGCTCTGATTCATTATTTTATTTTGATCCAGGAGCAATACCAAAGTGTTTCAAAGAAGAGTTATCTTGACGTAGGTCTGCCTACGGCCTAGATCAACCTAAGTTAAATGGAGTCTCTATCGCTCTGCCCAAGGCGGGGCAAATATGAAACTTCATACACCTTAAAGTTCATAGGACGAAAAGAGATTTTTTTTTGAGGTCCTTATACTCATTATGCCTAACATTGAATCGACTGGGTATTTACCTTATCAATTAGCAAATCACTGCTGGGTTCTATTCGGCACCTAAATAAATTGGCACCCGAATTGGACCAATCAAATATTTGTCAGGCTATTGTTCTCTTATCCCCTTTGAATTCATGGAGTAAGACATCGATTTCTCAATAAGAAAATTTTTGTTGGATTGCGTGATGGACTCCCCTGAAAAAACATTGGCGCGCGTGTAAACGAGGTGCTCTACCAACTGAGCTATAGCCCTTATTTTTTTTTTTATTTTTGTTTTTGTAAACAATATTTTAATCTGTAGAGAATTTCTTGTCAAGATGAATATTTCATGAGATGAATATTTCATGATCTGACAAGATAGATCTCCGATCTATTTTCTGTCAGGGGTAGGTATTGCTTAGAAGTAAGATTCTATCTATAATCCATCGACGTGACAGGTTCCTTTTGTTTCTCTTTGTGATGATAAAAGACCTACTTAACCCAGCGGTTAGAGTATTGCTTTCATACGGCAGGAGTCATTGGTTCAAATCCAATAGTAGGTAGAACTTATTAGATACCATTGATTGTGGTATCTAATATTTCTACCCACCTTCCTTTTTTTTTTTATTTTATTGATTTTTTATCTTTTTCTATACCCCCACTATTCTATTCATATTCTATATGAATTTTTGTTATTTCATTTTGTTGCATCAGAATCAGATTCAACTTGATTCTATTCCATCCGCGAAATTCAAATATCAAAAATATCAAACAAAACAAAATAGGGTGTCTAAATCGAACTTCTTTTGATTATTCGGACGCACTAAACTGGTTAAGAAATTGCATTGATAACCTCTATCGCGTCCTAGCTCGTCGGAGAGCTAAATTCGCCTCAATTGTTTGTCTTTTTCCTTCAGCTCTGCTCAAATTAGCTTCAGCTATTTCAAGAGTTTGCTGAGCTTTCTTGCGGATCAATGTCACTGCCCCTCTCCGCATCATTTACTAAAATGGTTATCTCGTTATTGCCTACTCTAGCGAAACCGCCCATCAGAGCCATTGTTAACCATTGGTCTTTAAGAAGACGTATTCTCAAAATACCTATATCTATAGCAGTGGCAATAGGAGCGTGATTTGGTAATACACCAATTTGACCACTATTTGTAGATAAAATGATTTCTTTCACTTCTGAATCCCAAACAATCCGATTAGGAGTCAGTACACATAGATTAAAGGTCATTTCTTCAATTTGCTCTCCCCGCCTAAGTTCATAGCCTTCGCGGTAGCTTCATCGATGTTACCCACCAAATAAAAGGCCTGCTCAGGAAGACCATCTAGTTCTCCGGAAAGGCAGTTGAAACCCCTAATTGTTTCTGTTAGACCAACATATTTTCCTGGAGAACCGGTAAATACTTCTGCTACGAAGAAGGGTTGTGATAAGAAACGCTCAATTTTGCGTGCTCTTGCTACGGTTAAACGATCCTCTTCGGACAATTCGTCCAACCCAAGGATAGCTATAATGTCTTGAAGTTCTTTGTAACGTTGTGAAGTTTGCTTAACTCTTTGCGCAGTTTCATAATGTTCCTTGCCAACAATCCGAGGTTGGAGCATAGTTGACGTAGAATCTAAAGGATCTACTGCTGGATAGATACCTTTGGCAGCTAGTCCTCTTGATAGTACGGTAGTAGCATCTAAATGTGCAAATGTCGTGGCAGGGGCGGGGTCGGTCAAATCGTCCGCAGGGACATAAACTGCTTGAATAGAAGTTATGGATCCCTCTTTGGTAGAAGTAATTCGTTCTTGCAAAGAACCCATTTCTGTACTAAGAGTAGGTTGATAACCTACAGCAGAGGCATTCTGCCTAATAAAGCGGAGACTTCGGATCCGGCTTGGACGAAACGAAAAATATTGTCAATAAATAGAAGGACGTCTTGTTCATTAACATCCCGGAAATATTCCGCCATGGTTAGGGCAGTCAACCCAACTCTCATCCGAGCTCCCGGCGGTTCATTCATCTGACC